>JAZGTN010000062.1:1487500-2087500 GCA_037783415.1 Leptasterias polaris | reverse complement strand
TTAAAGAACAAAGATTTGTTTGAACAAGCGATTCATTTGAATGACTCAGACAGCAATAAATACAAAGCGCTTATCACACGTCAGTGTAAGAGTGAAATATTAGTGTTAGGGTTACCGAGGTTGGTGTAGCAAACTACAGCAAAGAGTAAAATGAGCTTTCCAGCACTGGAAAGAGGCAACCATTGCATAAAAATAACACGCCACAACATCAAACTTAACAAATGAAAAACAAAGCAAAACACAGATTGTAATTAGCATTATTGAAGTGTTTATTCTTTAAATTTTGCCTACATGTACGTACATTAAAATTAATTTTTGCGTTCTCTTAAATTTTTGTTTTCGAGTTTAGTCAAATCTATGTGGAGTGAACACCAGCATTTCCTCCGTCTGCTACACATGTAAACTGAACAAGGAGATCAAAGCATTGTTCCAAATTGTATTGACTCAGCATCAAAACTTAAGCCTCCATGATTCCATCTCCACATCCACTTTCTTGTTACAGAAAAGAAATCCCAAGTATAGCATAAATGAAGCTTTTTTCCCTGCACTGTTAAACATTAAGAGGCAGGGATTTTAAGGGTGCGTTGGAGTAGCTTCCCAAGGTCAGCTCCTAGTCTCCATATTTCATTTCAGTAGCTCATGATGTCACACTGGTGGCTAACTAACCCCAGTAAGCCATGACGACCCTGTTCAATGTGAAGTGAGTCAGTGGAGGCACACCAGAGGTGCATTCCACTTTGGAGAAAATTGAGAAGCTGGCAAACAGCCCGGTTCATACTTAACGCCAATTGAGAAGCTGGCAAACAGCCCGGTTCATACTTAACGCCAATTGAGAAGCTGGCAAACAGCCCGGTTCATACTTAACGCCAATTGAGAAGCTGGCAAACAGCCCGGTTCATACTTAACGCCAATTGAGAAGCTGGCAAACAGCCCGGTTCATACTTAACGCCAATTGAGAAGCTGGCAAACAGCCCGGTTCATACTTAACGCCAATTGAGAAGCTGGCAAACAGCCCGGTTCATACTTAACGCCAATTGAGAAGCTGGCAAACAGCCCGGTTCATACTTAACGCCAATTGAGAAGCTGGCAAACAGCCCGGTTCATACTTAACGCCAATTGAGAAGCTGGCAAACAGCCCGGTTCATACTTAACGCCAATTGAAAAGGGGAAAAAGCGAGTTTCCCTCCGTCACTAAAATAAAAAACCAAAACGTGTATTGATTGATTGCGCCAAACAATTCACCTTTGCTTGGACGAACTCTGGTGACTTCATTGTGTGAAGACAGGGAAGAAAATCCAACGTACCCAACGGCAGAGAGACAGGGATGAGGCAGGGATGATGAGGCAGAGAGGAAGGGACGTTAAGGTAGAAAAACTGGGTCACTGAGAAATGATAGAGCGGCTGCTGAAAGTAGCAAGGCATGCAGCCCAACAATTGAATGTGCTGGGGAAAAAACAAGTGTACCGAAACACCCGGCGCAATACCCTGACAAAGGCCGTGTGGAAACCTCAACGTTTTACAATCATGTCTGAAAAATGCTTCTACATTTCCAGACTGATAACACTTTTTACACAGAGGGAAGAGAAAATTCCCCTTAAAATGAATACAAAAATTGAAAACAGTGGTACTACTCTATGTTTTCTCCCGACTAAAATAAGATACACTATACTACCCTGAAGGTTCTCAGAGGTTTGTTGTGTAACAAATTGTAACAGTAATTTTGGTGATATCACCAGAAGCAGTTCCTTGTCTTTAGCTGTCGTATTAAATATAAAATTACCGTGACTACTTTAGTCTGATGACCTCAGAATGTGATAAATACTGTCGATCAATACATCTGCTTATAGCAATCACTGATTGATCATTTAAAGATTAATAATAGTACATAAAAGCATCTATTTACCAGATTTTAATTTTCATTTCTGTAGACGACTCCACCTCGGCCTTAAGGACAATCAGAAAGTTTATATACAGGAAAAAAATTGTTTAAAATTAACAAAAATTAAGAAAAAAAATTAAAAAAATTCTCTGTGAAGGGTTAAATCAATGTAGATTCTCAGTGAAGGATTAAATCAATGTACATGTGTAGAACACCCGGTGAACACTAAACTATGCTTAGCTGAATTAGTAACCACCCCCCCCCCCCCCCAAACTGTGCTAAACAGAATAGGAAACCCCCCCCTTCAGCAAAAAAAAAAGGAATGTACATGTCCATTACTGGCGTCAGGTTTCCTCTTCAAAAACATTGCTTATACGCTAGCCCTCTGCTAACTTTCTGCTTAGCAGATGACCTTGATGAATAATAGTTTTCTGTTTTATCTCTCTGAGAAATTGTCCGCTAGTGTATTTGTACACCTTCAAACTAGCTTAGATATAGAATTTGCACAGTAAAACAAACAAAATTTAAATAAAATTGTTAGAATTTAAGGGGGGGGGGTACTGATTGTCCTTTAAGGATTTGCTTGTCCTTGCCTTTCTGTCCGGTGGAATTCCCCTCACTGCTCCAAGAAGGAGGGTGTGAGCTCATTACCAGACTTTGGTCGAATGTTGAACTGTTTGAGGGTGGCGTTGAGGGCCTCCTGGTTGCCGGAGAAGTAAGCAGAAATGGCATTGTGGAAGAGTAGTAACTGCTTGTGCATGACCTTCACCTGGTTGTTAAGAGAGATGACACAAACAAGTACAGAAATTTACAAGTGGGAAGGTGGGTGACTATTTCAGAGAAATCTGACCAGTCAAAGTTCATAGAGCATGTATATCTACCAAATGTGTCTGGACTGGCTTACAGCGAACGGTATATTACAATCGGAACAACTTCGGAGCGCCCTCAATTTTTTTGCTGCCAGCCGGACGGCTGACGTGAATATCCACAGGGAAGACAATCATTGTGCAGCGTGCACAGGCGTGCACCTACCATGCTATGCATCCTTTCACGAATACAAAGAGGGACACAAGGTACTGGCAATTATGCCTCACAATATCCCTTTTTGTTGGGGTTATTGTGTAACACCCCCCCCCCCCCCCCCCACTTCCAGACCCTTGTCATGTTGTTCAAATGTGATACGTAAGAATGGACAGGCTGCCACCATTGTTTGTCATTGTACTTGGCTCAATAGGAGATTCCAGCATACCATGGCAGCTTATCAGCCATGGATTATGGCTGAGGTTCTGTGAATCACTGTAAGTGCCTACTTAAATTTTTTCAAAAGACAACATCAAATCCCGGTACTTATTGTGAGAATGTTGTCTTTTCGTTGTCAAGTCGGGGGTGTTTTCAAACGAAAACAATTATTCCAGAGGCTCAAAAATTTACCAAAAATTAATACCGCGGCTGGGCACAGACAATTTTTCCAGAAATATTGACCAAAAGTGGCTAGAATAGGATGATTCAGAGGCATTCAAACAAACACATCCTCAGAATGCCTTACCTTGTTCTCCTCCAGGAATCTGAGTTTGACCGCAACGTCTTGCCTCAGTTTGTCAAATCTCTCCTTCTGCGTTTCGTACTTTATACGGGCGTCGTGTAATCTGGCTTGAGTAGTGGCATCCTTAGGTGCCAATTGTAGACTTTCCAGGTCGGCCCGGTAAGCGTCATACTCCACTCTGGAGAAGAATCATAACAGAGTGGTTAAAACATAGAGTGGTGCTTAGCGAAAAAGTAGAAGGAACAGCCCAACAACAAAATGTGGTACAGTGTTACTGACTGAACAACTTAGTGCAGCATAAAATGTTGTGCAGTGTTTGTATCAGTTTTCTGCAAACAAACTAAAACAAAAACAAAAGGGGGAAATCAGCTGATCAGATCAGATAATATCATATCAGATGGTACAAGATAGTACTTGAATCTAAAATGCTATTTACTGTTCACAAAATTATGAAATAATAACTAAATTGTTAGTATCTCTGCAAAAAAAAACTTGCTTAAAACAAAATACACAAATGAAGAAATTAGAAAGTACTAGGCTTTTCATAAAAAAAAAAAAAAAACGAACACTAAAGTGAACCAAGTCTGTCAAATCTTAAACAAATCTGACAAACCAATGAATAAGCTGTAAAGAAAAAGTTACAATAAAAACCACATTTTACATAAAAAATGAGCAACAGTTACTGTACTGGTATGCAATGTGAAATCTTGAAGATAGTCATCAATTACCACATAAAAAGTAAATAATACATGTAAAAGCATTTAAAGACAAATTCAACATTGAAAACACACACATGTTCATTGTAAATTAAATGTTGTACCAACAATTTAAGCATGTTATTATTATAAATAAATGGGCTGCTAGTCTTTGTTATCTTGCTACTTTACATGCCACAATACAGGCAAGAACCATCGAATGCTAGAGGGCGCTGTCACAACAATGCAAAGGAATTATTTTAAAGTAGAAATGTAAGATTTTGTGAAACCACAAGGTAAGATTTTGAACTTGTGGCTTCCTGAATGTAGAAGCTTTTTAACATTGTGCATTAACTTTAACTTTCCAAAATCGTTCACACAATTATTTTGACTATTAACCCTTTAGAGATCATTCATTTCTGTAGAATCATCACCATACGACCAGACATGACTAACATTGTTGATTTGTTAACATAATTTTTTCTTCTAAAAGTGTCTGAAAAAAATAATAGATAGGTTGCAGTATGACGTAAGTCGGCCATCTTTACGGGCAATTTGGAACACACAGTCATGCGTTACGCGTGAGAACGGCGTGCAGCACGCGCACATTTCACCAAACTCATTGCATGATTGGTTAGTGAATGACGCGGCTGCGTTAATAATTTGAGCGCTCGACGCGCCTGCAAGCCAAAATGCGATTTGCCCGTAAAGATGGCGTCTACTGGGAACTATCTATATGAAATAGAAATTTTATTTTGTTTTTAGAAATATAGCTCTTATGTTAACATGGAAATATGTCAATTCAAGTCATAACCTTTACTTTGACCTTTTTGGTCGAGTGGAAAAGTACGTCAGATCTTGCAGCTGTTTGCGGCCACTATGGGCACTTTGGTACAAGCCGTTTCCTGGCTGCTACGGTCTCTAAAGGGTTCAACATTTTCACCAGTCACGCCACTGTTTTTACTGTCATTTGGCGAGCAGGGGACTTTGCGATCTTCTCAACAGTAACTCATCTTACCTCGCCGATTCATACTGTTTCACAGTAAGCAAAGTGTCCTCCATCGTCTTATTGCACAGCGTACTCACGCTGGATGTGAAGAAGGTCAGTGCGCCCAGGAGCGTCTCGCCGTTTCCGCACAGGGATTTCTGCGTCTCTGCATTGTAGCTGAACTCCTCCGATAGCTCTGTTGATTTCTGGGCCAGTTCTCCGAAGGCATCGCCAAGAGAGCGCTGCGTCTGCACCACCTGGAGGGGGTAGATGATAAGACTTTGAGGTCAGGAAAGATAACTAGATTGGGAACAGGGTTCAAGCTTCCTCACAACAGGGTTCAAGCTTCAACACAAAGTACAGGATCAGGAATGAAACTAGATAAGTTTCAATCTGAAAGCAGACTGATTATGAATTTCAAACCAATCTTCCACAGCAACAACAATAATAGTAACAAAGTTCTTATAAAGCGTATCACACAAAAGTCTCAATGTGCTGCGCAACAATGAAGGCAATTAAACAAAAGGGTAACTTTTAAGGAGTGATTTAAATACAGTTTCAGTTCAAGCAGTTTTGATGTGATGTGGAAGAGAGTATCTTACCATGTGAAACTAAGTAAAAATCAAAACATTAGACCATTATTGTGCAGCCGCCATCTTGGTCATGTTCCCTGTATCCAATAGCAGTACTGGATACTAACATCCTTTAACAAAACGGAACCGGACTATTTTTTCCTTTGAGCCTTTGTTTGGTTACAATGATTTGGATTGGAGACAAGTCAAGATGGCCAGCCATGATAAAGGTCTATAGCATTCAGGCCTTGTTCTTGTAAGGGCAAGGCAGTTTTTCCCTCGGACACCAGTGAGGAGCACTTAAATTTGTACTGGAACAAAGGGCACTAGGGCAATGACCAGGGGCGCGGACGCAAAATTTGCTGATGCGTTTGTTGCCTCTGTGAGGTATCAGTCTTGAGCATTTGAAAACCCCACAAAAATAAAGAGTACTATTACTAGCTAAAGCATCTGATTGACCATACAGTGTCCCTTCTATCATTGTTATCATTAGACTTAAATAATGCCTCCTGTCTCTTACATCATGTGTTTGTACATCCACGTTCGGTACACACAGCCAAATTTGCACACAATGGCGACTCTACTGATTTGTAGTGTGGTGCTCATTATATAAAGTGCATGTGCAACCTTCAAATGAGTAGGAAACAAGATCATTGGGTTGGGCATGCTAGCACTAGCACTACACATTGATGTCTTGCAAGTACATGTACCATTATTAATAAAGACTTGGAATGTGAACTTGCAGGTTTGTTTTAGGTTTGTGAGTGTTTGTGTGTGTTCAGAGTCAAACAAATTTGCCAGTATTGATTTTTAGTCAAAACTGCCTAAGCTTACTCTGCATGTAAATGCACATGTACCTCTACAACTCAAACCACACAGAATATAAGCCACAGAGCATTTTGTCTGCTTGAAAATCAATGTACATGTGTATAAGCTCGGGCTAATATTCCCCAAATTACAGTACGCACAGAACGACATGTGTACATGCACATGTACATGTGTGTACTGTGTACCCCCATGCACATACTGTATGTACATGTACATGGGTGTACTGTGTAGATGCATTCATCACATGATATCAGCGGATGATATTGAATAGTCTGACAGTTGGAAGGTTTTCTTTAAAAAAGTGAAAACCAAATGATGTCATGTGGTCTCCCAAGCCCTACTCTACAAAATAACAGCTTACAGTACTATAAAACCATATCCCATCCCAGTAAACACATCGACTTACTGCAGTCAAAGCTGCCTTGAAGGCATTTACAAAGTACCGGTTATTTTTTTATTAGATTATCAAGCATACACGTCAAAACCAACAGCTTCAACACCAAGCACAATGATCTCTTCTTGTTATGGTAAGGTCTGTGGCATCCCATCTCATACCTAATCAGTCAAGACATACAAAGTAAATTCCCTTCCCGTCATTAAATTCTTATTAAAACCAGCATGCAAATACTGTAAAAGAGAAATACATGTATCTTAACGTAAGATCACCATGCCAAAACCATCTATTTTAAGAAATCCCTCGTTCAATGGCGTGAGATAATCCGACACTGGAGGGCAGATTAATTAGTTGCCAAATCCTTCCACTGGTAGCCTAATTTATCCAAACACAATAAGCGCTTTAACCACAAATCAGGGCCCATCTTCATACAGCTGCTTGAACAGAAACTCTTGCTTAACCATTTTCTGCTTAGCAAAAATAGTATTCTGGTAATCATAATTTTGTTGTGCTTCGCTACTTTTTGCGCTTAAGCGGGTCTATGAAACTGGGACGGGGGGGAAAAATATACGAAAATGAAAGCTATAACCAAAATGGGAGTAACAGTTTCCGTTGGTCTGGTGATAAAACTACTGAACTTTTAAGGTGTTAGTGGTTATTTTTTTGCCTCAATATGCTCAGATACTACAGAAACGAATGTAAACAAACCAAATTAGAACAAGAAACCACTTTTAGCCATTTGCATTATAATTTTAGTGTATTTTTAACACACCCGCTGCCGTAATAGCTCTATTCTACCAACTTCTACCCAGAAGGGTTTAGTTCGATGTATTTAGAGGTAGAAAAAGATACAATAGAAGTCACATGTGAACATTTCAGCTAAATACAGTGTCTACTTGCTGAGAAAAAAAGCACAGTATTTCCACATGAATGTCTAATCAATCCAACGAATCCACATTTAGCGAGGTGACAGCGGGTAGGTACCAACTGCACCTCTGGCTGCAGCATTCGCATTCATACAGAAACTTTCTCAGATTCAAATGTTTTGAGGTGAAAAATTATCTCAACCATATACATTTGAAGGAAATCCTTTCTCAACATAGTTTAATACTATCAACAGCTGCAGTGCTTTGCCAAGAAAATTTGTATGGTTATTAATTTTTGCAAAAAATAAGTTAGTGGCCTGACATTTCGACCCTAGCAGAGTCTTTCTGGAAGGCTAAATGACAACACACAACACACAACACACATACAAGCAGACAAGAGTTGCAAGAGTAGTCAAGTGGAAATACATGAATAGAGAGTGTGGAGGGAGGAAAGCAGAATGCATTCAGAGAAGGCAGGGGGTAAGCAGGGATTAAGAAGACAAAGGGGGGGGGGGTTATGAAGGGAGGGGATAGCTTGACCACAAAGGACAAAATGGAAGGTTAGAAGAGAGGTAAATAATTAGTTAATACAATGTAGGGCAGACTAATAAAGTGGATATCTGTGTGGGAAAAGGAGAAGGCAAAGACAAAAAGTTATTAGTCATTTCCTTCTTGGATATTCAAACCATGGGGCCGAGTGGTCTTTATGCGTCTTATCCAAAGTTTTTCCCTACTCAGACGGACAGTCTCTCTGCAGTTACCTAGTGCCTCAATGCCCTGTAAATTCATGTCAGAAATGGAGTGGTTAGGAAGGTTGAAGTGGTGTCCTACAGGTGTATCCAGATTTTGGGTGGTTATTAATTTTTGAAATATTTATCTATCTATGACCTTACCTTTAGGACTTGCTCAAACTCCAGACAGATAAATTGAGCGATTCAAAGCTGACCGTAAAATAAAGCTGACCGTAAAATGAAGCAGTCAAACACAATCTTACCATCTGATCCAGTTTAAATAACAACACAGGTTGCATTAAAGGTGGCAGATTGGCTCAAGCTACTGAATTGTCTTTGGTATTCCAAAGTATTGGATTGAAGTGGACTAGCATATGAATAAACTGGATTAACCTAATTGACTGATCCCAATTTTGCAGGTCAATCCTTATTTGGGCTAATCCTTAACTAAGAATAATCCTGATTAGTGTCAGGCTTCCATACATGTATTTTACCTCTGCTCTATTTCAAACACTAACAACGATCCTACGGAGAACAAATAGATATTTTTTCCCTGGCCTAATTTCTTACTGTATCTTCCCCTTCCCATGGTTTGAATTTCAAGAAAATCTTCACTAGACCCACAGGTCTTTGAACTCAGACCCATAACTGGACCAGAAATATTTGTACAAGACCCACAATCAAACACTTTCAATCTCTGGCTGTGCTTCATGGTGATATATGGGTTGGTGTGGCTGGCTGCCATGGACACCCTCGCATGCCAGCAGCTAGCTCGGACACATTTCAGCCGTGTCCTTCGCAATTCAGCAACTCAGCCACAAGCAAGGATGATTTGCTTCCCAAATTATAATGATTACGACCTAAAACACATTGTTCTCAATAGACCCATTGCACAACGCACAGCACACGCGCGTTTCCTGTCCGCCATTTTGGGAGTCAAAATGTGCACAAAAGGAGTGGCATACGCACCTCCGAACAATGTGCGTCTACCATTTCTGCCTTTTTTGGGAGTCCATTCCTTTTGTGCACGTTTTGACTCACCAACATGGCGGACAGGAGACAAGCGCGTATGTGTGCTGCACATTGTGCAATGGGTCTATAGGCCCATTTGCTTTTGGGGAGGAGGTTATGAATTGAAAAATGCAAGTGTACATTAGAAAGTTTCTTAAAAGTACATTTGGTGCACAAATGTGAGGCATGATGAATGAGAGTGGGGTTACACAATTACTCTTCATGTACACAGTATAGAATCATACCTGGTAGAAGTGATTCGTCAACGTCCGTGCAAGCTTCATGATGTTTCCATACTTCCGCTGTGTGTCCCTCAGTACCTCAATCTGAGCCTCCAGCTGCAAGTCCACAGTCCGAGAAGCCTTGCCGAGCTTCTCTTGAACCAACTGACGGGTACACTTGTAAGTGGAGATACTCCAGCTCTTGAGACTGTCCAACTGTTGAAAACAGAGAAACCGCATCAAATTATTTCAGTTTGACAATAATGTTAAACAGGTGAATGATTATAAAGCTGTATTTTTGCGAGTCCTGCACTAATTCTGAGTCCTTGGGTTGGAAGCAAACTCAAGACTATTAGAATGCTAGAGCAGATGTCTGAACCAATCAGGTCAATAATTTCACCAGTGATGAGCTCGCTTACCAATCAAGACACCAATTTCATCCAGTGACGATTGGAAAATTAAGGTACCACAACCTTCACTGTTCACCAACAAAAATTTGCCGATTAAAGGCAGACCACCACCAGGGCCTAATTTCATGGCTCTGCTTACCGTAAGCAAAGAATCGGCGCTTACGGAAGCAGGGAATTTCGCGCTTACGTCAAGCGTATTTCACAGGTTAGCAGGGAATTTTTGCTTGTGCGCTTGCGCAGTCCTACTACATGTAGGTATTCTACGCTTACACAGCTAGTGCAGAAATTTGGCGCTTGCTCGGTAAGCGGAGAATGGTGATCGCAAGCGCAGAATTCGGCGGTAAGCAGAGCCATGAAATTGGGCCCAGTACTGTTGTGGTTACTCGCTCACGCCTTTATACACTTGTAAAACTTGACATCTGACGCTTTTAGTCAAGTTTAATCATTAAATTTTGAAGAATAAACGAGTGCAGTACTGCTGCAGTAAATAAAAGATATTTTTTTGATAACAAATAAGGGTAATTAATTTCTGTTTATTTATTATATGAAGTTTTTATGATGTTATTGTCCCTTAACAATGTGCAAGTGTCAGATGAACAGATTGATGGCTTGATGTAAACAAGAAATGTATTTATAAAGTCTTACACCTCAACTCTCCCATGATCAACACGTAGGGTTCTATCATGCACTTAGCCAAGCACACAGCTTCCTATCTGAATTTTGACTGATGAAAACATACCAAGTCTTAAAATCATACTAATAATTACTGAAAAACAGGGCTGATCGTAACTCTAGAGGGCCAGGGCACTTTTTCAACAGTAAAAAGACTAAATAAAATGTAAAAAAATGAAATGAAATAAAATATGAAAAAAAAATCTTTGCAAAAGAATTCTCCGCGCACAAAAACAATCTTATTACAGTGAATGTGTAACAAACAAAAATGCAAAACATTTGTTAGTGGACTGACGTTTCGACCCTAGCAGAGTCGAGAAAGACTCTGCTAGGGTCGAAACGTCAGGCCACTAACTAATTTTTGCACTTATACAACAAGTCCTTTTGGTTGGTAAGCAGTTTGCAACAGCTAATTCTATTTTCTCAAACAAAAATGCCATGTAATGTTTATAGTCCGTTACTTTTCTCTGTAGCTTTTTTTAGCTAGTGAAGATGATATGCAATGTTTTTCTAGTTTATACCTATTTTGTGTATCATTTTGCTCTGCTATACAAGGGAAATATATCACTGGATCCAATCACACATGAACATGTACATGTAAAAGTGATGCAAATCATGATATCACATATTTAAGAAAGAAACTCACTGGCGCAGTTGGCCTGCTCAGAGTGTGCACATGGTTTAACAAAGTAGTTATCAAGTCTCGTTGTAATTTACACAAAGGGAATAAAACTGCGGCGATGAGGTCATAAACAGCAGTTTAAAACCGGCAAGGTAATCTCCGTGCAATAACGACTGAGCCGCAGACGAGATCCTTGATCGTCACGACCCTGCAAGGTTTTAAACGGTCGTTAAAGACCTGAGTCACAACTTTTTTTATTCCCGCTCATGAAGACCTTTTTCGTTAAAAACATTCCTAAACTTTTGAAAGTTGAGAACTAATCAGTTTAGCATTAGCTCTCAGAATTTCTATCCATGTTGAGCACAAAGTACATGTAGCCCCTCGCACAAGTTTAGAATTTGCACGCTAAAGTTTCAAACTTGCATAAGCCAAATATGCGACCTACCAACTTAAATTGGGCAGTCAAATTGCACACTCCACGCAATCATCTGATAGCACCCTCTATTGACTCAATTTCCTCCATGTTCAAACACTCATCACCGTGTTTATAACGCACGCTTAAACATGGTCATGTGATCAGAGATGCCACTGCGGTAACGAAAAAAACCTGAATTTTTGTTTTTCTTAGACAAAAGCAGAAAGCCACTTAATGAATGTCGTGAGTGACCCAACCAACCCTAACTTTATGCCGCGACCCTAAACTTTTCATTCGGCATAAAAAAAAAAATAAAAAATAAAAAAAAAATGCGCACGTGTTTGCCTGATAGTGCGCATCTTCAGATTGCGCAAACTTTTGCTCGATATGCAAATTGAGCTGCTGATTGTGTGTAGCGCAAGCTACGGATTGCGCAAGAGTTTGTCCAATTCATTGTGCAAAATTGATGATTGCGCTCCCCAGAATAAACGATAGTGGACTCAACAGAAGTCGCAAGCGGACGATTTGGTGCAACCTAATAGCCGAAAATTTATCTTTTTTGAAATAAATATATCTGAGACAATCATACCTCCATATTAACCAAAAACATTTCCTGCGTACCTCATGTGAGTTTAAAGTATACTGAAGAGGTCTTGGATGGATTTTGGATCAGTTTTTGTTCATTCGCTGTTAGTTTTGAATCGGGCAAGTAGTTTTTTTTTACGCACTCGCCAAACGTATCAGAATACAACAAAACGAGAAAAAAAAAGACTTTCCGACCTACCGACCCTATTATAAAATGGCATGTAATCGGAAACGGAACACTTTTTTTTTTGCCTTACCTCGAACATGCGCGTCTACTGTTGATTTTTTGATTTTTTCAATCTTGAATGTTTCGAGGAGATCGCGATCGGCCTTTGATTTTATTATGTGTGTGTGTGCGTATGTATCGGACGTATTACCATTAGACAACTCGTCCTCCTGCATGGAGAATGCGATCGTAGACCACCGCAGCACGAAATCAGACTCATTTCAAGGCTGTGTGCGTAACACCTTCGCTCACTATGCAAACTTCCTACACACACGTCTGCAGGGTGTTTGCGTGCTACGCCTCGAACGTAAGGATACTAAAATTGCGAAGCTGTTGATCGCGCGCGCTTGAAAAAAAAACATGTTGCTGTTTGTTTCTCTCTCCGGTCTTTTAATAAATGGACGGCCTGGAAAAAACGGAAGTTGAGGTATTTATTTTATAAAACCGGAAATCCGGTTTAATCCGGAAAAGTGGCATCTCTGTGTGATCATCTCGCAACCAATAAGAATGAATGAATTGTCCCAGGTACATGTATTTATGAATATATGAATTACAAGGCAACATCCTAAATCTAATTCAATTGTTGCAGTCCTTGATGCTACCAATATGTGGAAATCAATGTGAAATGTGCTACCAAAATGAAAAACACAAAAGTTGCCTGCCTGGAACATATAAACAGTGCGAGAGTTTCTTTTGCTTCCTGAAAATAAACCCTAGATTTTATCATGGTAATGTTTGTGGCTGATGAAACTGAAGTAAAATTGTATTTGTCATTTGTAAAATACCTGTTGCATTGTAGATTGTAAACCTGCAGAAACCTGTGAAGAGATGATATTAAATATTATCTTGAGGAAAGCATCCTCATTGTTCATGACATATTATTGAGATTACAAAAAACATTCATCATTGTTAGTTTTATGTACAGTATACATATGTGCATAGTACAGAGATGAGAGTCATTGCTGGCGAAAAAGTCTGAAACTACATGTTGGATCCAAATTTTAGGACATAGGGCCTACAATGTACATGTGTATGTTGAAATGATGTTGTTTCTACCTTTTGATAACCCCTAGGGAGGGTTTGGAATTCAAAGGGCTTTTAGGAACAGTGTCCTAAGCACTAGTGAAGTAGATCAAAGGGCAGTCTTTCTTTTATGTGGAAAAAATGAAAGGCTTTTTTTTTCCACCAGGCTAACATAAAAAGTCTAAAGTCTAAAATAGTACAGTGTACACTTATAAGATTAAAGGCAGAGTATACCTTTGGTTTCTTGAACCCCGTTTCAATCTTACACAAATGTAGATATATACAATAAAACTAACCTGTGAAAATTTCATTTCAGAAGGTGGTTGCGTTTTTGAGATATCGCTGACAAATTCGGATCGAATTATGTCCACGCAGGAAGAATAATCCCTATAGGAATACACAATCTGTACATTTCTGACAGTAACGTTTCTCAGATTCAAATTTTGGGGCATTAAAACTGATATCTTTATACATTACCATGTTACTTCAAAGTGAAATGTTTCTCAAAATGCTTTATACTATTGAAAGCTGCTGTACTTCTTACTAATAGGTTTTTTAGTTTTATTAGTTTTAAGAGTGATTACCAAAAATATCTCTTCCCTTTAACGCAAGTTTGATTTACACGTTAAGGTTTTTGCAAATAGCCGTTTGCATTTTTGTAACCCAAGTTAAACAATAATAACTGATCAATTATTATATATTGTTTGACGATTCAATATATATACATGTACATGTACACATGTATTACATCCTGTTGGTTAAAGTATTGCCTCAAATGAAGCAGATATTTTACAAGTAGACCACTGCTCTCCCAGTTCAATAGTTTTTCCCGGCTTCCAACTGCAGTCATTTAAAGACCAAACACAATGCTCCCCACCACCCCTCTCCATTTTAAACATCGTGTATTTATTAGTACATTACCTTAATGCCGGATTTTAAAACTTTTCTTGTATTGTAAAAAAAACACGAAATTCGCGGCAAAAAAACACTCCACAGAAAAGCCGTCCAGAAACATAAGCGCCTGTAACCGATGGTGGCAGCAAACATATTGATCAAAATAGTGACGTAGCTGGACGTGTGAGCCAGTAACACGTCTATTACTTGCCTGCAACCGCACTCAAAGTTTGATAAGTTATATTTTAAGTTTTACACATGCGATTAAAACACAGCAAACAGTCGTAGATAGAGCGCAATCTAAAGACTACATTAGTCTTAAAATAACACATGGTTCCCACATGGCTGTGCACCTCAAAAGGTTGAAAGGTCAGCAGTTATATCACCAACGCATCAACGTTCTGTGTGTGCGTGTACGACTCGTCGTCGTGTGTGTGTGTTGTATACTTGAGAACAACCATTCTCTCACACGTGAAATGTACACACAGTAAAAATGGCAACGTTCCGCTTCTTTCGCGATCAACGTGTGTGTGTTTTTACACATGGAATATCAGAACTTGAAGGGATTTTACCAAGAGTTTTAGGTACAGACTTCATCTGTTAACAGAGGCATTTTTTTCAATTCCAAAGGTATGTAGTGATTATTTTAAATCACTTTTGCAACGTGTAACAACATTTCCTTCATGTCCTTCCAAACAACAATGTTTTTAATTTGTGTTGACCTGTTTTGTTTTCAACCTCAAGGCATCAATTTTGGGGAAAAACCCCCAAATAAGCCTTACAAGTAACGCAAGAAAATAATCACAACTAAAGTTATCTGAGGATTTATAGGTACGGCCGGAAATTTTGTGAATTTCCGCGGTGCGATGAGGAGGAGGATCAGAGCATATTTCCGAATCCTTACTCTCCCCCATGAAACTTATGTTAAATTCACTCAAGGATTTCATTCACATGTATAGTAAATTCACATGAAAATTAGGAAAGTTATTGTTGTTTTGTGCTGCTATTTTCTTGTATTTCCCAACCAACACAACGCGGCGCAGTAAACAGTTGTTTAGTTGTTTCACACGTCCAGCTACGTCATCCTGAAAGCCTCTCGGAAAGTGTTCCCGACGGCTTTTGTTTCATTTTCTGCTGCGCGCAGGCAGATGCGAAGCACTTTTTAATAATTTTTTTAGGGGTAAATAACAATTATGACACCACTACATGTATATTTGGGTTTTTTGTACTAATAAATGTGTAATGCACAAAATGGTGAATTTTGTTTTGACCATTTTGTACCCTCTTTAAGGACTGTACAACCAGAAATGCAACTTTCGGCTGACAAGAAAGAGCCCATTGTCTGGCACACAAAAAATTGTACAATATTTTTGTATCTACTGTTGGAACAAGGTCGACTACAAACTAGGTCAACTACTGACACAAGGTTGAGGCACAATATGATTACAGCACAGCACAGCACAGATCATCTGATAGAGGTCAACAGGCATTTTCAATTCTTTAAAATCTGTTTCCTTCTTTTAAACATTTATTTTGTTAGTGGTGTTTGAAGCTTTGCATGGTGTTGAAAGTAAGAAGTAACTATAACTATAAATGTAAATAGTAGTGAACTTGCGGGTACAACCATGTGTATAATCTCTTTTGGGAGGAGTGTTGGCTCTGAAAAGAGCCGGTTTGGTCTCGACGTTTCGAACAGTATACTCTGCTCGTCTTCAGGAGAATGCTGGACTGCTGGTGGTGTTGCAGCTTAAGTAGAGCTAGTGGGGTGCACTTTTGGGCGGGAAGTATCCAAGTTGTTGTTGACCGGTGATGCATGGTAGTTGGCTGCTGGCTGGATGTGTGTGCGCTGGAGTGTGTCAGTGTTGTGGTGAGCTGCTGCTGGGAGGACTGGCTTGAGTAGAGGTGACCAGATGTCATTGATGAAAAACCCGATGTCTTGTGGAACCGTGTTGTGCGACTTGATCTCGATCGCTTCCCTGACTCTGCGTTGGTGCCAGAACTTGACAGGTGCGATGAGCTTGGCTTGCTTCCATTTGATGAGATGATCTTGTTCTTGTGAATGTTTGATGATTGCGGATTTGTCCAGGTGTCCCAGTCTGCCGTGTGCTTGATGTTCCTTGATTCTTGTTGATAAGCCAGTCCTCCCAGCAGCAGCTCACCACAACACTGACACACTCCAGCGCACACACATCCAGCCAGCAGCCAACTACCATGCATCACCGGTCAACAACAACTTGGATACTTCCCGCCCAAAAGTGCACCCCACTAGCTCTACTTAAGCTGCAACACCACCAGCAGTCCAGCATTCTCCTGAAGACGAGCAGAGTATACTGTTCGAAACGTCGAGACCAAACCGGCTCTTTTCAGAGCCAACACTCCTCCCAAAAGAGATTATACACATGGTTGTACCCGCAAGTTCACTACTATTTACATTTATAGTTATAGTTACTTCTTATTTATTTTGTTTCTATTGAACATTAAAGAGGGGCTCCAAGGTCAAATTCAGATTTGTGAAGCACTCATTTTCCAATGGAGTCATTATGAAAATTAAAACATACAAATATACAGAAACACTATGGTACGAGGCAAAAAACAAGACAACTTAAAACATGACAAATAAATTAGAACTACACTAGATCCGGACTAGGATGACTAAATAAGTGAAGGGGTGGGCTGAAATAATTGATTAATTTGAACTTTGAAGGCTGAGATTGACTGATCAACAATTTCTACAGCAGGGTCTGGTAGGGTGAGGGAATTAAATATGGAAGTGAGATGGTTTATGAAGCCTTTTTTTGTGGCATTTACCATGTTTTAGGGAAACCTTTTGTTGTGGCATTTACCCTGTTTTTACTTAAGCCTTTTGTTGTGGCATTTACCCTGTTTTTACTTAAGCCTTTTGTTGTGGCATTTACCATGTTTTTAGGGAAGAATTTTGTTGTGGAATTTACTGTTTTTAGGGAAGCCCTTTGTTTTAACATTTACCCTGTTTCTAGGAAAGAAACTGGGACAGGGGAGGGGACCTTTTAACAGGAAATAAATAACAGAGCAAATTGCAGTTAAATTTGGAATTAACACATCTAAAAAGGAAAACCAAATCCATAGTATTCCTTCGATCTTTTAGTGAGACTAGGGAAGTAGCTTGAGGGACAGCTACATTGTTGTCACGGAATCGAACGAATAAATAAAAAAATAAAAAAAGGAACCAAGTAAATCTAATCGTGAAAAATCACAGATCCACTGCATGTGTAATTGAAGTTTTGACACAAAATCTGCGGTTCGTTAAAGCCGTGCAGCACACCAACGGCTCATCAGGAAAATTATGCACCAGCCGTCATCTTCATTTGATCAACGCAAAAATGACACCCGTGGCCCGGGGGCCGAGACAGCTCTAGATTGCAACCACTTAAACAGCGATGGGGATTCTGGTGTGTTTCCACGCCGATGATCACAACATAAAGCATGACTGGAGGTGCCAGCTGCTCTCAGAAAGTAAAAAAACACCTATATATCCGCGAGCCACAGTTGAAGGATTTAAACGGTTTAAGGAGTGATATTTCATACTTATGTTTCTTTTTTTCATTATCTAAAATGTTGCAGACCCATTTGTTTTTGTAGTCGGCTGATGCAAACATAGAAGAAAATGTGATACAAAACAAATGTATACTGCAGTGAACCTATTGAATTCTAAATTTGATGCACAAATTTACCATTGTGCTAATCTGGAATCACTGGTACACTTCTTGTCCTAATGAACAAGAATTGTACAAGTAGATCTGTTCATGCAACATTTGACAAAGCCCTTTTTACTTTTAGCACACAGGAACCTGAACCCAGACAAACTATATGTAAGCAGGAAACCAGTTAAAGACAGTATGTATATCATGGTATTTGGGCTGGTATTTGTGCTTAGCTACTTTTTGTGCTTAGCTACTTTTTGTGCTTCAGCAGTTCTATGAGATTGAGCCCTGGGTATTGTAAATAATTGTAACCTACACTAGTACAGCCACTCTCAACTTCAATCTTGAAGAAACTAAACAATTAATTATTCCTTCAGTTACAAATGGAAAATTGATTTTCTTATAGGTAGAATCTATGCTTGTATTTGTTAACGTAATGCTGATTGATAGGCAAATCTATCAGGAGAGATACATTAAACGTCACCAGTGAAAGTTTCAGACGAATAAAGTATCTACTTGACGAGAAAACAGCCCTGGTATTTTCACCAAGAACATAAAATCCGTCCACATTTAGCATGAACTAACCGCAACTCTGCTTGCAATGAGGGCAGCATACAAACACACACCGGGCAAATTTTTCAAAAATTCACCTACATGTACATGTAAAGGCTATCTTCGGAGATTCAAATATTTTGACATACTTTTATTGATTTCTAATTTACGGGGAGCACTACAGACAAATTTATTTTGCAAGATGCTTACAACCATTACCATCTTAGTAATAAGCAGACTTTCAGAAAAAAAGTTACACAATTTCTTTAACTGGGCCCAATTTCATAGAGCTGCTTAAAGGTAAGCAAATTTTTGTGCTAACTGAAGCAGAAAAATTTGCTTAAGCGTAAGCGTATTTCACAGGTTAGCAAGAAAATAAGACGGCCACCGGGCGCATTCACAATGGATTTGTATTGTTGCTGCATTCATTTTCGTGCAGTAAGCACCGGAAGGTTAGCATGCCTTTATGTGTGTTTACGGTTAGCAGCGCTAAGAAATACAAAACCTGTACGTAAGCACAGAATCGGCCGTTAAGCAGCTCTAGGAAATTGGGCCCTGGTCATTATGAAAGTATTACTCTGCCTTTGATAGGCAGTTGCCTATCTACAACCAAGAACTTCAGTGCCTGCAAGCGGTTTGGAAACAAATTGACCGATATCGAAAGTATATTCCCAACTTTGTGTTTTTAATGATTACATTACCTTTGCCTTAGCAATGACTGACGTGGACACCTGTTCACCGGTCTGGCCGACTACGGGGGCCATCGGAGTGCCTCCGATCCCGGTCATGGGTTTACCGATGGATGTAGTCTGTGCTGTAGGCATCGTGGCCACAGGCTGTGCCATTGGTTGGCCTGTAGGGGAAATCGTGGGGCGTACAGCTGCGGAGAAATCAGACGATGATAGGTGTAGATTAGCGTGAAATCTCAGCACAATATTACGTCTTTAATGCTCAGGGCAATTCAATGAATACTTGCATTAACACCGACTTCAGATATGACAAAAAGTGCTTAGAAAAATGTGATGTCACAATACAAGTCACTATGGCAATATTGACAGATGAATCTTAGTGCTTTATGAATCCCAGTCATGGTCTTGACTGCAACACTGATACAAGTTCAGACTGAATTAAACAGCAGAGACGACTTGCACTGACGTCACACACAGCTACGCTCTGCCCATGGTCTGCCATTTCAGGATTCAAATTGTGTGTGGTTCTCTCCACATGTGTGTCATCTAAAATGTGTAGTAAAACAGAGGGAATTTCACTCCCAAAACGGCACAAGATTGGTCGGAGGTGATGAATTCATTTGATGTTCACTGTATTTGCCCGTACATGTTGTATTTTCGTATTTGAATGCTAGTTTTTTACTGTTCGTTGTACTCCACGCCTATATATTATGATATTGTATATAGCATATTTAATGTTTAGTTTTTACCCATTTTCCAGTGGAAATCGAATTTCTATATTTTTTAATGTGGACAATAAATGCTATCTATCTGAATTGAAATCAATAAGCACATGTTCATATGTACTTACCTCATTGCCTGCATATTACAACTTGATTTCTTACATTATACCTTTATTACACAAAGGGTATACATTTACATGTACTACACGTACATGTATATTCATTCTGATCAGTGCTCTAGCAATGCAAAGATTGTGGGTTTGAATCCCACCCGAGTGATGTGCCCGATTTCTTTTTTGGTTTCTTTTTTTGGTGAAAGTATACCGAGTAAACAGTGCTTAATACATATCGGTGTAAGAGTAAAAACCAAATTAAATTCACTATGATCCTTAACCAGTTCGACGCGGGATAAATTTTCACAGAATTTACCCCCACACGGGATACTTTTGTGAATTTTGTTGAAATTAAAAAAAAAGTGCAAGTGATGGCATAATTTTATTCTTTATGACAATTTTCTGAAATAAAAAGGTCTGTGATTTAAAAAACATGTCACAATAGGGGAAAACACCTTCACATTTCTCCCTTTTTGTTTAAACTCACATTTCACCATCTCAAATTACGGATCCCTCAGAAAAATCTGCATTATCATCACTCACCTCAGCTCATCATCGTGATCATCAGAACTGACTTCGATATAACCATGCTAACTTCAGAATTCTTGCTTTTTTCACGATTATTTTCAAACTCTGAATCAGAACTATTGAACTATTACCCTTACTTTCCTCTGAACTAGATGAATCGGAATTAGAGGACCCTGACGATACAAAATATCCAAGAATTTCCGTGTCATTATTGTACACGCGTTTTCTCATGGAGGCCGCCATCTTGATTTTGTCAACAAATGTCATCTCAATCGTTGTGTTCATCGGCTGGCCCTGTGTCCATAAAAGTTCAATAGCGCCACCAATCGCTAGTAAATTACACTAGATATATCCCTGGTATCCCGCAATGTAACTACAACTGAATCCCATACACAATTCGCACACTGAGGGTAACAGCGATTCATATGTAAATTTGGCGTCCTCCTAGTGTCAGTAAAAAAAATTCTCGCGAGTTAACTCGTCATTCGCGTCGAACTGGTTAAGAAAATTAATTTGAAAGCGTGACTTCCATTTACACAAAAAAAATGCATATAAAAAACAATTGCAATGGTTAGATGCCAAGGTACATGTACATGTACCATGTATGCTTTATCAAAAACTGCATTACCAAGTCTTTTGAAATACACCAAGACCAATTCAAACACAGCTCTCTACACAAGTACCTGAAACCTTTCAGCTTAACAATCAACAAATTATGTTTTTCAATTAATAACGAATATGAATACTCCACTCTACCTTGAAATTCTCATACACACATGCCGGACACACCAGTTGATTTTGTATGAATAAATAAATTATGTTAAAGACTAGACCATTAAGCTATTTAGTATGGTAACTGCACTTTGTGTACTGTACTGGTACGTCTACAGATGTACATGTACATGTATATACATGTACATGTATGTAGTGTACAGGAAGTCTGAGAGCAGTAAGCCTAAAACGAAATCACTCAAAGCAAACAAATGGGACGTTCCCAAATGCGTTAATGATGGCTTCAGTCATGGGTGTACCTTATGTTACATAAACACACACAGACACCTTTATGAACAACCAGGGAGAAATGCAGAACAAACTCCAGCTGTTCTAGTAATTCTCAAGCTGGAGCACGTTTCAGTCTTTGCAAACAAAAAGCTGGATGAGTGAGTTATAAATACATGTGGCATTGTTACCCGCTGTGCGTTTGATTTTTATTAATAGTCTCTTCTTTTTCTTCATTAAAAAATCATTAACGAGGTGTACCACTGATTGGAACCACATATATTTGACTTTCCCGACATTTGAATGGAAGAAAACAAACTCACTTTCGAAAATCTGATATTTTTAAAAGGTGTAAACCGCTATTATCAGCTTTCGTGAGAGTTATTTTGGGTCACACTCACCAGATGAATTATAGGTTACACTCATAGAGCGATGATATTTAATAAAGCGCCAACTTGCCCTACATTTTCAAGCAGTTTGGGAGCATCCATTTTGTGAACAAAACTATGTAAAAGATTGAAACTGAACGGCTATTATATCGCTATTTGCATGTCTGTGTTTTTGCTCTTTTCTGTGCTCATTGAATCAAACATGCCACGGATGTGTAAGCACAATCAATGTGTGTACGAAACTACGACATAACCCATCAGTATGCGTCAGTATGCCGATTTTAACGCACGTTCGCCCGTCCATTCAACTGTGCTATGGCGTTGCAATTGTCAAAACAAACTCATTCCTGCTCCATCTTTTGAAGATTTTGCTCCCTTTGACATCTAGTGAAGCGTCTCTAATCACAAATAATCTCAAGTAAAAAGCACGACATTCATCATCACTATTATAGCTTTCATAGATCTGCACTGCACAGTAGGCTATAGTCACACACAATGAAATCTGAATGAATCCCAAATCAGATTTATCTTGGGTGTGATGACGTGGATCAGCAGTCGCGTACAAGCTAGCATGCCTAATTCAAAATGTCTCACTTTCAAAATGTTTTCTTTCCAAAATAACAACAGACATACAAAAAACATAACTACGCCCAGGAAGCTTAACAAAACTGAATGTATTAGTACATGTAATATAATTATATACATTGTAGTCTTATGTATGTAGCGGATGTATCTACCAATAAGGTACTCAAGGCACTTGAAAAAACAGAAACATTTTTTGACAGGTTTTTAAACTTTTTGAATTATGAGACCAATGTAGCACCTTATAAGGGTTTACAAGGTGCTGCGGCGCATTCAGCAGCCACTGCTAGAAACACCAGGGCTAACCCTTCTCTTAGCAATAATTGTAATTGGGTTCTTTTTACATGTACATGTACATGCATTCTAAAACATACGGGACCAACAGCTTTATTTCCGATTCAAAGGACAAAGCAATAATGGTTAAGTGTCTTTCTTAAGGACACAAGTGTCAAGACCAGGACTGGAACCCACGCTCTGCTGATCAGAAACACCAGAGCCTGAGTCCGGTGCGCTTAACCGCTCGGCCACATCATGTCAATAATAATAAAGACATTTATAAAGCGCCTAATGCAAAAGCCTCTAAGCGCATAAAAATAACAATAATATACAAAGAGTGAAACACTGAAAGATACATTACAAGTAAGCAGATTACAAATAAGCAGCGCTGTAGTCAATATATATAGCTCTAATGGTTAAATTGTATGAAAGAGACCCTTTTCCTGGATTATACTATCAATGATTTCAATAATTTGTTACAATTTTACCTTCATTCCACAAATTACTGTACAGCCTTGTAACAAGTAATTTACCCGATTAAATTAGGTCCCACAACCTAAGATTGCTTTCTGCCACTGACAAATTATCATCACTAGATGTACAATGTGTTACATGCATACAGAGTGTGTACGTGCATTCATCAATCGACGCCAGGCTGTATTGCAAATGCAAATAGGTTTTCAACTGATGTTTTGCTGGGCTGGACTTCTCAAGGGAATGTGATGATAAATGAGAAGGCTCATGTACATGTATGGTATGATCTCACTGTACAGTATTAAACACAGCCACTGCATTCAACTTCAAGGTGCTCGCTCATCTTGCTTTCCATGTACAATTCCATGCTTCAAATTTTACTTTTGTCTCACTCTGGTTACTCACCTTACATTGACACTGGTTTTGACTCTTGTCACTTTATTACATTGACTCTGGTTACTCACCTTACATTGACACTGGTTTTGACTCTTGTCACTTTATTACATTGACTCTGGTTCTCACTTTACATTGACTCTAGTTACTCACGGAACATCGACTGTAGTTACTCACATAACACCGACTCTGGTCACTCACATTGCACTGATTTTGGTCACTAACATTGAACTAAATCTGGTTACTCACATTACATTTACTATGGTCACTCATATTACATAACTCTGGTTACTCATATATACTCTGGTAACTCACATAACATTGTCTCTAGTTACTCACATTTTATTGTCTCTGGTTACTCACATTTTATTGTCTCTGGTTACTCACATGTTTATTGTCTCTGGTTACTCAAATGTCATTGTCTTTTGTCACTCACATTACATTTACTCTTGTCACTCACATTACACTGTCTCTGGTTACTCGCATTACATTGTCTCTGGTTACTCATTTTTTGTTGTCTCTGGTTACTCACATTTCATTGTCTCTGGTTACTCACTTTTCGTTGTCTCTGGTTACTCACATGTCATTGTCTCTGGTTACTCATTTTGCATTGTCTCTGGTTACTCACATTTCATTGTCTCTGGTTACACACATTACATTGACTCCTGTCACTCATATTTCATTGTCTCTAGTTACTCACATAACATTTACTCTTGTCACTCACATTTCATTGTCTTTGGTTACTCACAATTCATTGTCTCTGGTTACTCACATTACATTGTCACTTGTAACACAGGCAAGAGGAATGAAAAAATATGACTTTCTTGTGCAGATCTGTTGTTATGAATTGCAAATTTCAACAAAGCAAGTCAAGAAACAAAACAAAAACAAAAATAATGTGCCTGTGCCTTTATTGGTTTTTGATTTAATAATTTGGGTAAAAGGTAAGGAGGAAGCACTATGCTTGAGCAGCTGTTTGGCTCCTTTAGGAATCTTCGTACTCCCGATTTAGAGTTTCAATCAGTATGCTCCGAGTGTCTAGACTTTTAGATGGATAAGGGCAGGTTCTCATGGTTCTTATATGTACAAATAGGCATACACATGTATTTATTAATTCCTCAGATGGAGTGATGATAAACGGATACCCATACAATTGAGTACACCTTCAGTCATTGATCAAGAGTGTCCATAATAAGGTCAATGAGAAAACTGACCAAGCTGACTGGGTTAATTTTAAATCGTTTTGGGGTTAACAAAGAAAAATTTAGTAGAACAGGACTTGAACTTGCGACCTCTCCAATTAACGTGCCGGCGCTCTACCAAATGAGCTATCTAGCCATAGGTCTATATATATGCAGCTCATTTGGTAGAGCAGGTTCAAAACTCGCTCTAGTCAATTTTTCTTTGATCAAGCCAAAGTGAATATCCTACATGTATGTGATAAATCACATCTTCCCGAATAAAACTACAACAAGGCACATATAAGTAAACATGTAGTTAACCCCTTGAGCACAGTATTGTTTTGAGAGTGAATGCTGGTCAGCCTGGATTCCGTGAACAATACCAATCTATTCAAACACAAACAAAAGGGCAATTTCTATGAATAGATCCATGATACAGGGCCAAGAAAGGTTCAGCAAATTCTTCCCTTCGCAGAGAGTTGGTCTTTCAATAATAACCGGCCAGCAACCTCAGAAACCACAGGTGCATAATGAATAGAAAGTATGCAACCAGTATGCGGCTATAGCAGTCACCCGACACCCTAACCTTCTATCAAGCCGCGGCCATACATGTAGCTGTCATCCGTCCGCAAGAGGTTAATAAGTAGTATTAAAGTTTAGAGATACACACTTTTTCAAACATGAAATAACCAAATGAGGACAAATGAATACATATTATTTAGTTAGCCCAAGTTAAGCTTGTACAGGAATGTAGATGGCTTTATCTGAGGCTATAGCTAGCTCTGAATCACTAAAAATCTGCAATATTAGCTACATCAAAAGCCACTCACAATAACAAAGCCATAAGTACTTAAGTATGAACAAAGTCTGGTTCAATTAATTGCCTGGTAACAAATGACATTCCTCCGATTGAAAACTGTGTTGCTGTGTCACATGGTTCTGAGGAGCTTTTGCATCACAAGACATAGTTCGAATTGGCGGCTGCGGGTGTTGCCAACGGCAGCCTATACTTCACATGGTAATCCAGCAGCAGCCGCAGCTGTTAATTCAGAAACAGCCTGAGCAACCATACAACCAAGCAATGCCTAGTATTGAAAGTCCTGAATGAATGTTTCCCTAAGGGCGTTGCCAAGGGCGTCATGTACTTTAAGGCATAATGATGCGGTGATCCTGCCATAATCGTACCTTTAGCTGCCAATTAGGTCACAGCCTTATCTGATCAAAAGGTTATATCTTGTATACATGTACTTCGATACAAATGTATACAATTTGCTCAATGCAACAGTATCTCACTCCATCGGTTTGAGCTTGCATCCAAGAGTTTCAACAAGTGTGTGACCTTGTCGCACCACAAAAACTCATGTTTGCAATCAGGTCGTAACACATCACATGTTCAACCATGTTACACTGACACAACATTCTCTTGTGTAACTACATATTAAGCTTGCCTCCACCCACATGAAATAGCAACATTGTCTTTAGCCCAAGGAATTCAAATTCCACGCAAGTCATTGAACCAGACTTTAGCCAAAATTCAAATCGCAATTATGGCTTCTTTGGACACAGCCTTACACTTTGCCAACATATTTGCATGCAGCACTTGGTAATACTATTGCAAGATACTGAAATGCTTACATTGGTCAATGGCTGGAGCTTGATCGTTCTCATCTACAGTCATGAAGAAGAAAACGGAAAGGAAAAAGAGAGAAACAAGAATATGAGTTAGTTAGCAAGAACATTGTTAATCAACACCAATTTAAATGTTCAAAATCTTGACAAACAGCAATGTTAATATTATTAGTTATCACACAAGCTCAAGTAGAATACAGAAAAATATAGCGTTTCTGCGTCCCATATCCAAGAGGCTGAAGGCCGAGTTGGATTTGAGACGCAGATGCGCATTATTTTCTGTATTCCACAAGTGTGTGTGTGAAAATGAATTTATATTCAAGCAAACTTGATGCGCAGCTTAACGCGATACGTGGTATTGGAGCAGCTGTGCGTTTTAGCACAATACGTGGAGTTAGAACAGCGCAAACACAGGATGCGATATGTGCCGTGCAATATCGGTTTATATCACACCTCTTGTTGCTATGGGTCGACCAATCACAATCAAGGATTCAAGTTTGCTTGAAGAAAATAATTGTTGCCATTGAAGGTTGTTTTTATTGATGTACATGTACAGTGTAAGTCTCTCAACCCAGATATTGGAAAAACATCTGTGTGACAGCAGAAGTGCCTTAGATGTATTATTTTTGTTACAAGAAGTTATTTTTCAGAAATTCCCCATTTTAAGCAACCACTGCACTTACATCTCTCAATTCTGTCGATCAACAGCCGCTAATAATGAATAAGGAGAAATGACCAAGTTCGTGTATATAAATGAAAAGCGTCCACAGCGGCTGGTGGTGAATCCATCACTAATAAAGTCTTGCACCAAGACTACAATATTTGCTGATCTATTCCTACCTCCATGATTACATGTAGTATGACCATGTGTAATCTTACACGACCGGGCACAGTGTAAACATTGGAATTCATGTACTATACTCCTAAAAAAAAAAAAACAGTGTGGTAAAATCCCCCTAAAACCTGTCCAAACATAACGAGCTTGTAGCAGCAGTGTATTTAGACTACTGTTCCTAAGTAAACTGCTGTACTACATTATTATGATGAAGCTGCATGGACAAAACGTACATCATGACCAGACATTAGGTGAATAAATGTTGAACTGTTATACACATGTGCACAGCAATGATTACTTCTGTATTTTTCATCTTTAGTCTGCATGTCAAAAACACAGGCTTAAGATTATTTTTGTCGGCTCGGTGCTATCACTTAAAGGCCCTGTACACGATTGGTAAGATCGAAAAACACAAATGTTCACAGATTCACACATAACTTACATGATTTAAAGTAAGTAATGGTAGAAAGGATTCCTTAAAATATTTCTGCCTGAAATGCTATCGTTTCTGAGAAATGAGTAAAACAATAGTTTTTATCGCGCGCGATAATAAACTCCATGTTTGAAAAACAGAAAACACATAAGGTCTCTTTTCACTATTTTCTCGTGACCTCGATGACCAATTGAGCTCAAATGTTCACAGGTTTGTTATTTCATGTATGTGGTTGATTACACAAAACATGAACACTGTCTGTGATTATTTTGTCAGCTCTGCCAATCCTGTATAATACCTTTAAGGTCATTTATAGCAATTTCATATGCATAATAATCAAACGGCATTAAAGGCGTTTTTTCATGTAGTTCTCAGAAATTGTTTCGCTTCTGGTCTGAGTTAACAAAACACACCCCAGTTTCAGTGATTTAAATGGAAGACCATGAGAGTTGCTGCACTGTATGTAATAAAGTTGTGTTTGTAAAATGGATTTTAAAGAACAGAACCGGGAACAGTAATTTGGTTTTTTACTGGGTTTTTATTTTTTATTATGTCAAATGAATAGGAACAATATCTGCATACTGTTCCTGTGTAAAAAGAGAGCACAACAACTTTTAGCAGCTGTAAATTTTACTTGCAATATAAGTATGGATTTCATGTACACAAAAACATGTGTACATGCCATTACCAATTTAGTGGCAGTGCATTGTACAACTAAGTGGTCTGTTTATTTGTTTGAGATGAAAAGTACTGAGAGCTATGACATCTGCTCAGGCATGGCAAAAAGGTTGTGGGTTCGAATCCCACCCAAGTGATTTTTTCATGGAACTCGGGGAAAGTACTGAGAATAAAGTGCTTAATACACATCGGTGTAAGGGTAAAAAAACAAATTATAATTTATATGGTATATGTTATGAATGTGATCAAATCACACAAAGTAAAAATAGACGGATTACAAAATTAATAGACGGATGCTAAATTCTGAGCTAAAGCAAAAAACAAATAACAAATTTGAGGCTTGTAATCTACAGCATACATATGTAAAGTGTACAGTGTGTCCCATGCAAGACTTGTATCCTTATCAGCCCATGAAAAAAAAGGTGTACGTTTACAGTACATTTTGAATAGCAAATATGTGTTTACACAAAGTATATAGTACATTGTACTGTATTAGTGAAATTTGATTCAGTACCATGTGCATTAATTATGAATGACTGAATAATTAAGAACAAACAAATCTTTGGCATAAAATTACACCCTAACCACCCAACCCATTAATATCCTATTGCACGTTTTGATTCTGTTGGACTGAGGACTGCACGGTAAACATACATTATTATGCTTTACATGTACCGGTACATGAGATCAGGCTAACAACCAGTAATCAGGGTCTAACACTGTTTGGGTGTCGAGTTATCATGTGGTGCTGGATTTTTTAGAGTGAGGAACAGACCTTGTAAAGAACCCTAGGAATAGTATTAAAAATGTTACACCTTTAAATCTAAGGCAACAATTACTAAGAATGGTAGAAATGAGGATGAACTGAATTGATGTCATGAATGTTAAATGAAAAAGACGATAGATGAGTACATAAATGACAGACAACACAGGCCAATTTCACATATCGAGCTGCAACGGTAAGAGCTGCAACGGTAAGAGCTGCAACGGTAATCACATATCGAGCTGCTTACTATTAACAGAAAAATGTGCTTAAGCGCAAGCGTGTTTAACAGGTTCGCAAAGAAATTAGGCAGCCAGCTTGTGCGTTCACCATGGAATTCCTTTGTTAAGTCAGTCATTTGCTTACAGAGAAATGCAGCAAGGTTACCATTTCCTGTGCTTATTGTCAACAGCAAAATAAAATGGAAATTGCACAGTGAGTATTACTCACTTAAAGCATAAATTAACTACTAAGCAGCTCTATTGGGCCTGCTGAGTTGGGAGACACAGTGTCCATCATCTGAAGGAACACCAAACCAACAACTCAGTATTCAGTAGCTTTGAAATATTACACAAGGATTCAGTAAGTTAAGGAGATTCAAGTTTCAAACACTTCATGTAGAATTTGTAATGCTAGGGGAAGAAATCAATAGATGCTGACACTCTATGCTTGAAGCTTTTGTAATTACATGTAGGTTCATTTGTGTACACAGGTACAATGTACATAGTAGGTTAACACAGAACACAAACTTGTGTTTATTTTGTGCATGTATTTTGGGAAAACCTGTTAACAAGCAATGCAATAACCCCCACTTTTCAACCATCATACTCATTACTTGTGGGAATAAAAACGATGATAATTTATTTCATACTGAAGAATTTCAAGGTATGTACGACAGAATTATATTTTGGAAGAGTGAACACTCATTCACTATCCTCCACATGTAGTTCTCAACAATAATACAACCAACTAAAGCCTACATAGGCCTTATACTTCATATAAGCCTGAGACCCCATGCATGCCATGGTGGCAATTTCCCCGATGCCCCCAGTCATTGCCCTGGTGCCCTTTTAAATGTTCCAGTAGAAATTTACACTTCCTTGAGCTGCCCTTCACTAAGAAAAACTGCCTTGCCCATGAACAAAGTATATCAGGCATGCCTACAACCTGTGAAAATGTCATCGAACCCAGTATTTCATTTAACACTAACACCCACTAATCATTATTGTGGATTTTTGCCGATCATGTGCGAATTTTGATTTTTACAGCAAACCAAATAAGAAACTGGGTGTCTAACGACTATTTTCTTGCATCATAATATTTAAAACACACATTTCACTAAGAATTAATTGTACAAGTTTATAAGTCAACTTTCAGATTAAAAATTTGAATTAAATTTACCAATTACTTTTTTTAAAACATTGGCATAAAAAGGTCTAAGAAACATTTTGAATATGGCCAATATTTTTGTGAGTGTACAAATTCTGTATAGCCATGCTCAATGTGTATCTTGTCCTTAATTAATCATCAGATAAATGTTTGAATATTACATGTATAAATCACAGCTGTCATCTACATGAGGGATGCCACACATGCCGTTTGTGCTGCAATTACCACACAACCGATATCTCCACAGGGTCACTGTTGGCATCACTGTTGGCATCACTGTGCTTGAAATAATCGCAATTGATCGCGGCGAAAAAGCATGAGGGGAAAGAGTAAACACATGCCATGTCGTAAGACGTTATCTAATGGGTTGTGAAAACAAACCTAGTGTCATCTGCCCAAGTGCAGAATGCACAATACGCTGATGGGAATTAATTTATGCGCAGTTTAAAGGGAGGGTATATGTACCTTTGGTAATTACTCCAAAAATGAATGAACATAAAACCTACATGTAACTTGGCAAGAAGCACAGAGCTGTTGATAATATTGATAACATTTTGAGAAACGATTCCCTTGTGGTTTTAGAATGTGGAATTTGTTAGAATTTAGGATGTGGTTTTAGAGAAAGGGATTTTTAAAAAAATTCAATCTGAAAAACGTTTCATGCATGAAACATTTCTCAGATTGTGTATTATGGATTATTCTTCCAGGGGTGGACATAACCGCTCCAGATTTTCGGCGAAATATCAAAAACGCTACCGCCTTTTTGAAATGAAATGTACACAGGTTAGTTTTATTTGAACTATATCTACATTTATGTAAATAGGATTAAAACAATCAAATGGTTTCGAAAACCAAAGGTATACTTTGCCTGTAATGGTACAATCAGTGTTCCCCATCTCATTCTAACGTGAGATGGCCTACCTTGCTACTTTCAATGACTACCTTGCTCATTTTTGCCTTTTTTTTTATCATCACTTCACTGTGAAGATTTGCCATAATGGAAATACTAATAACAGATACTTGTGAGCTCTTTCCTTGACCTCTATGTATCAAGAACTCACATTTTGGATGTGTACATGTAAATGAAATCATCGAACATTTGTGTGAATGTTGCATTCTTGTCAGGTTTGCAGACTGTGTAAATTTTGTTTCAATTATCAAGTTGAATTTGTACCGGCTCACTCAGTTCATTAGCCAGGGGGGAAACAACTGGGCATCAGTGGTTTTTTTGCTCTAGTTTTCACACATGTACAACCCACAAGTTTCTACAAATTTGGTAGTGAAGTTGTACACAATAACGAATTATGTTCTGTCACATTAAGTGCTTATACCAAAATTTAGCATAACAAAATAATTATGTACATGTGTGGTAGCACTGTGGGTGAATTTTCATAAACACAGCAATATTTCGGTGGGAATATTTCCCAGTTCTGAGATAACTGGTAATGGTATCAATGTTAATAAACCTTTAAAAGATTATTAAAAAAATTATTCAGAATTAGTTTTTCCAGTTGATACACAACATGTATCATACCGTCAACACAAAATACAGGCAACAAATGTGTAATATTTTGTAAACATAGATTGACCATGTGTTTTAACTTTTGAGCGGGGCAGTTTCATCAGAGCTGCACAACAAGTAGCTGAGCACACAACAATTTTACTTATCAAAATACTTAGTCACATCATGGTCCCTGTACTATCTGTGACCGGTATTCTGCTCAGTTCTGCTCAGCAGAAAATACTTACAATGTAAGCAGGTAAAGCAGGTCTTTTAACCCTTTACTTACCGAATTGTTTGGACATAAACAACTGCCGATAACCTCATTGTTTGACCACTCAAGCGTGAAGCACACATTCTTACACAACATAAAGCTTTCGTTCAAAGGTCATTTTTACAAACCCCATTATCTCCTTGAAGACATTGTTTTACAGCAAAAGAAGTAATGAAAAAGTTCTCACTTATTGAATTTCCTTTCTTATAATTCAAAAATCATTGAGATCGGTCAATAAATGTCAAAGTTCTTTGTCTTTCTTTCCTTGGTGTGATCTGTAATCTCAAACACTTTTTTGTACACAAGTATATGGCGCTCCGTAGGTGTTTGGCATTTCGGATCTTTCAACTCCAGTTTGAAGAGATTGCAAAATAGCAACCTTATTTTATTTGACCATCATTGGAAAGATCCGATCTTCCCCTTTCCAATGATGGTAAGCTTGGGTATGGAGGGCAAACATGGACAAAACTATAGCTTTATTACAAATGGCCTTTGTGCTCAGGCTTGAGTGCTTTTTTGTGTGTAAGCTTGGTCGACTAAAGTCGCCAATGGTAAGGAAGAGGGGGTATTAGTGCAGTCGACTAAAGTCGCCTATGGTAAGGAAAGGGTTAAATTAAGCCCAGATGAAACTTTTTCAATATGGGAGTGAGTCATATTGAATGGCCATGTAATAGTAATGGAAAAAACCTATATGCACATGTGTGCATGAAAGTAAGTGTACACAAGGCTGTGTATTGAATTGAGCTGTTTTTGTGTACACGTTATCATCCTTTAACCCTCTTATCTTGCTGTCTGACCATTCAATACCATTCACTGTGGTTTTGAATGATAGATAAGCTATGCCAGCCTTGCAATATGATACCATGAGGGAATGCATGTACACAGTTAGTTCTGTGCACAGTTGTGCCACCATACACACCTTTGGCAGTTGAATGGTTTCAAATGGTTGGTCAACTCACTTGAAAATGTTGCCAACAGTAGGAGGGTTAAGCAATTCAATAAACTTAATAATAAATCTACAATACACTGTACATGTTTGTGTGTTATGGTTGTCAAATTGGTGATACTTAATTTGCCACAATATTATATCTACCAAGTCAAGAGTTGCTTCGCTGAATCAACAACCCAAAACATCGTCACTGTACATTTGGTAATCTACCCTTTCAAACCATTTGAAGAATCAGGCTTATTACAGTTCTTCAACATAAATGAAATGGGTGCCGAAAGACAGGATGATTACTGTTCAGTCAATTTGTCTGATCATACGTACATGTAGTGCTGTTGTAGTTGAGCTACATGTTTTGTTGAACATCTTTGAAATTTGAAAAACCCAAAGTACAGTACCCTAAGCCTTACAAACTTTTTTCACCTGGGATTGAGTCAACTTCATAGCCCCCTAGTCACAAGCTCAAACAGCGCCCTCACTGAGGCCAAAGGAAACCTACAAATATATCATTGGCTGAAAGTTTTGCGTGGCCCGTATGAGCTTGTTTGTACATTTCCATTGCTTGACCTCAGCGATGGTGGCCTATGCAAGGCCACTAACTATTCAGTTTGTACAGTAGCTAAAGTGACAAAACAGAAAACCTTTTTATCAAATCTTTCTTCAAGCAAAAGCCTAATCCTCACCCTTAAATAATAAATTCCTTTTTCGAAATTATATTTGACCGATGGAGGATGCATAATTTAAAAGGACTTTTTTACTACAAAAAGAGGAGCCCCTTCAAAACTGTCTTGAATTTCAACTACATGTACGTAATATCAAGGCTCCAATGCCTGCCTCTTTCTACAAAAAAACTCACACACAAAAAAACCTGCTTTGAAAGTGTTTTTAGGGGTAATGGATGGAAGTGAGGACAACCTACCCGCCCCTCCTGCTGGGTGAGCGAGGCGGCTGCCTACGGTAGGGTTTTGGATGACTCTGGGTTGAGGTGGTGATGACATGGGTGACTTCTGGGGACTAGACAGGTCAACGCCCGTAAACTGACCGCCACTGCCGCCGCTTCCCTTGGCTGAGGTGCCGCTCTGAATGGTTGCTGCTGCGTCTGATAGGGATGGGCCGTCTCTCAGCATGTCACGCAGGTCTTGCTCGAAGGTGTCGTCTAGGTCGTCCTCAGGCTGGTAGTTGCCGTTCTCTGTGGTCATTGCTTAAATGGATGCTGGAGCTTCCTAGAAGCTGATCTTCACCTGAAGAAAAATTCAATTTGATCAAAGTCCGAAATTTTGTTTCGCTGGAATTGCCGTCTTGATCAACGGCTGCCATTGAACGCCATCTGAAATCCTTTTTAGCCCATCCAATGTGGACGGCTGGATGAGAAACTGTATTCCGACTAAAATTCGGACAGGGTAAATATTTTCAAACTCTATGTTGAAACACCTACATGTAGCAACCTTGCGCTGTCACACAAGCCTTTAATAACTGTCTACATCATCACATGGGGACTAAGCTTAAACACAAAATCCAATGTCTCGAAAATCAAGTGTCAGGTCACGGCATAAAAATTAGCAGAACTGTTTTGGGGCAGGGGAGGGGGGGATGGCTAAACATAAAATCACTTCAAAGTCTAGTTTCACTTATCACAGAATCTGATGATGAATCAATGCACCATCAAGTCAGACACTTTATTCATGAAGGGCAAAGAATTAGAATATCTCAAAAGGCAACGACTGTGACTTGTCAAATGGTACCAATGCAAAGACAATGGGGCTTTAATGAATTCTTGAATACATGTACATTGTACCTACATGAATTATTTCTACTAGTTCTAGAGAGATTTCTGGGCTGAGCTTATTCAATAGTTAAAGGACACTGTAAATGTTACCTACAAGATCTTGACAGACGGTTCAACTTTTAATCCATTAGTCACAAGAAGAATAAACATGCTTGAAAGTCTCTGCTTATTTCACTGTGTTCTTCATGCACAGTGTAATCACATCTACACAACTATGTATGTAAATATTTACAGTATGCAAGTAAATAATGTAGGTTTAAATATACAACTTGGGCCTTTGGATAGGGGTATGTGCGCGTTTCTCTTCGGACATTGTTCAATCATTTAGGCAACCTGTTTTATTTGTTGACTTTAACAAATAGGAAATTCAATAAACCGAACATCTCGCTTTTAACCAACTATGGACATCTGACAATAAATTTAGTTAGCTAACAAGATGACTTGCTTTGCAACACTTTCATCAGGAAAACCTTAAACGTCTTTGGGAACATTTTGAGGAGGCAGCGAGGCAACGCCTCACCACTGATCTCTGCACTTTGTCTCTGTGCCCTTTGCAATTCCATTAACATGTCCAATGTGCTTTGAAATTAAATGCATCAAGTTTAGTGTATCAGGGCTTAAATTAGGACGAAATCTTCACTCAGGTCTTGCAGCTCAGAATTGTCACTGGACCCAAGGTATTTTTAACAAAGACTTCCCCAGTCCCTTGTTGAACTTTGGAGTTTGCACTTGAAATTACTGGACACAGGCCTGTGGTCCAGTGGATATTTCGAATACGGTGTATTGACTCCTTCCAAGACGCGGAACGCACCTCCGCAAAATGTGCGTCTGCCATTGCTGCCATTTTAGAAAACAATTCCTTTGCGTACATTTTTTCTCCCAAAATGGTAGACATGATAGGCATGTGTAAGTGCGCTGTACGTTGTGAAATAGGCCAAAACGGATGGTTAAAAATTGTACCTACATGTACTATTATAACATGTACATACATGTATGTAGACATTGTAGATACTACTGTGTGCGCCAAGTTAAACCTTCACAACACATGTGAAGGGATGAGTCAGCATGCATATTGGTGTCATGGTTGAGGTGGAATGGTGTTATATTATTACAGAAACTCATTTCATTAATATATCATTTTATACAGTTCATCACACAAGTATAAGTCTAATACTCTTGATATTGAAATGAACACACAGTAGATCATTGTAATAAATTAATCTTTATGTACACAGTACTTGCACAATAAAAGCACTTTGCCTGCCATTATTGAACGTACTGTAGTGTACAGTAACAGACTGATTGCAAAAAAAGCCTGTATCAACGACATAAAATTGTAAGCACTTTAAAACAAACTACATGTACTTTACATCTAGGTAATTCACAGTGTTCATTCAGTTAAGTGCTTAATACCTAATGCAAGTGTGCCTACACCCAAATTTAATGATTGTCCCAACTATGTACATAATGATTGTCCCAACTATGTACATAATGATTGTCCCAACTATGTACATTGTACTCCAACTATACATCAAAATGTACTGTGTACAAGTTACAACCCCAACTGTCCTGAGTAGATCAAAATCAACTAGTGGATTTGGATGATTTTGAAGGATTGAGGCAGCTAGGCCTACATATATGTACAGAAACTAATTTTTGATTCATTTGAGAGGATTGAAGCTGTTTCTTGCAGGGAGCAATGTGTGCCAATATTGTAAATGTACAATGTGCATACTGTACATACTATTAGTTATCACACAAGCTCAAGTGGAATTAAGACAAATATTTATACCCAGTGTTTATGTGTGTTGTCATGTCATTTAGCCTTCGAGAAAGACTCTGCTAGGGTAGAAACGTCAGGCCATTAACTATTTTTTGCATTTATACCACAGGTCCGTTTGGTTTGTAAGCAGTTTGCAACAGCTAGTTCTATTTTCTGAAGAAAAAATATAGCGCTTCTAAGTTTCATAAGGAGGCCGAAGGCCAAGTTGGGTATGGGACACAGAGATGCGCTATATTTTTCTGTGTTCCAACAGCGCGCAGGTGAGAACTTCAATTTCATAGAGCTGCACAAGCACAAAAGTAGCTAAGCACATCAAAATGTTGATTACCAGAACAATGTTACCAACCAAAATACCATTTCACATACGCAATTTGTGACTGGTTTCCTGCTAAATTGCACTTTGCAGAAATGCGCTAGTACAACCGCAGATGTCAAAGTTGAGAAAAAACGAGCACAGCGCCCCAGTTACTGGGTCTAGAGCAGAGCTATGTCTTTCCACCAGACGACCGAGCTAGACCGATGGCTAGAGGCAGTTCGAATCCTTAGCAGCGGGTACCGCAACGATTTTGCATCGGGGGTAAAGAATATAATTTGGTTTTTACCCTTACACAAATGTGTGTGTTACTGTTATTGTTAAGCACTGTATACCCCAGTTCTGTGAAAAAAAAGCAAAGTATAAAAACCAAATTATATTCTTTATTCATGATGCAAAATTAACATGTATCGTTGCGGAACCCGCTGCTAAGCTAAGAATTACAACTGCCTCTAGCCATTGGGCTAGCTCGGTGGTCCATAGTTGATATAATCTTAACCCTCTATCCTCCTGACAAATGTCGGTCACTTCTTACCCAAGTCACTTTGTAGGATTTGGTTGAGATTTGGGCAATTTTAATTTTTTTTTTTTTTTTTTTAACAAAGTTTATAATGTATCAGTTTGTTTTATTTTTTATTTTGATCAGAAAAGATTCCGTTTTTCACTTGCGTTATATTATTGTACTGCGTCCTGAATAAGGACCGGAAACGCTTGTGTAAAATGCGCCCTCGATGCATGCAATTCTCCGTCGAACCAGTCAAAAATGGAGCCCATGAGAAAATCGCATCAAACAAAGTGTAGAACAATAATAACTGGACACTTTACAAAGGTTTTGTCCAGTTGGAATGGCGGCGGGCCGGCCACATCAGTCAGAGTCGGACAATAATTGTCAGACTCTGACTGAGGTATGAAGTGACTTGGGTATGAAATGACTTGGGTACGAAGTGACCTGGGTATGATTTTTGGAGTACGAAGTGACTTGGAGCAAGCTATTAGCCAGCGATACGTCCGGGCGTCTTTTGGACGCCCCGAAAAACTGTCGGACGCCCTTGAAGACGCCCTGTTTTTTGTACATAATAAAACAAAATTACATCCGAATGCCTGGAAATTGTAAGCAAAACGAACGCAAATCCAAAACTATTACTACCTGCCAGCTGCAGTGAAGGTAACTTTATGCAACCAATTTATCTTAAATTTTATACTAATCGCCCATTCATTGTTTACCGACAAAGGGATCAAATTTAACATCAGACAGTGCCCCGACTAGTGGGAAGGCTTGAACAACCGCAAAGGCTTTAGAAACTATAGCGGTGAAACGCCACGCAGTAGACAAGTTTACAAAATACATGTACACTTGTATGTATGTCGACGTAAAAAGCGTTGTGTATGTATACACATGTATGTACATGTCGTGTACCTACCATGGTTGTGTGTGATAGATCGGCAGCACTCGGAGGTTAATCCACAAGAGGGCGCTATTTCAACAATGCAGGTAGACTAAAAACCACGAGCACACGTCATTCCCGCTCTTTTCTGGCTGCCGCAACCTTTCAGTGCATATTAATGTATGCAGAACACGCACATGCGCAGTGTATGAGTCAAAACGTGCGTGTCTGTTTGTATGTGTGAACCTCCCACCATGAGTATGGGTAATGCAGGTTTAATAAAGAATGCTCACTGCACACCGTAATATTGAAGGACAGTACTTCTTAAATGCTAACCTCCCTCACTATCAAACTATCCCTCGTAGTGGTACACTGTAAATGTACATGATGTACATGTACATGATGTACATGTACATTGAAATGTTAACGATTGTTCGCGAGCTATTCGCGGGCTATTTGTAGAATACCGCAACTCGACTCTTGTACGGGGGAAATCAATATGAAAAAGTTGTGACCCCGTCCAAACTTTAAAAATAATAACACTGCGCGAAATACAACGATTCTTAGGACTGTACGGTGCTGATTTCATTTTTTTAAACCCTTTAACCGGCCCAGACCCAAAGCATGCATACGTGGAGTACACAGTAAATGCAATAATAGTTCTGTGGTACATGCTTGCTGAAAATTTACCCCAACCATTTGGACGTCCTGTTTTTCAATCCAGTCAAATTTGGACACCCAATTTTCAAATCCTGGCTAAAAGCTTGACTTGGAGTACGAAGTGATTTGGGTTTGAAGTGACCGACATCGCTCCTGACGGTCGCAAATTGTTGGGAGGATGGAGGGTTACGATTTTCGCAACTAGGTGGTCCAGTGGTAAGACTAAGAGTAGACATCTGCTCTAGCAATGCAAAGGTTGTGGGTTTGAATCCCACCCGAGTGATTTGCGTTTGGATTTTTTTCACAGAACTCGGGTAAGTACCACCAAGTACAGGGTTATTTTCATAATTGTACTTTCAAATATGTCATCTTCAGTTTCAAAGTCAAGGATAAATTTAACAATTCTGAACCCTGCAGCTGGCATGGAACTCCGGACACAAGGAATATAATCCATCAGGAGGTCCTACTAAATACCGTCAACACAACGTCAACACATAGTAGTAACGTCAACACACCAGCAACACCTCTAATACACATTTTTAATTTACAAAAAGAGGCATAGAACGGTGAAGTATGGTCCGTTCTTTCCCCCGAGGCAACATGGCTGCCGATTTCGAAGTTGTACGTAGATACAAATTTTTCGTGAACTGAAATTGGCAATTTTCAGACGTCTAACCTCCTGTTGTTAAGCCAAATGTCATTTTGAACTAGACCCAGTAACTGGGGCGCAGTACTTTTTTCGACATTTTGACATCGGTCGTACTAGCACCCCAGCGAACGACAGTATGGTCATACATCATGATCCAAATCTCAGTTGTATCGACAGGTGCCCTGCCTCAACCGCGTAGTCGTAACGGTTGAGGCAGGGCACCCGTCTAAAATTTGACAGGTGCCCTGCCTCGACCGTGACGATTACGCGGTTGAGGCAAGGCACCCGTCAACCGTGACTACTATGCGGTTAAGAAAGGGCACCCGTCAAGTTTTAGACGGGTGCCCTGCCTCAATGCCTCGAGTATGCGGTTGAGGTAGGGCACTAGTTGCGATAATCGTAACCCTCCTCTCCCGACGGGCTTTAGCCCGGAGGGTTATACACCTATCAATTGTATGACGCACTATCAGACCCCCGGGGATGGTGCGTCACTGTCCATATGTGGGGTCGGATTTGCGTGTCCAAAGACCCACCCTGAGTCGAAAAATTGACACACTTGTTGCAGATTTGGACTGTCTTCCGAACCATTTTTTGACTCACCATTCACGGATAGCAACGCACCACAGACGGACAAATCGACGCACATAATTCGATGCACGCGCAGTGAATACCAAGTATTTCAACCTTGTATGTACGAGTTTCCCGGCACACATGCTGAAAATACATGGCAAGTGTATGCACGAGGCGAGAATGTACTACTTGATCTTCGAGACGTGCGGTTCCCAACGCACTAGCTATCAAACACCCGAAATAATAGAGAGTGAACCAGTCTACTAAATAACGCATCCTCGTATCCATCCATGACTCGACGATCGACCCCCAGTATCGTGCATGTGAAAGATATAATATACCACGGGGCAGAGGTTGACAAAACCACCGCGCCATGAACTACATGTGACTAAATAACACATCCTCATATCCATCCATGACTCGACGATCGACCCCCAGTATCGTGCATTTTAGAGATATAATATACCACGGGGCAGAGGTTGACAAAACCACCACGCCATGAATTACATGTGTGACTAAATAACACATCCTCGTATCCATCTATGACTCGACGATCGACCCCCACTATCGTGCGTGTGGGAGTTATAATATACCACGGGGCCGAGGATGACAAAACCACCACGCCATGATGTACATGTATTGGGCTTGGGCTAAAGGCCTGAGCTGGCATGTGGTGATCGCTGACTTTCGGGCAGTAAATTCCCGACCCTCAGGCAACATAAATGTTAACAAAATAATACCAACATCATTTTACACAGGCGGGGAGGGTAGGTGCATTTTTATTCTCCACTAAATAAACAAAATAAATGTTGAAATGGACATCGACGGACCATGACGTACCTCGACGCACCGCTCGAAGATTTTTTGACGGACTACTATTGGACTTGACGTACCCACAGTCACTTTTTCCGAGAGTAAAGACGCAAACTTGACGCACCATCCCCGGGGGTCTGATAGTCGTCATACAATTGATAGGTGTATTACGAGACAATGAGCACGAGATTCGACCATTCGTGCCAAAACGTGCAATTTCGACCAATGTTGACAGACAAGTCACCAGATTTGCCCAATTTTTACCACTTTCAAAAATCATGAAACAAATTCTAAGAACATGGGCTTAATCTTCAATGTCTAACAAATCCAACCATAACACTTAAAACATAATTGAGAAAATATTTCAAAGAAAAAAGGACAAAAACTTACCGGAGACGGAGCGAAATGCTCGTGAATCGGACACAGACGATGGTTGAGGTTGAGGAAAAACAGACTGGGCGGAGCTTCGTCTGTAGCCCGCTAACCGGCTGTTCTCGCTTGTGGACTCACTGCACTGCGCGGCTCTATGCAGGGAGCTATAAGTATAAAGTACTGTACATGTATGTAACCCCAATACATTGTACACACACAGTGAATACATTGGCATCAACCTCGTCCCCATGTTTTACTTTTTTTCCAACCATTGTTTACCATGAGAGAGCAGTCAACATGGTACTGCTCGACACACCCTGGGGACGAGGTTGACGTTGGCATACATGTACAGCCCAGCGCCAGCACACACAAACACACCCGTGCAGTGAGTCCGCGAGTGGGCATAGCCGGTTCGCGGGCTACGGCCGCGGCAGGCCGGTCTGTTTTTCCTTGGTTTGTGCCGATTGGTCAGGAATTTACACTGATTGGTCGAGAAGTTGCATGGTAACGAAGTGCGGGGTTTAAAACCTCAACCATCGTCTGTCTACACTTCACGGGCTTCGCTCAGTCTCCGGTAAGTTTTTATCTTTTTTTCTTCAAAATAATGTTCTCAATGTTTTGAGTATTATGAATGGATTCCTTAGACATTGAAGATTAAGCCCGTGTTCTTAGAATTTGTTTCATGATTTTTGAAAGTGGTAAAAATTCGGCAAATCTGGTGACTAGTCTGTCAACATTGGTCGAAATTGCACGTTTTGGCACGAATGGTCGAATCTCGTGCTCATTGTCTCGTAACCCTCCGGGCTAAAGCCCGTCGGGAGAGGAGGGTTACGATTATCGCAACTAGTAGGGCACCTGTCGATACAACTGAGAGTTGGATCATGAATCATGATGTATGACATGATACTGTCGTTCGCTGGGGCGCTAGTACGACCGATGATGTCAACATTTCGAAAAAAAAGTACAGTGCCCCAGTTACTGGGTCTAGTTTTGAACAGTATTTAAGAATCCAAAACCGTTTCTGAAATTCTGTTGAATCAATTAGATTTAGAACGTGTTTTGGGTGTGTTGACGGTTGTGTACTGGCTGGGCGTGTTGACGGCATTTAGTAAGACCGCCATCAGGTATAAATATGAAAATATTTGTTACAAAAATGGAACCTTACCATACCAATACCCTGGACTCTGTCGTCGCGTTGTATGCAACAGAGAGGAGTCCAACCTGCACTAGGCTATACACAGCATTACAGGGTACACCATGCATGACAGTGTGGTGTGCCATGCCATGGACGAAGGATGGGTACACATAGACCCAGTAACTGGGGCGCTGTACTCCTTTTTTCGAAATTTTGACATCATCGGTCGTACTAGCGCCCCAGGAAGGCGTTGCACATATCAACGGGAATCCCTGATATCGCATCATTTTGAATACGGAAGCCACACAAAATGCCTCAGAACGACAAAAATCCCCAACAAAATAGCTTTAAAAACGCCTACTGGTTTCTTGATATGTCTAAGATGCAACAACAGGTATTTAAATGTACTCACGATTTTGTTTTGTGCTGAAATTTTACGTTTTTTGTCCAGTCGATCGGAGAAAATGGCAATCCTGCTATTAGCAGGATCGGGTCAACTATGATCTGCGACTTTTTCATCGTCGCGATGCATTCTGGGTAGTAGATGTAATCAACGACTGTTTACAGTCGCACTTTGCAGAAAAAGAAATGTGCAGAAACCGTAAACAGAAGCTCTATGAAAATGGACCCAGGCCTAACTAGTAAGGGGCCAGGCGGGGGTTGGGGAAGCCCCCCCCCCCCACAAAACAAAATAATAATAACAATTAATTAATAATATTCATAATAATAATAAACAAACAAATAAATAAATAAGCTGTGATAATATATAATAGGCGTATTAGTAATAAATAAATAAGTTACTAAAGATAAATAAAATAATAAATTAATTAAAATTGTACACAAAAATTGGGCTGCCTACACACAAATTGGTCTCACACAAAAAGTATGAGTTTTATCTTTTATAATAAAATAAATGCAAAGGAAAACAGCTTATAGTCCGAGTCACCGAAATTGTGCCTCGAGACGGACACGAGTTGGACTGGAGTCATACGAACACTGGCGAAACCTCGGGCTGTGACGTTGCAATATTATCGCCCCGTCGACGAATACATTGCCCATGCACACTGTGTGCACTCACTGTAAACAGTCGTTGATTAAATCTACTACCCAGAATGCATCGCGACGATGAAAAAGTCGCAGATCATAGTTGACCCTAGACCCAGTAACTGGGGCGCTGTACTCCTTTTTTCGAAATTTTGACATCATCGGTCGTACTAGCGCCCCAGGTTATTAGTACGTCCGACTTCTGGATTCCCTGATATGGCATCATTTTGAATAGGGTAGACACAAAAAATGCCTCAGAACGACCAAAATACCCAACAAAATTGCTTTAAAAACGCCTACTGGCTTCTTGATATGTCTAAGGTGCAACATCAGGTATTTAAATGTACTCACGATTTTGTTTTGTGCTTGAATTTTACGTTTTTGTCGAGCAGATCGATGAAAATGGTCGTTTTGCCCAAATCAATGGCCGCCGCCACCAACAGTTTCATCGTCGCGATGCATTCTGGGTAGTAGATTTAATCAACGACTGTTTGCAGCGTGTGGTCAATGTATTCGTCGAAGGGGCGCGTGTTGTGATGGGAAAGAATGGTGCACTCGCTGCAAACAGTCGTTGATTAAATCTACTACCCAGAATGCATGGCGACGATGAAACTTGGTGGCGGCGGCCATTGATTTGGACACAACGAGAGACTGTCCACCATTTTCATCGATCTGCTCGACAAAAACGTAAAATTCAAGCACAAAACAAAAGCGTGAGTACATTTAAATACCTGATGTTGCACCTTAGACATATCAAGAAGCCAGTAGGCGTTTTTAAAGCAATTTTGTTGGGTATTTTGGTCGTTCTGAGGCATTTTTTGTGTCTACCCTGTTCAAAATGATGCCATATCACGGAATCCAGAAGTGGGACGTACTAATAACCTGGGGCGCTAGTACGACCGATGATGTCAAAATTTCGAAAAAAGGAGTACAGCGCCCCAGTTACTGGGTCTAAGTTGACCCGATCCTGCTAATAGCAGGATTGCCATTTTCTCCGATCGACTGGACAAAAAACGTAAAATTTCAGCACAAAACAAAATCGTGAGTACATTTAAATACCTGTTGTTGCATCTTAGACATATCAAGAAACCAGTAGGCGTTTTTAAAGCTATTTTGTTGGGGATTTTTGTCGTTCTGAGGCATTTTGTGTGGCTTCCGTATTCAAAATGATGCGATATCAGGGATTCCCGTTGATATGTACAACGCCTTCCTGGGGCGCTAGTACGACCGATGATGTCAAAATTTCGAAAAAAGGAGTACAGCGTACTGGGTCTAGGGTACACATACTTTTGTACGGGTAGTGCAGTAACACATTACACAGTGAATGAGTGAAGTAAAACGAAAGATCTGGGGGCTTTATATACGACGATGTTTCCCACATTATGCTTACCAATATCGCGTACGCTTTGAGGTAAAAGTACTAGTACGTAGTCCAAAGAGCTGGCTGAACTTCTGCCGCCTGGAGAAAGAATTGCAAAGACTGGAAATATGCGTTTTAATTCATCCCAAAATAATTTGTACCAGCGGTGGCCTGGGCATCACTGACTTTCCGCAAGAGAGCAGCAGTTGTGTGACGTGTGGTGTTGTCAACATCCGGGAACTCTTGTCTGCTGCAATTTTATTTTCACTGGTAACCTCATTTCTGGAATGAACAGTACATGTGTGGGACCAGTCAAGACTGTGTCTGGCTCCCAGTCTCAAACACATGTAAAGTAAATGTATACCATCCCACCAGTAGTTTACACATTATTATCGCAATGTGAGAAAAGCAGACGACATGGACGACAAGATAGTAAACTGTGTTCTTCCTAATAAATAATTATTTTTAACTAAAAACCCGTCCCTAGTTAGAGTTTGATCTTGATTCATTAGTCATTTTAGTAATACAACTGTAAGCGTAGAAAAGTAACTCGCCGTTGTGAAACCATAAGATAAATCAATTGAAGATGGAGGATTATGCCAGACGAAATGTGAGTAGTTCTCAAACTCATCAAAGTTCTAACTTCTATAGTTCTAGTGTGTTGAGTATGATTGAATATGAATTATGATTAACCATCGCCCGTGTCGACTTCATGATTCCCTTGCACTTTTTGCAGTTGCACTGCAGTCACTTGCAGTTGTTGGGCATGGAACATGCCATCAAGGCAAAACTACCACTACCATATCTACTTGAATTTTAACATCGGAAATTTGTCTTGTTGTAAACTAAATGACTGACCATTTCTTCCTCCATGGACTGACACACTGGAATAATATTCACTTCAGGCAACAAGGCTGGAATTTCAAGAAAATAACTTACGAGACTAAACTGACTCACCTGATCCTGAGACGGTAATTCCCTGAGACAACATGACTATTTCATTTCTGTAGCTCAGAACCGAAATAATTTACAAGAACAAAATTCAGATTTTTAATAATATTTATTTCTTGCTGAACATTAAATTATAGGAGAAACCTTAATAAAAGTTTTAAAACTAAAAAAGGCAGTGTATTTATTGTGCTAGTTTGTAGTTGTGATAACTGTAACCCTCCATCTTCCCGACGGTCGCAAATGGAGGGTTAAAATTATCCCAACTAATATTGTGCCAGCACTGAACATGCACAGTGACTATTTTGGGGGACTTGAACCGTTTATGAATTTCGGACTTTATTTCCCTTTAAAAAAAATCATTGGGAGTCAAAAAATCTTAAAAAGGAAAGGTAATGTATAGATAGATTTAAAAGTAGGAGTAATAATTAAAAGAATATTCTTATTATTTTGGGGATGAAAAAAAAAGACGGTGTTTAGCTAGATTCATACGCAGAGCATTTCCGTTGATAAGCAGAAGGCAACAAATGGTAAACAATCCCTAGAATTTGGTAAATTGTATAATGTCGGCTACTGGTGTATGCATCAAACAGGGTGATATAACGTAAATTTACCGGCTTATTAATAGCGTTTAGTAAAATGTAGCCAGTACCTACTCCTACAACTAGTGGCTCGCTCTGCTATCAGGCAGATGATAGCGGAACAAACTTAATAGTTCTTGGAGTAGCCAGTATCGGCACTTGAGTATCCACTAAGGCACTATCTTATTTGAAAAAATTAAAGGTACAATTCGTTATTAACACTAGTAAATCTTCAAATGTAACCTACTGTATAATTGGATGAACATTTGACTGTGGTGCAGGAATTGTTCTCGGGTTACTGGCCGAGTCAGAAAAAAAAATCAAATTAAGACTGCGGTTACTGCAAAGCTTTACTGATTCAGTGATTGTAAATGCAATTATTGATCATGACTCACCCATTAGGGACCTGATATCCCGAGGGTTACACTCATCTTAACTTATCAGCCGTTTACCACATTTGATCCGTCATGCTGATTGTCTGCATTTTTTCATTCGTGCAATGGTAAGAATATTTTCATAAGTTGAAAGATGGAATGTTCCATTCAACGAGGCGAAGCCGAGTTGAATGGAACATTCCATCTTTCAACGAAATATTCTTACTATTGCACGAATGAAAAACATTAATTATTTGTTTTATATAACATCCAAGTAGATCTTTGACATTTGATTGAAGGATAACACTATACTATAAAGGATAATAATAAATAAATTGTACAAGAAACCGCCATCTTTAATCAAATAGTCACTTTCGTCAATGGAGGGCGGGTGAGCGTGCAATAGAACAAATCGGATGGAACGAAAAATTCACGGTGAATGACGTAGCGTGCAATGGTACGTTTATTTGCTATCACGTGACAGACAATCCTCCAATCTTTTGTCTAATAATAATAATAATAAAGAATATTTATAGGGCGCCAAAATCCACCAAAATGAGGTGCTCTAGTCTGAGTAACCACGACCCTTTATTACTTTTTAAAATCATTTGATAATGACCAAGAGTAAAACAATATTTGTTTTGTTCCAGTATAGTATATAGTTTTCCCAAATTTGTGTAGTGTTCCTATATTTCCCTCCAAGTTATTCAGCCTAAATCTGCTGCGTAATTACTATTATGAAAAATATATATATCAAGTAGTAAACCCAAGGGTAAATATTAAGGGAGACCACCAACATAGGGCTAGACAACTCAGTTGGTAGAGCGTCGGCACCTTAAATCCCACTCCAATCAAGTTTTCTTTGTTCAACCCCAAATTATGAAAAATAAATAAATACTGATCTTATCTACAGCTGAAGGATTTCTTATCGATGTACAACCAGTTTACAGATGTCTGTTTCAACCACTGTGTGCAGAACTTCAACTACAGACACATGGTCCCCGAGGAGGTGAATATTGTCCCCATTAAAGAGGGTTTGCAAGGTCAAATTGAGTTTGTGATTCACTCATTTTTAAATACATAGAGTCCTTATGAAAAGTGTGGGGGGGGGGAATTACAAGTCTCTATCCCTCCTGTTAAAGTGGTGTAATATTGTCATTTTATTTGATGCTCTTTCAGAGCGAACTTTAAAACATTGGATATCAACTACAAATGAGTCTGTACATTCCAAAGAGGAATATTTGCATCAGTCAATGACATTTAGATTGAATATCATCAAAGACTTGTGTACAAAAATGAACAGACCCATATATTTGAAATGAAACATCATTGGAAGGGTGTCAAATACAATGGCATCTTACACTGTTTTAACATGAGGTTACAGACTTGTAATTTTGTCCCACCACTTCTGCAAGGACTAAGTTGAAGATTAGTGCATCACAAAACTGAGTTTGACCTTGGACCCCCTCTTTAAAGCATGGGGAAGTTCTTTGATGATGAAGCCTTCTGCTGGGTTAGAGCTGGATGAATTGATTAACCTTTATTTTCAATGATCATAACCCTTCGGTTCTCGACCAGAGGATTATGATCACTCAACGAGGATAAACTTACACTTTACCAAGCCTTAAATCCAACTCTGTTCGCACTTGGAATACCCAGCCATGTGTTATCAATTATCCATTCCCAAGACTAAGTCACTCAATACCCAATTTAATAATTACTTTTCTTTAATCCTTTCACACTTGGTAACATTTTCCAAAGAGTTGTCCGACCATTCAAAACCTTTCAACTGGATGGGTTTTGTATGGTGGCATAGCTGTGCACAGAACTAAATTTGTACATGTGTGTATTTTGTAGATGCGAAGGTACATGTAGCTGGCATAAATAGCTATCATTCAAAACCACAGTGGGTACCAATTCACAATGCAAGAAACTCCTCAAAACACATCTGTCCAAGCAGGTTTACAAACATTTGATTTCGGCACTATATACATGACTTTTGATTGATTGGGTGACATTGAATGACCAGACAGTAGCAGGGTTAATCAAGTCAGCTACCTATCAACCTACCTACTTGTGAAAACTACTTACCTCCAGGGAAAAATCCCACTGCAGGCAAGTTAGCAAGCTTGAGGCCAGTACCCTTTAAAGTTTGTGGCGTAGTTTGCACGTGTGGCAGACAAAATTTGCTGTCTTTAATTATCACAGTTATGTTTACACTTGACAGTGTTTTGGGACTTGGGGATTAGGAGGATTCAAAGAGTTCTTGTATATTTTTACCTGGATCTGAGCATCTTCTCCTTATACGGAAATCAATGTCTTGAATTGGGAAATCCTCGGGTGACAACACCTGTAGAGTGGAAAGCTTTGATAATTTAGCAAGCAACCTCTCTTCAAAATTTATTCTCAAATAATAAACCACAAGGGAAACTGAGTGGGTAAATTTAAAGGTGATTTCAATCTGTTTTTACAGGAAGCATGTACCAACAGATGTGCCGAGAAACTAATCAATGTGAACCACCGTCTCATTTCTGTCTATATGGAGATCAATCCCTTACATAAACAAGCAGCGGCCCTTGAAGCATCCCAGGCTGCCGAGGCAGCTACCCAAGCAACAACAGCCCCTACAGACACCCCGCTTAACCTCGCAGGGCAGGTAGAGGCCGTGTTTGGCCCAGACACCATTGTAACTGATGGTTCATCCCCAGCACTTGATATTGCAAACGATGTCACACATCCTGTGGACAGTAACCTACAGGGTGTAAATACAAATCAAGGGACCAGTCTTGAGAGTGCAAGGTCATAGCACATGGATATTTCTGGGTTTTTTCGAGAGGAGATGCTGCTTGGTTTAAGCACACATCTGTGTTGATTGTATGATGTTATCAGTTGAATAACTGAACTTCTAAAAGCCACAGTTTATTTTGATCTGTACACAATCTTCACCGTGTATTGATTCATCTCACACTGGTATAAAAACACATTCATTTCATTTCAAAAAATTAGTGAAATCTTCTCGCCGGTTATGTCCGAGATTTTAAGGATTCAGTACTGCACAACTACGCCAACCCTCTACCACCAAAAAGTAGAGATTTTTTTTTTAAAAGTTGAATAACAATGTGCCGAGGGGAAAGACCTTGGAGGTTTGGGTTTACACATTTAAAGGAACACGTTGCCTTGGATCGGGCGAGTTGGACTAGGAAAAGCGTTTGTAACCGTTTGTTATAAAATGCATGGTTAGAATGATGTTTTAAAAGTAGAATACAATGATCCACACAAATATGCCTCGAAATTGCGTGGTTTTCCATTTACAACACTGCCCGCCATTTTGTAGAGCCAAATTTTGACTTCACAAAATGGCGGACCGTGTGAGTTTGCAAAGTAAATGGAAAACCACGCAATTTCGAGGCATATTTGTGTGGATCATTGTATTCTACTTTTAAAACATCATTCTAACCATGCATTTTATAACAAATGGTTACAAACGCTTTTCCTAGCCCAACGTGTTCCTTTAAGCACACCTGTGGGAAGTAAATGCAACCAAAGAATAAGCATTGAAATAAAACATTATCACTCCAACTTTCTCTTGTTTTTCTTCTTCTTTTCTCCAAGGCCTCCATTTATACAAATATTTGATGTGCTGCAAGAATACTTAACTTAGTTTAAAAGGCATTACAATGATTGTAAAACAGGTTTCAAAATCAGGACAATGGTGACACAAAAATAAAATCCTCAGTAATTTTATCCCCTTTTTTATAAATACTTAAGTTGCATTAAAAAAATCAAAGTTGATAAGTTTAGAAAATGTTCATTTGCAAAATTGAACAAGTGCCGAAACTTTTGAATTTTTTTTTTCTTTTCTGAAACTCCCTTCTACATGACATGATGTATAATTTCTCAAAATAGTTCAGAATACATTAGTGGTATAATTACATGTGATTTACTTCTCTCAGTTTTTGGTTGAACTTCTCAAGACTTTTACTGAGGGGTTACCTAGTACAAAATAAGTACTCTGCTGTATTAGCAAATACAACAAGTTGTCTGTTTTACAAGTTTGTATAAATTGTTGTATTAGTGCAACAAGGTTGTAGCTCGATTCTGCAAATACGCTCTTTGCAATAACGTCGTACCTCAGTGTCCATTGACTTTGTGTACCAGAAACTACCTTTTATGAGATACTACCTCGTGTCGTGGCCGAGTGGTTAAGAGCACCGAACTCAAGCTCTGGTGTTTGTGATCAGCAGAGTGTGGGTTCGAGTCCCGGGATCGTGACACTTGTGTCCCTGAGCAAGACACTTAACTATAATTGCTTCTCTCCACCCAGGGGTAAAATGGGTACCTGTGAGGGCAGAGATGGTTCTTGCGATTGATTTAGCTTAGTAGCGCATATATTGCAGCACAGGCTGTATACTCCCCAGGGAGCTGAGATGGTTTAAGGAATGAAATAAATGGCCCAGTGACCAGGGGTAATAATGAGCGCTTTGAGACGCCCTTGGGTGTGATAAAGCGTGATATAAATCCATATTATTACCTTGATACTACTTACACAACAAAATCTCCCTTGTTAAAGAAAAACTACATAATTAATACCACACAAGTATACTCTACAACAAATACCATTGCCAGCAAGAATACTGTCTTAAATCTAATACCCCCCCCCCCCACACTTCATCCCTTAGTTCAGCGGTGTACCCAGGATATATTTTGGGAGGAGCCCCAAGAATATTATGAGTTTTTGAATGGTATGGGGAGTTGGGTCTACACCAAGGATCCCCCAACTCGATCATCTCTGATGGAAAATAAAACAGTTAAGAGGTAAGATTGCTCACATTTGTTTTACTCTGTAAGATAGGTGTAGGATCATGCCCACCTCCCTCCAGGAGAGTCTATGGCTGCGTCTGTTGCCAAGGGCAGCTTGTGCTTCAATGCATGTTTAATGTGATTCCCTCGGGAGTTTTCCTGAACTCAGGATTTTTTTGCAACCTCCTTGAAAGAAGTAATGCAGTCATCAAAGGGTGAAATAGATAGTCCATATTGGGTACAAACCTGCAGTTTTGTATTTCTGGTGATTCACATAGTCTGTAAACCACCGGAATTGTAACGTCTGGGAGGTTCTAGGTCTAAAATAAGGGGTAACCCCAGGCGAGCAAGACGTTTTCAGGAATTTTCACACTCTGCAAATCTCATCCTGGGACTTGGCCGAGCTGTCCAGCACTCAAGTTCTGGTGTCCAAGTGAGGGTTCAGGTCCCGGTCATGGTACTTATGTCCTTGAGCAAGACACAGTGACCAAAACCCGCTTTGTCCTTCGCATGGGTTGTTAAGCCGTAGCTCCCCCGTGTTGTGAAATGCAAGTATTAAAAAGAACACAGTAAACGTACCTTAAAGAAAAGGGGCTCACCAGATTGGGCTGCATCACCATGCAAACCTTAACATGGTACTTTAAAGTACAGCACATAGGCTAAGTGTCCTTCTGGCCACCTGGTCTGTGGCCCTCCAGTATAGTGAAATGACCATGAGGAGTGGTCAGAACTTCAGAAGGCACCCACAGGGATAATTTCTTTTAAAGGAGTCAATGATTCTTCACCGGCAAAATCACATTTGATTTGTCTAATAAATAGATCCCATAATTCAAACACCTATTCATATCTGTTGTATAACAAATGAGCACTTTGAGATACCCGTCCGGAGTGATAAAGCGCTACATAAGATCTATGTATTGTTATTAGTATCTGCTAATGCGGAAACAGTGTTATTCAAATTTTATATACAGGGGACCAGACTCTTTACTTCCAGCCTCAGTTTGGTTTCACTGATTTGGATGGAAAACAAGATGGCCGCACCATATTGCTATAATCATGACCTTCACTTCAACAGATAGACCTTATGCATATGACGTCATTTGAGTAGGGCGCCCTCACCTAGAGGTCAAAAGGAAGATGCTCATTGGCCAGTCCTGTGCGCCGTGCGTACAAATCAGCGCGTTTCTATTGTTTCATCATCAGTTTACCTCTAAGATGGCGGCTTGGTGACGTCAATGCATAAGGTCTATTAGCACACTCAAATAAATGCACCTTTATCTATAAAAAAAACCCACCATAATAAATATAAGTTGTCACTGATAGACTTTGGAGTGACAAACATCTCTTCTTACTGTAGTACTAGTAAATCTGCACTTATACATTATTTTTTTAGTAAACACGACAGTAAAGAGCATTTGAACAGTATAGACCTTGTGCACATGATGTCATCGACCAGTGCAGTCTTTTTGGTGATCACCAGTGCGTATTTCAGTCCCATGTAACAATTAGCTGGCGAGGGATACAAGACGCAATTGTTGAACCAATCACTGCAAAGTATTATCTTTGGCGGTGTGCTTAATTATATGTGCAATGTAGTTGTGCATCAGGCTGAAACAAGTGTTGAGAATAAAATTTGTTTAAACTCAAAAAACGCTATTATGAAAGTTAGCTTGGTACATGCATTTATTAGGGGAAAAAGGTCCCCAAAGAGTTTTCAGTTTCTGGAAATGACACCAAAGATCCGTCTCGAATTTGTCAAATATTATGATTAACATCAAAATTGTGTACTAAGTGGGAATGATCACCAAAATGGCAGTTTGAAAAGCATGTGTGCGATCTGTGACATAGATGTACAAGGTCTATATTCATTGGTATTCTATTAACATGATGCTATATCCATTGAATGGAGGGGGGGGGGGCGTCATTTATTTGTTTAAATTTTTTATTTGCTGATTGTGGTATCCCTTCAAGGTTATAAAATGACAATAAAGCTTCAAGAATATTAATAAAGAAGAAAAGCAAAATCTATGTAATTTATACAAAGCATCTTCAAGTTAAAAATGAGTTAGTAGTGTACTGTACAAATATCCTTAAAGTATTATAAAACTGTGTCTCTAAAATATTTGAAACTACTTTACATGCAGAGATATCCTTAGCTCCATTGAAAAAATTAAACAACGGCAAAAGTTTGCTAGATTTTGCCTATCCAACACTGGGCTGCGTTCCAAATAGCAAAATTAATGCAAACATTCGTGCCAAGTTGAACCGATTATGTGAGTGTTAAACTGGCTCGACCAATAACAATATGGAGACCCATGGTTAGGCCATTTTCTTTATGCTTAACAGCTGCTACTTATTATTCACTATACAAAAGGAACCTTCAATCGGTACTTTGTAATAGACTGTGCAAGTCTCGCGCGCATTCGAACTTCCGGGACCATAGTGGTCCCAACCATATGGAGTTTTACGTGGGCGAGATTTTGTTTCGTCAATTATTTTAGTTTAACGTAGGTTATGACCTAGAAAAGTATACATGTTGTTGGGAATGTAATACTAAGTGATAACAACATATGAAAGTAAAACCAATTCAACAATATAACAAGAAAACCCAAGAATTAAACTTGACCTCAGCTTCCGGTTATTGCAAAAAATTAAGAATTTTGTGCTCGCCTCCGATCATAAAACTTACGTAAACGCTTGTTTTGGATGCGCAATTATAATCGCCAGATGCTGTAATTGCAAAGCAAACCCTTTTCATTGCAGTCTATGGTTGTTGAGGCGTCAGCATCCTCTTTAAACTGCGATACGGGTCCATTTAAGACCCGTTTGACCTTCACGAATCCGCGTAAGGGGTTTCTAAAAAGTTAACATCAAATAGGCATCCTTGTCCCAGAGTTTTAATTTTTTTTCAATAATAATATACACACTATTGTGATTGTTTTTTCAAAAGCTAAAACTTTTCATAAAATTGTAATGATTTATTTTTGTTCTTCAGATTTTGTCATGAGATATAATTTAAAACAAATATTTAATTTCAGAAATAAACATGTTCTTCGTTTGACGTGTTTTCTCGTTCGGATATGCGCGAGACTTGCACAGTCTATACCCAGAATGAAAAATACACTCTAATAATTTCCAAGTCACTCGTATCCTCTGCTTGACTTTGGGCCATCTTGAGAATGTAAGGTCATTTTTAAAGCAAATGCAACCACCTCATAAATATGATTGCATTATGTTGCCAATGTTGGCAACCCACAACTCATTCCACCAGAAATTGTTTGCAAATATTGGCACAGTTTGTAACTTTGAGAAAGTGGAACACACCCCTGTGTTCAGTTATACTAAAGTGAGTTACAAAGATTTGCATGTAAGTTTGAGTTCCGAGTTACACGAATTTGAGTGGTGAGTAACACACGATGCAGGGCTGCCAACATTTGCATCTTGCAGTCTTGGAGATTTTGTACAACAATCAGGGAGATATTTAGAATTACATTCAACACAATAGAGAAACAGTTTCCATGATCAGGGTGATTTTAAAATGTGTTCATTTTAGAACATGGTTTTTTTTTCAGGGAACTTTCTGCAAAATCAGGGAGAGTTGGCAGCTCTGCACGATGAAGGAATCTCACAGATTTAGGAATGTTCCTTGCAGAATTGAAGCCTAACTAATGATGACCAAAACTATGCCATTAGTTATAATTATTAAATATTTGTTATCAAACTGTTTTTTGTACAATTTTACAACTTAAAGCTAAATGCTCTGACTCTATTTGTTAACACACACACACACTCTTTTAAGGCCAGTTTACTAGCGAGGCAAGTTCTGATGTCGAAACACAGACTGACGAAAGCTGAGCACAGACTGACGAAAGCTGAGCACAGTTCAACAAGGACAAACCCTTTGACTTGAATTACTGTCACACTCACTTAACACTCACCTTCACATTCACCTTTTCGCTAAGGAATACGATCACATGACACACACACAACACCTTCCGTGTTCAAAATGAACAAAATAAATATATCTACATCCAAAAATAGGCAGCAGATATAAAAAATATTTTTGACAATTTTTCTTTTCATAAAGTACAGCTAATATTTACAAGTGAGCACAGCACCAACATAAAAAATAAAAAGCATAGAATGCTGTTGCTAAATAACCATGTTACCGTTCAGCCAAATACGCAAACGAACAAACACACATGTATTTTAAACAGCATACTCTCTTTAAAATACCTATCAACCAGTTCTCTGAAATTTCAATGGTTATTTTTAATTGAGTAAAAGCTAGCTTTGAGAAATATGGACGGGCCTTTCAAATAAATTAAAAACTTCTTTATTTTTTAAAAAGCTACGCAGATGAAAAACAAATTTGAAACCCGTATCAATTTTTTTTTTCTTTTCTGATAAAGTGTGCAAAGAATACTGAGTTCTTCAAGCTATGTGTTTTTGTACAGGCAAATCACTCGGGTGGGATTCGAAACCACGACCTTTTCATTGCTAGAGCAGATACAATATTAAAGCTACATGAATCACACTCAATTAAGAAATTATTTGATCTTCAATTTAAAGGCAAAGTTATACCTTTTGTTTTTGGAACCGTTCAATTGTTTTAATCCTATATAAATGTAGATATATACAATAAAACTAACCAGTGAAAATTTCATGTCAGGTGGTAGGATTTTTGAGATATCGTCAAAAAATCTGGAGTGGTTATGTCCACGCATGTTGAATAATCCGTAATTTCATACCCACAGTAGACTGGAATACACAATCTGAGACACGTTTCTCAGATTGAAATCTTTTTGAAACCCTCTCTCTAAAACCACATTCCTTTGAGGGAATTGTTTCTCAAGAGCTGCAGTGCTTCTTACCAAATAAGTTTTTATGTATTTTATGGGATTTGAGGCATTGCATGGTGAGGTATCAATATATATTTGGTTTGCGGTAACACCATGTGTATATCTACTTACTACATGTAGGTAGACTTTGAGAACTTGTCTTGCTATTTATTCTATTGCCGCGGAGTAGATTATTCAGAATTCAGGAGACTTTTTAGTTCTGAAAAGAACTGTCCTGCTTATTAACTACTACCTGGGCGGAAGGTAAGTTTTTATGGTCAATAATTTTGGCAGTAATTACCAAAGGTATACCCTCCCTTTAAGTTACACACGGCCATAGTCTGCCATTTTGGGAGTCAACATGGATGCAAAGTAAAGGCGCGAGTCCATCTGGGCCCAATTTCATGGCTCTGCTTACCGCCGAATTCTGCGCTTGCGATCACCATTCTCCGCTTACTGAGCAAGCGCCGAATTTCCGCGCTAGCTGTGTAAGCGTATAATGCCTAGTAACGTGGACTACGCAAGCATTTCATGCTAACCTGTGAAATACGCTTGACGTAAGCGCGAAATTCACTGCTTCCTTAAGCGCCGATTCTTTGCTTACGGTAAGCAGAGCCATGAAATTAGGCCCTGCATGAGTGCCATACAAAAATGCTCACTGCTCAGGACTCCCAAAATGGCTCAAGCAAGACTTATCATGCGATAAGTGCAGGTGAATTGAGTCAATAGGCTAGGTTGATTTGAGAACAAATTATTAGGGAACCAGTGGAAAAAACATACATGAAATAGCATCTTGACTGGTAACCTGTATCTGCTATTAAGCAATAACCTTCCGCTAAGAAAACATTTACCGACCAAAATGAAACTTAAAGGGTCTGTATACGTTTGGTAATGACTCTGAAAATTAATGGCAATAGAAGCTTACTTGGTAAGAAGTACAGCAGCTTTGGATAGTATAATGCATTTATTTTGAGAAACCTTTCACTTCGAAGTACTGCGGTTATGGAAAAATATATCACTTTTTATCCCCCCAAATTTGAATCTGAGAAGCGTTACGGCTGTAACGCTTCTCAGATTGTGTATTCCTATAGATAGTTCCCAGTAGACCCCATCTTTACGGGCAAATCTTCTTTTGGCTTGCAGGCGCGCCAAGAGCTCAAATTGTTAACGCAAATTGTTCACTAACCAATCATGCAATGAGTTTTGTGAAATGTGCGCGTGCTGCATGCCGTTCTCACGCATATCGCATGACTGTGTGTTCCAAATTGCCCGTAAAGATGGCCGATTTACGTCATATTGCAACCTATCTATAGGGAATATTCTTCCTGTGTGGAAATTTCGCTCTGATTTTTCGGTGATATCTCAAAAAACGCGACCACCTTTTGAAGTGAAATTTTCACAGGTTAGTTTTATTGTGTATACCTACAATTATATAGGTTTGAAACAAACAGTGGGCTCCAATTACCAAACGTATACAGCACCTTTAAGGTTCAGTAGTTTGTGACTGGTTCCCACAATTTATGCTCAGAAAACACTAAACAGCTCTATGAAAATTGGACTCGGTCAAACAAACATGAAGAATATAAAATAAAATAGAAAATCACTGGCTGTTCTATTACCAGTCGGCAAGTAAAAGCAAGAAATTCATTATTTACTAGCAATATCTGCTTCACCATCTACGTGACCTTAAAGGGTGTGCATAACATTGGTAAGTGTGAAAATATAAATGTACATAGATTTGCACACAACATACTAAGTATAAAGTTAGTCATGGTGGGAAACTTCCCCTTTAAAATTGTTTGCTTGAAATGCAATAGTTTTGATCTTGCAATTTTTTACAAACTTTTTTCTTGTGACTCCAATGACCGATTGAGCTTAAACTTTCACAGGTTTGTTATTTCATGTATGTTGGGTCACATCATGTGTGGATACTGGTCTTTGACAATTACCAATGTGACACATGTGCCCTAAGATGACAAATGGTAAAGGTCTATTCTCGTCATATCAGTTTTTGTTTCTGATGATTTGTTGAACATGAGCGTGTTGTGGCCGAGCGTTCTAGTGCGTAGGACTCAAGTTCTAGTGTTGACATAGTTTGGGTTCTATCCCGTGGTGGCACTTGTGTCCTTGAGCAAGACACTTCCTTCATCCTTCAGATGGGATGTTAAGCCGTAGGTCCCATGTGTTGCGTACGGCACGTATAAGATTCCAGTACACTTATCGTGAAAGGGTGTTTGCCCCGGTGTTTGTCTTGGCCAGGCAGCATTATGAGCCATCTCATCTTGTATCCCTTTCAAGGTGTTGTATTATGGTTGCTTCGTCTCTTAAAATCATTCTTAACAAGCTCCACCAGCCGCCGATTTCACAAAACTTCACATAACTGCTTAAGTCCACCTGCACAACATTTATTACTTAAGTTGTGCTCCACTAACACAAGTTATCGTGCGCAAGTGGACTTCTGCAGGTGCAAAAACTTTTGTGAAATCGGCTGCTGATTTAATAATTCGGTGCCAGGAGTGTCGCTTATGACAGACATGGCACATTGTCCAAGTTGATAAGTTGTCCCTGCCATGATGTTATGGTGCCACCTCAGACTTGCTTGTCCTCAACGCAGTCTTGTAAGACGATCTTTGCAAAGCAAATCTTTTGACGTGGTCAACGCAGCAGGGTTTGGGTGATTTAGTCACCCACAATGGGTGTAATTAACTTTAGTTATTTCAATTCTCCAAGAAGAACTGCCCACCTTTACCATTACCAATGACTTTGACTTTCCTTTACTCCATGCCACTTCTTGGCGACAAGAATCAAAGAATTTAACATAATCGTTTGGAGTTAAAATCCTTTGGGTAATTCAATATGCCATTAGCAGTATGCACGCCCATAGATTGCATACACACGTTATTTTTCATACTTCAAGTTCCAAAGATGGAATGCTTTCATGTGTAGTTCAGCCTTCACCATTCAAAACAAATAATTCTGACTCCAAAAATAATTTTGAATGAGATCCTGGGTTGGTACAACAAATATTAGAAAGGCAAGTCCAGAACTTTCAATTTTCTTGCGAACATCCGGGAGAAAAATCCTGCTGAATGCATTTATGAATGCCAGTCAGAATAAAGAGTGCATAGTGTGCAGCGGAAAAAACATAACATTTGAATACCAACAAAATACTCTTGAAGTCACACTTGGGAAACAACAGCACGTCTTTAGTGTCCAGTATTATCATTTCCAGCCATAGAGAACCCATTGATCATAGCACAGTGCCACCTTCAATCTCTGGGGCTCCGTTACTGCTCAGTTTGAGGTTGGCTTTTGATCCGTTACTTTTCAGTTCTTCTTTTTTGACCTGGGTGTCCACCAGTCGGAATGCCTCCAGGAACTCATTGAAGTCTATGTAGCCGTCTTTGTTGATGTCGATACTGCGCGCCATGTCCTGCACCGATTTCTTTGAGATCTCCGTGCCGACGTGCTTGCTGAGCAGGCTGCAGGCTTCTTCAAACTCATCCATTGTTATCGAGCCTGAGAACAGAACGAGGAAATTGGCAAAATATTCACAAATCAAAAGATTGAATGTTTACATTCTTGATAAGCCATAAATCCGAATTGGTGGCTACAGTTACGGCTATGGCTGTTGCTAAGGGTGTTGCTATGGATGCCCTATACTTCAACGCATGATGATGCAGGGATCAAGCCAAAGCCGTAGCCACCAATTTGGACATGGCCTTACTTTTGGTTTTGCTGCCATTATGACTCCCAAGTCCTGCTGAAAAAAACTTCACAGAGGTTCTAGCTGGCAGTGGACTATGGTAAAGACACCTAGTGTAGAATTTGAATGGTCAAGAGCTTGAATGCAGAACACGTAAAGTACACACCAAGTTGACTCAACCATGGTGCAGGCATGCAACTCTTCAGCCGAAAAAAACTAGGAAAATTACCATGGATTTTTGATGCCTTTATCGGTAGTTTTTGTCAAGTCTTGTCCTTGATTGCGATCAACGATGTCTTTCCTAGTGGACGCCATCGTTATTTTTCGAGCAAACACCTATCGATCGCGTGGTTCACTTGCACTCTTACAGTGTCTGGTTCCCGCCGCATCCCCTTATACAAAACGCTATAGAGCCAGACTGTGCAAAAAATAGTGTAGAAGGTATGCTGTACGATGCGAACTTGTGTCTGTGTCTGGACTGTGTAATGCTTTTGTATGTGTAAACTTCCGCGGAGCCAGACTTTAAGAATCCTGAACCTATATTTCTTTTCAATATGCAATGTTTCTTTCAGCAGGATTTTTTTGTCCATTCAACGCGGATTTATTTTTTCATGCAGCATGATTTTTTTTTTACGCGGAGTTTTTTCGTAACGGCGAATTTCTATTTTATCAAACGCGGAAATCCGCGGATCCGCGGAAGAGTTGCATGCCTGCATGGTGTCTGACTTGACTTAATATTAAAATAATTTAATATCTTAGTCATATACAGGAATGATATTTGGTCCTTGGTGAAAAAGTAGGAATAGGGCTGACCTACATGTCCACATTGTGTAGGCTTTGGAAGACATTTCAGGCACAATTTTTCAGATTTTTCCCATGGGCAAATAATCAGAAATCAGCCTTAAGCAGGAAGAGTATCATGCCTGTTTTTTGTGGGTACAAATCTCAGTCATAACACTAGTGTCCTTAGGCAAGACACTTCGACCATAAAGTGCTTCTCTTAACCCAGGTGTATAAATGGGAACCAATGAGGGCCAAGATGGTATTATGTTGAATTAACCACTTAGCTCTAATACATTTATTAGAAGCAGCTTGAGGAAGTATGCTCCCCAGGGATTTGAAAAAGTTCAGAGAATTGTCTAAGTATGCCTGATGCAGGGATAATAATGTTGGAAAGTGCCTTGATCTAGCTTCTAGGATATGTACGCTATATAAGAAGATTGGCAGTTAACCCTTTCAGCCCCAAGTTCTTTTGACATAAACAACTGCTGGAGCCCATGTTCTTTGACCACTCAAGCGTGAATCACACTTTCTTACACAACAGGAAGCTGGTGTTCAAAGTTTGATTTTACAAACTCTATTATTACCTTGAAGATTTTATTTTAGAGCATAATGAATAAAAAAAATTGTCTTACTTATTGATTTTTCTTTCATATAATTCAAAAATCATTGAAATCAGCCAGAAAATTTTCAAGTTCTTGGTCTTTGTTTCTTCAGTGTGTTCTGAAAACCCAAACAATTTTTTGCACACAACCTTATGGCGCTCCGTAGGTGTTTGGCTCTTCGGATCTTTCTACTCTAATTTGAAGCGATTGCAAAATAACAACCCTATTTTATTTTACCGTCATTGGAAAGATCCGATCTTTCTCTTTCCAATGATGGTGAGCTTGGGTATGGAGGGTGAACATGGACAAAACTACAGCTTTTTAACAAATAGTCGCCCTTGGGGCTGAAAGGGTTAACAAATCTTCAGTAAAAGGCGGTGCTTTTTGGAACAGCAAGAATCCTGCAAAGGACCCTCAAGATCTAAGGCTTCGGGAGATAGCCCAACTCTGGACGTAGCCCAGTAAGATCTTTCATGTCTACGCTGTGATATCGCAATGATAATAATAACTGGACTTGAAAGGTGCCTAACTACTAAAGGATAGTTTCTCCTGAAGAAGAGCAGAGTATACAGCAATCCTTCACCGATCTTGAACTCTTGGTGGCAGCAGATACCGCCATTATTGCGGTACTGCGCTGCCTAGCGACGGGTTTAAGCGATTTGCAAAGTGAAAGTCCAATAACCTGCGACTGATCAAATGATCGCCGTGTAGCCCAAATCTTATACCAGTCGCTAGGCAGCGCAATACCACCCAGGTACACCGCAGTAATGGAGGCATATCTGCTGCCACCAAGAGTTCAAGATCGGTGAAGGATTGCTGTATACTGCTCGAAACGTTGAGACCAAACCGGCTCTTTTCAGAGCCAACACTCCCACAAAAGAGTTTTATTACATGGTTGTAACTTGTACCCGCAAGTTCACTATTTATTTATTTATAGTTACCTCTTACTAAAGGATACTGGTCGAAATGAAGACAAGAAAAAGGAAGGCTTTTCAGACTTGCAATGAATGTTCAATTGTGACTTAAGTTTTAGTCATGACAAAAGTAGTGAGCCAGTGTCACAGAGGATTTGTTCCCCGGTGTGTGTGTCTCCCACCTGATAAATTAACATGGGCTGAAGGAAGTTGATTCAAAAGAGGGCGCTATCAGACAAAGTTTCCACACATTTTGTCATATGGAGGGACAGAATCTCCTGCCACACCGGCTTGCATTTTTGCTCATCAGCAACAGCTATAACCCCAGCTTTGAAGAAACCAAAGAAAATATATCTGCGTGTGAATCTCTTACCTGAATGATCCCTGTCCATAGCTCTGAATATCGTCTCCAGGCTGTTCTTGTTTCGATACAGCACCTCGGTGACGCTGGGTCCCTCACTCAGTCCCCCTATCATCAGCTCCACCTCCATACAGGACTCGTATTCAACCATACCCTGATCATCATAACAAAGATACTACAATTTATCCAACAACTTACCATTGAGGGTATTTTCAAGGAGGTTCTAAACAAAAGTTAAACTCCAAGTCGGACTACAATTTAAAAAATCGTTGATACAGTCAACCCTCATTATAAAGTCATTTAGTCCACCCTTTTAATAGCCTGCTATAGCCCATTCACTTGTGCAATATTTTAAATCGTTTTTATTTAAATCGTTTTTATTTATTAACAAGTTTATTTATTTATTTATTTATATACATACTTCTTTATTTGTTTATCTTTACTTTTACTGTTATTTTACTCATTTATTTTCGTTTTATAAATTAGTTATTTATTATTTATTTATTATTGGTTTTGTATAATTATCTGCTTTTATTATTGCGTGTACTATATTATATGTTTAAATCTATATTTATTTCATTGTGTACCCCAGATGTGGGGCAACAGATCTACGGATCATAGTATGTATTTGCTTTTGTTGTCCCTCGCCCATCTCGGGGTATATTGTCTTGTATTTTGTTTTGTACTGTTATGGCAAATAAAATAATAATAATAATAATAAAGAGCAATGCTTATAAAGAGTACATTCTGAGGTCCTGAAACTCATTCCTTCTTTGTGTTTCTTTGTTTTGCTGTCCTCTTTAAACAGTGTTCCTGTTATAAAGAGGTACTTTGGCCAGTCCCAGCAATCTGTTGTGTATGGTCAACTTTGCTTGCAATGTCACCTCAATGGCAAGGGATGGGAAGCGACCACCTCAGAGTTGGTCCACTGTGGGTAACTTTGGAAAGCAAGATTGTAATGTTTACAAACCAACATTCAAGTGGAGTACAGAACCCTATAATGCTTCTGTGACCCATTTACAATGAGGCAGGAGTGGGAAGTGGAATGAGTGGGAAGGAAAAAAAACAAACCTCCAGCAAACAAAAGATTGATCTTAAGTTGTTCACGAATACTGCGTGCTGATAATTATTGAAGTTCTTGATTTTACAATCATGCTGTAAGTGAGGGATATTTGCACCAGGCCATTTAAGATTTTGATTTGAACAATGTCAGGTACAATGACTCGTTTAGTCACAAGTTACAGCTTAAATTTGAAATTAGCCTTCAAGAAAGACTCTGCTAGGGTCGAAAAGTCCATTCAAATTATTAGACCATTGCTTACGAGGACGGCAGCAGAAAGCCTCATCCATTCACTTATTTCCTCTAGACTTGATTTCTGTAACAGTCTTCTAGCTGGCCTTCCTTCTGCAACCTTGAACAGACTTCAAGCAGTACAGAATGCAGCAGCACGTTTGCTTACTGGGCTGAGGAAGCATGATCACATCTCTCCTGTCCTGGCTGAGCTGCATTGGCTTCCTGTCAAGAGCAGAATTGAATTCAAGGTCCTGCTGATCACATTCAAGGCAATCCATGGTCAGGCCCCAGGATATGTGTCATCTTTAATTGAGCGGCGTCATCTTCGCCCTGGTCTTCGCTCATCTGGCCTTACTCTCCAGATGCCCATTACTCATCTCAAGAGATATGGAGGCCGGGCATTTTCCTCTATTGCTCCTCGCCTGTGGAACTCCCTCCCATCATTTCTTCGCGAAATTGACAACCTGGACCACTTCAAAGCTTCGCTCAAGACTCACATCTTCCTTCAGACATTTAAAAGCTAACTTTATTGGAGGAGCTCGCGCCTTTGAATGTTTTTTGAAACAGATAAATGGCGCCATACAAATGCTGTGAATCATCATCATCATCATCAAATTATAGAAAACTTCCCTGATAGCCAAGACGCTGATTTCAAGTATCTATACACCTCTTTTATGTATGCCCTAAAGAGGCCTTCAGGTCGACCTTGTGATGACACAAAAACAGCCTGAGCTAATACCGTCGGGGACATATCAGTCGCCGATTGTTTACAAGTATATAATTACTATGGTGTTAAGACAATCAGCATCAGTCGCCTTCAGAAAAAAATCAAGTCGCAAAAGCAGAACCAAATCCTACTGTTCCACCACAGTGCAAGCAAAAAGCAGTTCGACCCAAAGGCAACTTTAGATTCATATGGGTATAAGACCGTGTCCGAATTGGAAGCTATGGGCCTGGTTTGGCTTGACCACCAGGTTAACACCTGTGCCCAATATCATGGCTCTGTTTAACGCCGAATTCTGTGCTTACGATCACCATTCTCCGCTTACTCTGCAAGCGCCGAATTTCTGCGCTAGCTGTGTAAGCAAAGAATGCACATGCACAGGCAAACATTCCCTGCTTACCCGTGAAATAAGCTTGACGTTAGCGCGGAATTCCCTGCTAATTCTTTGCTTACGGTAAGCAGAGCCATGAAGTTAGGCCCTTAAATTCCAATTAGGCCCAACTTAAATTCATTATCCCCGATGAAAAATTAACATCTATTAGACTTGGCCCTTTTGAAGCATAGGCTACCCATAGCAAAACCCTTGGCAACAGCCATAGCTACTACTTCAGACAAGGCCCAATTGAGGTAAATCTGGACATCTTCAACTTGAAAAATGCAAACTATGCCTTGATAAAGTATGCATCTACTAGTACCAGCTAGGGTCTAAGTGTACTCTTTCTTGGTTTTACCTGGTCATTGACTCGTATGAGTTTGTCCCTCAGTGTACGCCATGGGATGGTTAACTCTAGTACCTCTTCCATCACATGGGCCCATTGTGTTAGCGTTACATACCCTGATAAAAAAACAAATATAATATAATAAATAGTGGCTACTTACATAGTGCTCAAATTCACTCAGTGATGCTCCACAATAATTACCCCATGGCCATTAATTTCATTCCTTACACCATCTCGGCTCCCTGGGGAGTATACAGCCTGTGCTGCCAAATATGTGCCATACAACATAGACAGCTATAAACAATCAGCAACTGATGCAAAATAGCAAACTGGTATTCAATGGGAACGCTATGCCCTTGGACTAGGAGTGACATGATTATGGGTCAAATCACCTTTGAATTATGTGACCTTTGACGTCAATCCTTTACCTAATTCATGCAGAACGCAATGCATCCGACACCAGCAGTCTAATATTTTGCTTTTTGCCCTGACTTCAGAGGGCTCACACAAGCAGGCAAAATTTCAATAGAGGGGGTAGTTTAGGTGTAAACGAATGACACATTTTTCTGAAGGAATGTACCTGTACTGTTTGGATCAAACTGTTGAAAACCTTGCTTTAGACCAGACTTGCTAGACGCCATTTTCTCTCTTAGATCTCGTATAGCTGACTCCTCCACAATGCTTAACCTGCAACACAAAAAATTAATCAAAACATAGTCACAAGTTTTGTATTTAAAGTTCTTGATTAGCAATCAGCAGGTATCTGTAAATGTTGATGCTCATGGTTGCACACTGAATCGCGCATGCATACTTTATTTGCATAGTGGTGTGTCATGGCTGAGCGGTCTAGTTCACCGAACCTAAGCTCTGGTGTTGTCCGCAGCGGAGTGTGGGTTCGAATTACAGTCATGACACTTGTGCCTTTGAGCAAGGCACTTAACCAAAATTGCTTTGTAAAAAGTTGGAAGGGTAGTGCATTCTGCTCTACCAGCCAGGCTCCTAGTGGATGATACCCATGCCTACATCCTTACGGACTGTGAAGGGGGTAACCCCGTTTCAGCCCTTGAAGGAGTAGGTGGCAATGTGTCCCTGGTGGCAGTTGATTCGGGTTGAGAGCCCAAATCAGTTAAGTGTAACCCTCACCTTGAAGTTGCCGTCCGTGGTCTTGTGATGTGAAGCAATCTCTCATAAAAATTTGCAAAGAATGTAAATAAAATATGGCATAGGGAAGTACTAAAGGAAAAATATCAAATGGACTTTTTTTACAGAATAAAGTCATCTCTTGACAATGGTGCATGATCAATATTTTCCAGTCACTGGGACATTTGTTTCATTCCTTAAACCATCTCAGCTCTCTGGGGAGTATACAGCCTGCGAAGTTGAGTTAGTAACACATCAAGCTAAGTCAATCACAAGAACCATCTCTGCCCTTACATGTACCCATTTACTCCTAGTTGAAGAGAAGCAATTATGGTTAAGTGTCTTGCTCAAGGACACAAGTGTCATGACCGCGACTCGAACCCACACCCCGATGACTCAGCCACCAGAACTTGAGTCTGATGCACTAGACCGCTCAGCCATGATCCTTTATCAATGAAAAGTGAGTAACCATGGAACTGCTCTCTACCATCGATCCAAGGACACAAGTATCACAACCGGGATTTGAACCCACACCCCGATGACTTAGCCACCAGAACTTAAGTTCGGTGGACTAGACCGCTCGGCCATGATAACTTTTATTACTGTACAAGGAGTAACCATGGAATCACTGCCTTCCTGATCTGACCTTACAGCCATGAGACAGGAATTTGGCCAAAACATGAATCGCTCCATACCTCTGAGCCATGGAGAGTTTCTGATGTGACTTGGAGGCCATGTACTGCACACAGTGAGGTTTGAGGTCTGTACCCAGTTTGATGTATGCTCCCTTGTTGCTTCCCATCTCATAGTAGTTGGACGCCGAGAAGACCGTCAGCACCTGAGCATGACAGGACAAATCAAACAGAAAAATTGTTAGCAATTTTCAAATGATGATACAAGAATAAAGACATGGACATTGCATTAGCCGCCATCTTTGATGTCAAACAATGGAAATATGCATGCATGCAGCATTCTCCCTTAACAGTGGTCTGGTGGCCAAATGCCAGTTCAAACACCGGAGGACCAGTCAAAATTCTCTCCAAGTGGTCCGGCTGGCTAGTTCAGTGTTGAAAAGCATCTCTATTTAATGTCAAGTATGGACAAAAAAGCTGGAGGACCAGTGAAATGAAAAGCTAACTGGTCCTGCTGGCCAGTCACTGAAAAAGTTAAAGGCATGTACACGCTGCACATCACTCTCAGCCAGTTGACCTCAGTGACAGGACTGTTTTGTGCTTGTAACATCATATGCAAGGAGTCTACAGGAGCGATTCACAGTACAGAGCGCCCTCTGCAGCTTAGGACAGGCCATTTTCCTCACACTCGCAACTCAGTATACAGTAGCGCTTCAAACTGAATCAATGACAAGAACCATCTCAGCCCTAACAGGTACCCATTTACTCCTCGGTGAAGAGAAGCAATTATTGTTAAATGTCCTGCTCAAGGTCACAAGGGTCATGACCAGGATTCGAACCCACACCCCGATGATTTTGCCACCAGAACTTGAGTCTGGTGCACTAACCGCTCCGCCATAACATGCCGCTGTCATGATTAGGGATAGACCTTATGCATATGACGTCATTTGAGTAGGGCGCCCTCGCCTAGAGGTCAAAAGGAAGATGTTCATTGGCCAGTCCTGTGCGCCGCGCGTACAAATCAGCGCGTTTCCATTGTTTCATCATTAGTTTACCTCTAAGATGGCGGCTTGGTGACGTCAATGCATAAGGTCTACTGATAACCAAATCTAAATGCAAGGCTTTTGTTAGGAAGTGGGATTCAAGCTGTGCAGTCTCTTGCTAATGCACTGTAGTGTGTATACCCCTGCATTGATTTAGTTCATCATGCGTAGAGGAAGTCCGTCAAATCCAACGATGGTTGAATCCGACAATAACATGTTTGCACAATCAGTGGAGTCCAATAGACACAATCGGCGACTGCAGTCACGTGACCCACAGTGGGCATACAATGTAAACAAAACCAAGAAAAGCAACGCGCAGCGTGAATGGAAATGCATGGCTGCTTCCGAGCGCTTCTGCTGTAAGGTGGGAAGCAGCCATGCTATCCCATGCTCACCGTGCATTGCTTGCTTGGTTTGTTTACATTGTTTACCCAACGTGAGTCACATAACTCCAGTCGCCTTTTGTGTCTATTCCTGAGTGGCACAGCCGTCCTTAGTGGGAGCATAGGAAGTGTCCTGGTACAGCAGGCACAGCTGCAGCTGCCACCTTTCTACTCCCTCGGGCAGTGATGAGGACTGCTCTTCTCTGCTCCTCGAAGCTGTCAAGGGCCTGACATGTGAGGGCGCGTCAACCAGACCGATCCTGAGCACGCTGCTCCAACTCTTTGGGAGGGATGCCAGCATGTGTGATGTCCTTGTACCTCTTGCGAGATCTTCCTCCGTTTCTTCTTCCAATGGAGAGGTCTCCATAGAACATATGCTTTGGGATTCTGGAATCATGTGTACTGCTGAATCATTTGTTGTTTACAGTCAGTATGATTGGTTCTCTAACCAACCTGTCACAACCTCCTTCCTTGTTCCTTGCTCGCTCATAAGCCCTGTGCTTGATTTCACAAAGCCATTAGACTCATCTTTAAGATGAGCTGTCAATATCACCATAGCGATTTGCATTGTGACATCAAACTTTGCTTAGCAATTAAGATTGATACACAGTTAAGATCAATCTTAGCTCTTCGTGAAATCGAGCCCTGGTACTGGTTTATTTAAATATATGCTAATGTAATATATAGTACATTTTATGTAGGCCTGTGGTTGATCCGCTCTACACAGGCACTCATATGATAGCCAACAAAAGAGGCAATAATCAAAGAGCAACTGGTCCCCTCTCATTCTTCTTTGATCTTGTGACATGTCTAACTATATGCAGTTTAGGGTGACCGTGTAAAAACATGATTCATCTGAAATGGAAACCCGTCAAAACACTTGCATTTTAACACTAAGCAACAAACAAGCGGCATACTATTGCCTGAAATTTTACAACAAGCGTGCATGCAAATCAGTCAGTATCAGGAGCCAATCAGCATTGTTTTTCAGCACATCCCTACCAGGTGTTAGTGACGAGAGGTATCGATACGTCGCGCAGCCCATGGAGTGAGGCTGAACCAGACATAACATAAAGTTTCAAGTAATCTTTGGCAAATTTTAAGGCATTCTGTTACGAATAATCTTTTCCACTTCCCGCCTTACCAAAATTTCCAATTCATTCCAATTGGATATCAAGTTGGAAGGAATTGGATTGAGTTTGTATTGAGTTGGTGTGAGATGGTTTTTTATTGGAATAATGAATTTCCAATTGGAATAAAATCTTAGACCAACTCGGTGCAATTGGAAATCCAATTGGACTGAGTTGGCTAGATTTGATTGAATTGGAAATTAAAACTGAATACAATTGAGCCCAATTGGGTCTAATTGGTTTTGTGCCAAAACACAACAATGGAAAAATTCCAAATTGGAAAATTGAATTGGAAATTGTTGTAAGGGCCCCCCCCCCCCCTCCTATTCTTTCTCCTTGAATATTTTGGGGGATCAAGTTCACATCTTGCCCTGCCTTTCAACCTCTGTTCTGGTATCCTTCCTCAGATCGGAGCCTTGCATGTTGATTAGGCTTCCAGTCCCTACCTGATTACTGAGGTTTCCCTTATTGGGGGTTTTTCTCTATAACTGCCCATTTCTTTATCATCTTCTCTACACAGCTATCTTCAGGCCAACCCTTTCTGGTTACAGTCACTTTTTAGAACCCCTCGGTTTTGTGACCAGAAAAACGTTTATAAATGAATAGACAACTATTAAAAAATAAATAATTTACCAGTCCATCATGTGTGTACTCATAGCCCTCCGGCTTGCACTCATGAGACCGAATCAGTAAGTCCAAGTTGTGTTTCTTCAAGACCTTGCGGCTGACATCCGGTCCAAAGTAGCTCCCCCCTCCCCGGAACAAGTTTGGCATGCAGCCGTCCACCATTTTGGGGTCACTCCATAAAACGTCTAGAATCTGACGCCACTCTGAGAAGTTGACCTTGTCCGAGAGGTCATCCTCGTCTCCAGTGATTTCTTCTGCTCCTTCTATGAGGGGCGGTTTGAGAACCGACTTGTACTGCAAGGAAAGAAAATGCACAGGAAGATAAATTATTAGGTGTTCGGGCGACAGCCAAGCACCTCATGTTTTTGTTCGGTTTTTTCTTGTTTTTTTTCCCCTGAATACTTTTTCTTCTTCTTCTTCTCTCCGTCGATTGTCCGCTAACAAAAGCACACTTCCCAAGCTCATATGAACTTGAAATTTCACATACAGTTAGATAATTTGACCAATTATTACACATTTTGAGTACAAAGCAAGCTACAGTCAAAATTAATTTGCATCAGACTTGCAGGGTCATAATAAGGATAAATGTGGAGTGACATTTTCATGGCGTGATCAATTGTCACGTTATGTCACCGCCAAGGTACTGTTTTACAAGATCTATACGTACAGAACGACTTTGACGATCAAGCTGAAACCTTTCATGTATTCAAGCTGGGATGTGTTACATCCAAAAATGTGTCCAGTTACGATAACGTCCTGCTTTCCATAGCAATAATTTGTCACAGTGTACAACTTCAGGTTTTACATGTTTGTTAAAAGATATTTAACTAATGGTTAACAAGTACTGACATGTTTTTTTGAAAAAAGAAAAAAATTAAACTCTTCATGATAGTGTAAGCTTGTAATTTGGTTTTACCCCAGGCACTTCCCCCAATCTCACAAGCACCCATCCTAATTAATCCAATGCTCACCCAGACACCAGTGTCCAGACTGGCTGTCTGGGACTTGACAAATTTACGACCTTAATGCCCACCTAGTCTGTTCCCACAACTTTATTATAAAATGCCCTTATGTCCCATCTTTAGTTTTTTCTTCTCTGTTCTGGACTTATAGACAGACCCTCCTGGTTAGCCCAGTGCAAAATCTCGCACTGTGGTCCAATCCTGTATTCTTCTATTCTTGCTTCTCTAACGCTGTACTTCTATATTCAATGTCTTTGTAAAGCCAAAGAGTTATAATAAATCTCTTCATCTGATAGCCCAAAGACAAGAATCTACCTATGAGTTCTATTTGTATTTGTCATCGGCCAGCTATGTATCTATGTGACACCTTCCCATTTTGAGTGTTACAATAGCATGTTTTCTAAAAAAAAACAGCTCATCATTGTGACGTAAGGGGATCTCTCATTAAAAAAAAAATTTAAATAAAGAAATGTCAGGTTTACAATACAGCGAACAAGAGAGAAAAGCCGAGGCAGCAACTGAAATGGCAAAAATTGAAGTCTCATTGCTTCAAGGTGGATTCTTTGACATTGCTGTTGCAGCCATTCAGTCACAGCAAAAGCCGAAGACAGCCTGGTAGGTCTTTACACCCTTGTCTACATGAATTATTCACTGTAAACGACATGACAGACGTCATTTCTGTGAACCATTCGGCAGTACTTTATACTCATGTCTTTTCCTACATGCTTGATGCCCCATTTGTGTTGTCTTAAATAACCATGTGCACTCAGTATGCACTCCAGTCTTTGGTTGCTACGTGATAAATCAAAAGGGTTGCCAAAAAGCAAGCGAGTTTGTTTGGTATTTGTGCATCAATGTCTGTGTAATGATTATGATGCTTTGCTGGAATGCTTTCACATGAATAAAACAAGACCAGTTATCTTAAAAAATTGACAAGGGTTATGAATAATTTAAGTATCTTTAATGCATAATAGTAATCGATTAAGTAGGAAATGTACTCTAGCATTCACTGGCTGTAAAGCAAATAATGGCGTACATGAACTTTTTACCTCACTTTTTTGTTAGAAACTTTACATTATTGCCCAAACCCTTTTTTCCCCCCAGCTCTGCAGGGCCCAATATCATAGAGCTGCTTAAGCAAAAATTAGCAGGGTACCAGTCATAGATGTGTGACAGTGCTTTGGCTGGTAACCTTATTTTGGTAAAAATAATTTTGTTGTGCTTTGCTACTTTTGTGCTTAACCCTTTAGAGATCATTTATTTCAGTATAATCAGCACCATACGCCCCAGACATGGTTTGATCGTTGTTTTTTGAAACTTTTTTTTTTTTTTTTTGGTTGTAAAAAAGTCTGGACAAAATAATATATAAAACCAAAATGTTGTTTTCTTCTCGAACTATATACTATGTTAACATGGGAAACATTGGAGAATTAAAATTTAGGTCATGACCTTTACTTTGACCTTTTTGGTTGAGTGGAAGTAGGTCAGACCTTGCAGCCATTTGTGTGGCCGCTAATTGGCATTTTAGTACAAGTTTTTAGTTTTAGTTTCCAGCCTCTATGTCTCTTGAAGGTAAAGCAGCTCTATGAGCTGCTTAACGGTAAGCAAACTTTAGTGCTAACTGTAGCAGGAAATTTGCTTAAGCATAAGCGTATTTCACAGGTTAGCAAGAAAATAAAGCAGCCACCTTGCGCGTTCACCATGGATTTGCATTGTTACGTCATTCATTTTCGTGCAGTAAGCACCGGAAGGTTAGCATGCCTTTTGGTGTGCTTATTTACGGTTAGCAGCGCTATGAAATGGGAACTCGTACAGTAAGCACAGAATCAGACATTAGGCAGCTCTATGAATTTAGGCCCTGATGTATTTGTTCGAGTATTTTTAACTAAGTGGTTTTACCTTTGTATATGCTGCATCTAAATCATGAAACCAACAATCACTGGAAGTTTTATCTTTCAAAGCGGGTCTCCAAGGGCAAATTCAGTTTTGGGATCCACTCATTTTAAAATTGGTAGAGTCCTTAGGAACTTCAATGGGGGGGGGGGGGGGGGGGGGGATAAGAAGTCTACAACCTCACGTTAAAATGGTGTGAAATGCCACTGGGTTTGATACCCTTCATGTGCAATTTTTGTAAAAATCCAAAAATGTTCAATGACGTCACATTTCAAATATATCGTCTGTACATTTTTGTTCAAGGAATTTTTTGTTTACTCCTGAACTTTGATTGGCACGACAATTCCGGTTTGGATTGTAAAGACCTTTTTGTTTTCAAATTTTGCTATGAAAGAGTATCGGATAAATTGAAATTGGACACCATTTTAACGCAAGGTTGGAGATTTGTAATGTTTTCCCAACTTTCTTGAGGACTCTCTCTATTGAAAAATGATTGCATCACAAAAAACTTAATTTGACATTGAAGCCCCTCTTTAAACAAAACCAGCACGGTTTGCACATGCATTACATCCCTGGCGTAACATACACTGTGCACTTTTTACTCCCTATTAATCTAGTATTGAAAACTAGAGAAAAGCAATGAATGTACTCTTCCAATAACCGATGATGTATCACACCATTAAATACCAAAGTACTCTACTCTTTTACTGGTTCATGCCTTTGTCACTTCTAGACTCGACTCTTGCAATTCTCTTTTAATTGGTCTGTCAGATAGAGAACTTTCTAAAATTCAACGAGTTCAGAACACCGCTGCTCGCCTCGTCTCTCGCACCCCTCGTTCCCAACATATTACTCCCATCTTACAAGAACTCCACTGGCTCCCGATCAAACTGCGTATCGTTTATAAGTTAAATCTTCTCACTTTCAAAGCTCTTCATGGCTTATCCCCTGACTATATATCTGATCTTCTCCATAAATATATTCCTGTTCGTCCTCTCCGATCTGCTGGCCAATCCCTACTCACGCAAACTACTTTTTCCACAAAATTTTATGGTCAAAGAGCCTTCAACTTCATTGCGCCTTCATTATGGAATGACTTACCTCTTAATATTCGCCAAGCTGGCTCTCTTCAGATTTTCAAGGGACTTTTAAAAACTCATTTGTTTGAATCTTTATTTGTGTAACTTGCTTTTAAAATAATATTCTTTTTGTTTTTGTGTTGCGCATAGAGGCTTCTGCATTATGCGCTATATAAATCTCTCATATTATTATTATTATTAAAGTACAGAGTCCAATCCACTGATGCATTACAGCAATATATGTATATTTGGTTTTGCGGTTACACCATATATCTACATGTACTTGCTAGGTAGATTTTGTTCTTTGAGAACACTGATACCTCACCAAGCAATGCCTCAAATCCCATATAACAATACATGGGTTGCAACATGACATGGCTTTTCTAAGCAGTGGTGGTTGGAGGGGGGAGGGGTACCTTATGTCTCTCAATGTTGTCTAGGCACGTGAGGTCGGTCTTGTCTGAAATGCCACCATGGGTGACCAGGATTTTGCCGTCGATGACGGTTGCTAGCGGCAACCAGGAGAAGATGTCCTTGAAGAGTGGGATGAGCCACTGTGCTTCTTGCTTGCAATTGGGCTGTGTACAGAAAATCAAGAAATCATCACATCAATGTATTTCATGAAGTATTTATGAAATCAAATCTCCTAAAAACAATCTGTTCATACAAAATTCTTCCAAAAAAAAAAAAATACTCTCAGAAACTTTTGTATAACTAAAATTTGGTGCCAGACGAAATAACACTATAAAAACCAACATGTGAAAATTTGGGCTCAATTGGTCATTGAAGTTGCAAGAAAATAATGAAAGAAAAAAAAACATTTGATGCATAGAATTGTGGGCTTTCAGATGCCTGAGAAAGGCTTTATGCCTGAAGCCTTTCTATAAAACTACACTACTTCATTTTTTATTTATTTATTTATTTTATTACACTTCACTCTGGCAAAACACTAAAAGGCATTAAAAGATACAATCCAAAAAATAGAACTAAGAAGGTAATTTCAAACAATATTTTACATGTATAATATCAACAGCTCTCTAGTGCTCTTTACCAAGTAAGTTTTTATGCTCATTCTTTTTTTGAGTAACTACCAAAGGTGTACCCTGGCTTTAAGAGGCCAGAATAGATTATAAGATAGAAGGAAATCATCAATATATGAAGTGTACATAAGAAAAACGTGGGCACATTGGATTTATTTATGTGTAAACGTGTACAGAGAAATGCTAAAATCATTAAAGGTTGGATTTATTTCAATGTCTAGTTCTTGACATTTGAAATGATACTTGGAAACTTCAGATGGTATTTAAACACAAACAAATCTTACAATGGCTGCCCGTGTCCAAAAGAAACAGAAGCAAAGACAGCGTTGTTGGTAAAATGACAGAATTGCAGGCCCCTTTTATTTCACTTCATTTTCATTTCATTTGTTCTGGTTGTATAGCCAAGGACTCTCAGAAAAGCAACTTAACCACTGTACAAGCCAAGAACGCGACGGAGAGAAAACAATGAAGGAAGTTTCAGTTTTTGATGTGGGAGGAAAACCCCAGAGAATTATTCCAGGGAAAGCCCACGCAATCAGGTAAGGAATTTTACAAGAAATCACTCTCTCCCAAATAACACAATGTGTTGACATAAGAGCTTACTAAATGACAACAAAAAATAAGAAATATGTATGACTTTTATGTTGACTGTGCTATGAATTCATGGGATAATTTTTGTTCTCAACAATTTGGAAAAACATCGTGGGGTAGTAGACCTTTCCCGTGAAATATGTCAATTGAGCATCGCGTGTGCGCACTAACACTGCTGATTGGCAAAATGAGGGAATATCATGCCTTTGTTATGGGGCTGACGGTGGCGTGATTCAGACGTGTTTGTGCGTTTGCCTAGTGCACAACTCTGTGGCATTTGCCAACCAATAGTGTCTGTATGCATGGATGAAGATAATTAGCATATTTCATGGGAAAGGCTAATTGGGCATTCAGTCCAAATCCCTCATCAATCGCAGTCTATGGAGACATCCTCTCCACTAACTTGATGTCGGGAGATCACATCTTATCTCCACATTCTCCATTCCCAAAGTTAACAACTTCTGGGACTACAGGAAAATAGTTATTTGTTACCTTAAAAAGTGGCAGTGAAAAGTTTAGAAGATCTTTGAATAACTTTAAACACCATGCCCTGGGGCTGGCACTCACAAATTATATGACAAAAGATCACATCAAGTAGTCCCTAACAACAGCTAATGAAAGTAGCATACAAAAGACTCCCTCCCCCGTTTGAATTCCTTTAAATATTTTGGGTTGAACAAAGAAAAATTGACTACAGCGGGATTTGAACCAGCAATCTTGGGATTAACGTGCCGGTGCTCTACCAACTGAGTTGTCTAGCCCTAATGTTGGCGATCTCCCTATTTTGTCAATATCTTTGTTCAGGGTTGCCAGTCAGAAGCCATTCAACTTGTAACTGTTGCGTAGCCAGGGATCATACCCAAGTTGTATGATACAACCTGGGATGCAGCAGGAAGCGTCTCCTTGAATGTACAACCCTGAGAAAATCACAGGAACTATTTTTTTTTTCCAAGGAGGGATGAGCTCAGGAGTAGGGTTTATATACCCAGAGTGTTTTCAAAAGGAAAAATGCAGCAAGTGTGGAACAAACATGGGTGAGGAGTTGAAATGCCAAGATGTTACCAGGTCCCAACTTCATAAATCTGCTTAAGCATAAAAAGTTGCTTACCAGCTAAGGTTACCAGCTTAAATACCATTTTACATGTACACAGTGTAACTGGTATCTTGCTTAGTTTTGCTTAGCGCAAAATGTTCAGCAGAATTTTTTGCAAAACAAATAGTAAATGGTCTGACGTTTCGACCCCAGCAGAATCTTTCCTCGAAGGCTAACTGATAACACAGCACACATAAACAGGCATACAAGTGTAACAGAAGCAATCAAGTAGAAATATATTAATAGAGAGAGGCAGAAATAACACAGAAAAAGCACACGGCAGTTTACGGTTGAATGGCTTCTGACTGGCACCCACCGAACAAGGATATTGACAAAATAGGGAGACCGCCATCATAGGGCTAGATAGCTCAGTTGGTAGAGCGCCGGCACGTTAATCCGGAGGTCGTTAGTTCAAATCCCGCTCTAGTCAATTTTTCCTTGTTCAACCCAAAATCATTTAAAAAAAATTTACCCAGTCAGTTTCCCTTGTGGTTTATTATTTGATGAAAAAAGCAAGGGGTAAAGAATGAATAAGAAGACAAAGGGAGGGAGGGAAGTGGCTGGTTTGACAACAAGAGGCTGGAAACACAAAGGACAACACCAAAGATGGGAAGAGGAAGAAAGGGTAAATAATGAGTGAATCGGGCAAACAAAAAAGGAGTATCTCTTGGGGGAAGACAAAAGGTTAATAGTCATTTCCTTCATGGATGTTGGTCAATATTCTCTGCTTAAACAGCTCTATGAAATTGGGCCATGAGGCTTTTATTTCATGAGAATCTAAGAAAAAGGGCTCTCCTCATGTCTGTGCATTCAGGCAATTCCTCATTAACTCACTTTAAATTGACAACAGGAATCGGCGTGTCGTGGCCGAGCGGATAAGAGCACCGGACTCAAGCTCTGGTGTTTCTGTTCAGCAGAGTGTGGGTTCGAGTCCCGGTCGTGACACTTGTGTCCTTATTAAGCAAGACACTTGACCATTATTGCTTCGTCCTTCGGATAGGACGTAAAGCCGTTGGTCCCGTGTGTTGTGTAATGCACGTAAAAGAACCCAGTGCACTTATCGAAAAGAGAAGGGGTTTGCCCCGGTGTTCCTGGTTTGATTGGCTGCATATTGCACCACAGCACCTTGTAAACCATTACATGGTGCTATGTAAAGAAATAGGTCTCAAAATTCAAAAAGTAGCTCCATATATATACCTTGCAGGAAAATACTGACTGTTGAAGCGCCTTGAGCGTCACTGAGTGACGGATATGAGCGCTATATAAGAAGCCGCTATTATTATTATTATTATCAGAAATATGCTTTTCAACATGATTGTCTGGACTTGATTTGTTTTTAGTCTTAACATATCCAACAAGTTTCTTCCCAGGCACTGCATCACTTTCAGGCGCGGATCCAGGATTTTTGTAACCAGCGGGCACAACGGCGCACCCAGGATTCTGTATTTGTGGCTCAAATAAATTTAAGGGGTGGGGTCCAGGGGCGAAACCCCGGTGGGGGTCCGCCCCCGGGAGCTCTGAGCTTCTGGCGTTTTGGGGTCGAAAAATCAAGCCTCCATGTGCCTAAATACAGAGGAAAAGAAACTTTCTAAGCACTTCTGATCTGGAAAATTTTAACCCACAAATCTATTGAGTCTGTATTGCCGTCTTTCAGTGATGCTCCTCCCTCTTGCAGACAATAAACTGAATCTACGCTGTACATCGTCGGCAAGTGTTTTTGTTTTTAGTAATATTGTCTTAAAACAATCTGCTGCCTGTGGAAAAAACTAAAATAAGAAGAAGAAAAAACTACAAATACTATTATTTTAGAATGTTGCTTCTCACCTTTCCTCTAGCTTCTCTTCCCCTCATTTCATAATTTTTTTCTTTTCATTTTGTCCCCCTTTTTTTTTACCCCTCCCCCCTGGATCCACACCTGACTTTGGAATTCCTTGCCTGCACCCTGTCTCCCTGCTGCCTATAAATTCTTTCAAGTTAATTCTCTACACTTTCTTTTTCAATCTCTTTTGTGTAGCTCGCACCTCGAGTGGACTTTTGTGGCGAGTGATGGGCGACTTCCATTAACAAAAATAAGTAAAAACAATTTTACAAATAATAATAATAATAATAATAATAATAATAATAATTAGTTCTTATATAGCGCATTTCACAATAACGTCTCAATGCGCTTTACATTAGTGCCCTGGTCATTGGGCCAATAACATTCCTTTAATCTTTCTCAGCTCCCTGGGGAGTATACAGCCCGGGCTGCCATGATGGCGCTCCGAAGGCTTTTTCAAACACAATATCAACCTCTACCCTTGCAGGTACCCATTTCCCCTGGGTGAAGAGAAGCAATTATAGCAAAGTGTCTTGCTCAAGGACACAAGCGTCATGACTGGGACTCGAACCCACACTTGAATCCGATGCTCTTAACCACTCGGCCATGACACCCTATAAAATATTAGTAGCAAAAGAAAATTATAGTAAAAAAACATCCGGGAAACTACTTCTGATATCTGTCGTAGATGTAACGCTGATAACCAAGGAACTGCTCATTTCAACTAATTCGGCTGAAAAAAAAAATAAAATCAGCCCTTATAACATTACTGATTCAAATCCAGGGATAAGATTAGAAGAATGTGAAAAATCAAGAAAAATGAATTGCGGCTGTGGGTTCCACCTTATTCTAGACCTTGAACCTCCCAGATGTTACAAGTCAGGAGGTGTAAAGACTCTGTGTATCTCTAGAAATACAAAACTACAGGTTCGGACACAATGTGGACTACTGCTTTCTTCCTTTGGTGACTGCTTAACTTTTCTCAAGAAATCCCGAAATCAGGAAAAAATCTTGAGAAATAACATGCCTGCAATTCACAGTAAGTCATACCCCAGGGAAATTTCAGGGGAAATTTAACCCCGGGTCCAATTTCACACTTGACGCTATTCTCCTGGGTATGTTAACCCGGGTTATCTTATTACTCCCAAGGAGGGCTCGCTGTTTCCCGCCAATTTCCTGGGAGTTTCCCAGGACTAGCAATTCAAGCGTGAGATGGTCAATTAAATTTTCTGGGGATCTTTTGGGGATATTCGTCTAGTGTGAACAGGGGCTTATCTGATCCCACAAATGATTCCTCTCGCATGATGCAGGAGTAGCAGACAGTTATCTTGGGGGAAAAAAACCAACAACAACATTTTGCAGACACTTCAGGGCTCAAAATTTCACAAGACGGTAGGGCCTGCTGCTCAACATTTTCACAAGACCTGAATTAATTTTACAAGACCAGAATCTTAATGAAAAAGAACTTTCTACATGTAAACTCTTTTCATTTGAACAAGCACTAAAAGAAGATTCATCTTATTTGTCTTATGGGTATTTATATCTTGATACTCAACAGAATTGAAAAATATTGACTGGTTCCAGACTCAAAGTCAACATTTGAACACCACTTCTTTTTGATTTTAACAAAAAGATATTACATGTTGGGGTATTATCATTGAAAAACATAAGACCGCCGGACTTGACCATTCATGTTTTTACTGGGCCGGGGCTAATATCACTGGCCTCTTGCCTGCGGTCCAGTGTAAAATTCAAGACCTACACTTCTGTCAGTTTGCACAACCTCTGGTTGACCATTCTCACTAACGTCATATTTATTCAACGACGTGGGTGGTCTGCCATGCTGGATTACTATGCACAAGTATGATTCATACGTATGTGTAGTGCAATCCAGTCTCGCATTTCGTAGCACATATTCGCGCAGTTCTAGTAACCCCGGTGCGTGAGATGCGGGTTTTAAGTACTCTAGCACGGTAACCGATAAAATAGTGATGTCATCTGAGAAGGTTCCATTTTTTTAATTTCATATGAGAGACCGATTAACATCACAAGGCCACGGACGGCAACTTCAAGGTGAGGGCTACACTTAACTGATTTGGGCTCTCAACCCGAATCAACTGCCACCAGGGGCACATTGCCACCTACTCCTGAGGCTGAAACAGGGTTATCCCCCTTCACAGTCCATAAGGATGTAGGCATGGGTATCACCCACTAGGAGCCTGGCTGGTAGAACAAAATGCCCTGCCTTCCCAACTTTTTACGATGCAATTTTGGTTAAGTGCCTTGCTCAAGGGCACAAGTGTCATGACCAGGATTTGAACCCACACTCTGCCGCTGACAACACCAGAGCTTGGGTCCGGTGAGCTAGACCGCTCGGCCACGACACGCGCTTTGTTTTCAGATCTATAGAAAACAAAGGAGTAGCTATATTTTATAACCGAATACAGAACCTACCCATGCAAGACAAGTACCAGCTCAGCCTTTAAGCAGGGCTCAATAATAGATTTACTTTCACTTAAATGGATGAAGATAAAAGCTACGATACAGGGATTTCATACTTTAACCTTCACCGTAGGCCTTGAAAATTATGCTCTTGAAAAGATATTTACACAGACACACAACCTTGACTTCTTTACACAGAAAAGGACTTTCAATAGGATCAAGCACCTGTCTCTTTTACAAAAGAAACCTTTTTTTCCTACTACTGGTTTTCAATATTGAAAAAGCAGAATGTTTCCCCAAAGGGAGAATGTGTTACACTTACCTTTCCATATTTCATTTGGACTTCCCTGATGAAACCATATCTGTATCAGCAGAAGAAGAAGAATACAAAATCCTCAAGTTAACGGTAGGGTCATACTTTGTTAAGTACTCCAAAAACTTACTTGGTGAGAAGCACCGAGCTGTTGATAGTATAAACTACTTTGAGAAAGGATTCCCTTGGAAGTAATATGGTTTGGATAATCGCTGTCACCTCGCTAAATCTGGATAAATTTGACATTCTTGTGAAAATACCGTGTAAGAGTTTTTGGCTGAATTCTCAGCAAGTAGACACTGTATTCATCTGAATCCTTCACATAAAAATGTTGTATAATTTTGCCTATAAATATGCAATACGTTGACAAAAACCAATCTAAGATCTACCTTTAAGGCCATGCAAACAAAATAGTTGCTTGGCATCCTTTCCCGTTTTGCAAAAAAAAAACTTTGTCAAATATGAATTTGTATGCCACAATCACTAATTGAAGAGCAACAATTTGCTGTATTTTTGACTGCATGGGGTTGTACATGTACGTGACCCAACGTCATGTGACGCAAAACAAGTAAATGGACTGTTTTTTTCATTGTTGTTGTTATTTTTATGTATTCTATCATTGATGCAAGAAAACAACATACAGACAGTTAAAATAAAATGAAACTGTAATTGTGATGCAAGAAAATTCCTTGTTGAAGCGCCCTCATGTGGTCAAACATTTTGTTAATTCACAGCAGGAATTTTAAGGACAAATGAGGTCTGATTGGTCAATAAGTTTGACGCTTTGAATATATTTATATCAGTACATATTTATGTGGCGTGTCGTGGCCAAGCGGTTAAGAGCACCGAACTCAAGCTCTGGTGTTTCTGTTCAGCAGAGTGTGGGTTCGAGTCCCGGTCGTGACACTTGTGTCCCTGAGCAAGACACTTAACTATAATTGCTTCTCTCCACCCAGGGGTAAAATGGGTACCTGTGAGGGCAGATATGGTTCTTGTGATTGATTTAGCTTAGTAGCGCATATATTGCAGCACAGGCTGTATACTCCCCAGGGAGCTGAGATGGTTTAAGGAATGAAATAAATGGCCCAGTGACCAGGGGTAATAATGTTCGAAGCGCTTTGAGACGCCCTTGGGTGTGATAAAGCGTGATATAAATCCATATTATTATTATTATTATTATGTACATGTCCATTGAAGAGCCAATTCATATGTATAAACTGTATAACTGTATTATCTTTGATATATACCAATCTTGAACTTTTTCTTGGGGGGGTGCAAGTTCGCCCCATACAAGGCTTTTAAAAACGTCATTTATGGTAAGGGGATACAAGAAAACATTTACGATGAAAATAACTTTGCCTTTAAGTTTCAACTATCACAGATTAAAGGAATACATGTAAGGACAGTTCTTAAACTATAAAGCGATGGAAAGGAAGAAATCTTTATATATCAACTTGCCAATAGATACAGCTCCCTTGGCATTTCAGTAATTGCATCATCATTACAGCCCTTCCACTATCCGACCAACCGGTCCTTAAACCCAAGTCCCTCTATCGTTCACAAATATTGTTGCGTCAGTATCCTAAAATAGCACTTAAGTTACGCACACGTTTTAAATTGTCAAAATGTTGTATAGCTTTTAAAGTAGCCCGGATGTACACACAAAAACAAGTATGCGCCAAGATACAACAATTTTTCACAGAGCGAGAGATTTTTGCAAAATCGAGATACAATGTTATTGTACTGATGCAGCGATACATAATCTTTTGTTAATGCTTTGTTCTTGGAACTAAAGAACCACCAAGACGATTTTGTTAATTGGTTTTATTCCTTGTACTCCAGTGTTCCACTTTTAACACCCATTGTTTGACTTTCTACAAGGGAAGTTTAATTGTTCCTCAGCAGCAGCCAGTGCTTTGTTTACATCGTTGCGATCACTGGTCTTTTTGTCGGTGTGTAGGCATGTAAATATACATAGGTTTGTTTTAATACTACATACGAAGTGTGGACCTAAGAACAAAAGAGGTCTGCATAATGTAAGGACTTGAAACACTATGTGGACTAACACAAGTCCACACAGTGTTTGTTTAAGTGTTGAGGAATAGGATTTTCCTTATAAGAGTAAAGAACAAAGGAATGTCAACAGAGCGACTTCAACACAGAGCTGTGTATCTTGTCTTGACTTGCACTGTATGCAGAAGGAATACCTCGGCAGCACAAGAGACGTTCTTTTAGCTGCAACTCATTATTCACACAAAAATAATGAGAACATTGAAAAATGAATACGTTTTTTGATTGGAGATTGCCTGTGTTGCCAGTAAATTGCCTCTCGTTACATGGCCTTTATATCAGTCTAGTGTAGTAAACTGATAGAGCATATTCAGTGCAATTCTGTCTTTCTTTCCATCTCCAACCGAACGATCACAAAGACAAAATTGAATAAAGCTTAACTCTAAATCTCTTAAGCCGATTTAGCTTAAACATGGTCAAATTAAACCTTGATTCTTGCCCCTGGGGATGTTCATGTATTTTTAGCTGTTGGCAAAGAATGGTCATATAAATAAAAGTTACAAAATGCTTCTTCTTCCGCATTTTGTGGTCGACTGCAGCCAAACTTGGGTGTATGCTCAACTAACTTGTGCTATAAATGAGGATGTTCGCATATTTGGGCTAATAGATCGTGCAAGTTTACTATTTTTTAATCCTTCGGGTGTGCCATTGTCCTGTCTTTGGAATGTATTATGTAATCCGTTGTTTATGCTTTAATATCTCTTGCCTTTTGTATTTTATGTATACTTTTGGAATGTAATCGTTGTATTTTTACATGTGAAATTAAAAAAGTTAATTGAAACATTATTACACACATTTAAACGTACATGTTTAAGGTGCTAAATATTTCATACACTGTTTCTATATGTTGCGTCAAGCATGCATGTCAAAGATGTGCGTGGCTCTACATTCTTGTTTCTGATCCAGAGTAACCATAATAGACCGTGCAAGTCTTGTGCATATTCAAACATTTTTTGGACCACTTTGGTCCCACGTACATGGCTTTAAGAAAACAAACTAGCATACTTTACAGGGTCCTAATGTTCAAATACACACAAGATTTGCACAGTCTATAAAGGCCTATAAGGAAATTTCTGGCACTCCAAACAAAGATATTAACAAAATAAGGATTGCTAACATTACGGCTAGATAGCTCCGTCCAGAGGTCTTTGGTTCAAATCCCGCTCTGGTCAATTTTTCTTTGTTCAACCCAAAATTAAGAAGAATTTCTGTTACATGTTCACCATCATTTTTTCAAGAAAAATGGGGGAACCCACCTCAGATTCATAATGTGGTCTTCATGGTTCCCTCTATTCAAGTAGACCTCATTAGGGTAGACAAGAAAGAAGGCGAAGAGTAAGACAGCAATTTCTACAGAGTGGGGCCCCCTGTCAACAAAGTCACCATTGAAGATGTACGGGTTTTCCTTTGATGGCAGGCCATTCTGAAACAAGAAGAAAAGAGAAAGGGAAAAAAAAAATCAATTACACTTCATTAGACACAAGGATACGACGGAAATACATATTTTGTGCCGTTTCCTGTTCAGAATTCCGTGACTAATTATCGTCTATTATTCTAAGAATAAGTCGAAAATGAGGCATAACAACAGCGTGATTAGAGGTTGGTTGAAAAGGAAATATGTAAAAAGAAAGCTGTGGGGGAGACTATTTCATCTTCATTAAGTCCTAATGCAATGTTGGTTATTCAATTATAAGACTGCACATTACACAATTATTTTGTCGTAAAATTTGTTACTGATGTACTGAACCGACACATTTTATTCAAAACCACTTTTTAAGATTAGTTTCCAGTTGTTTACATAGTTAAACAATATACATTAAGGCCTAAAATTTCATGAAATTTCAAAGCTTCAAAAGCTTTACTTTTTTGATTAGGATATATATGCATAGTTGTTAAATTCGTTACGAACCGACACATTTTGAACAAAACAACCTTTTAAGAGTAGTTTTCAGTTGTTTACACATGTACATGTTTAAACAATACACATTAAGTAAGGTCTACAGTTTCATGAAGTTTCAAAGCTTCAAAAGCTTTACTTTGTTAAAACCCTGGGGAGCCCCACGTGACACATATGTCACATTTGAAAAATCTCAAAACAAATATAAAATGGGGGAAAAATAAGTCAAACACCCACTCAGCCCCACTGTGACATCCATGTAACATGAATAGCGACCACCTGTGTCGTCATTCCTCTTCACTTTTGCAGCCTTAACCTTAACCCTTTGCTTAATATCCTCTATTACAATAATTAACCCCTTTTTATTATTAATAAACCTTGGGCTTCCCAGGGTAAGGATATATATGTACTGCAACCTTTGTACTTACACACAGGTTCCATTTACTCTGTGCACGACACACCCACCAAGCTCAAATGTGGAAAAATGTTTCCAGGAATTGACAGAAACCTTGTGTATTGGCACCATGCACAGACCTTGGTTTTTACAAAGTGGCACACACATAGTGTTGTCATACATTGAAAAAAGTTCTTGTCAAACCTAGAAAACTAGAGTGAAGTTATCATGCTTGCTGTTTGAAGTGGGTAACCCTTTTAAGACAAACCATTTCTGACTAATCATCAAACTCAGACATGGCAAATATTATAGACCTTATGCCGGTTCGAATCCTGTAACTGGCCTCAAACTGGCCTCACGTCACCGAGCACGGTTAAGACACCTGCTGTAGAATATAGAGATCGTGGGTTTGAATCCCACACGAGTATTGTTGGTTTGTTTTTGCTTTTTGGCAGGACTTGGAAAGCACTGACTTACCAACAGTGCTTATCACCAATCACACATCAGTGTCAGGGTAAATCTAAACATAATAAAGTACATTTTGTTTAAAGGGTGTGTACAACATTGGTAATTGCCAAAGACCTGTATCCATACTTGATGTGACCTAAACATATACATGAAATAATAAACCTGTGAAAGTTCAAGCTAAATCGGTCTTCGGAGTCATGAGAAAACAGTGAAAAACCCCATTATATGTTTTAACTTTTTTTTCAAACATCAGATTTTATCCTGCAGGATAAAGACTATTGTTTTACTCATTTTTCCTAAAAACTAAGGCATTTCAAGCAAAACTATTTCAAGGGAAGTTTTCTACCATGACCATCTTTATACCATGTAAGTTATGTGCAAATCTGTGAACATTTATATTTGTGTAGAACAAAAATTTTGTAATTTCTATCCGAAAGTTTACATGTTATAAAGATGGTAATGGTAGTAAGCATCAAGCAAAATTATTTTGTCTAAAACGCCCCTTTTATTAAAAATCAATAAATTGAATCTGAGAAACGATTTATGCATGAATCGTTTCTCAGGTTTCTGTATGCTGCCACCAGAGACGCGGTTGGTACCCGCTATCACCTCACTTAATGTGGATGGATTCAACGTTTGTGCGATAATACTGTGACTTTTTTTTTGCTGTTTTCTCAGCAAGTAGACACTGTATTCAGCTCAAATTTTCACAGGTGACTTTTATTGTATCTTTCTTGACAATTTTGTCATTATAATAGCATTACGTGGACCAAAACCAAATGAGGATCCTAGCTTTAACTAGTGCATTCTTCAGAAAAATTCTATATAATTTTGCAGTTATCTGTTTTAAATGGTGTGTACAACATTGGTAATAGCCAAAGACCTGTATCCACACTTGATGTGACCCAACATATACATGAAATAACAAACCTGTGAAAGTTTAAGCTCAATCGGTCTTCGGAGTCACGAGAAAACAGTGAAAAACCCCATTATATGTTTAAACTTTTTTTAAACATCAGATTTTATCCTGCAGGATAAAGACTATCGTTTTACTCATTTCCTAAAAACTGTGGCATTTCAAGCAAAACTATTTCAAATGAAGTTTTCCACCATTACCGTGTTTATAACATGTAAGTTATGTGCAAATCTGTGAACATTTATACTTTCAATCTTACCAATGTTGTACACACCCTTTAAGGTCCTTATCCCATGAACGATAACCCAAAACAAACTTTAAAGGCAAAGCATAACCGTTCAATTGTTTTATACCTATATAAATTTAGACTTATACAGTAAAACTAATCTGTGAAAATTTCATTTCAAAAGGTGGTAGCCTTTTGAGATATTGCTGAAAATCTGTAGCGGTTATGTCCACGCAGGAAGAATAATCTATAAGTGCATGAAACGATTCTCAGATTGAACATTTTTTGAATCACTTTCTCTAAAACCACATTCCTTAGAAAGGAATCATTTCTCAAAATGTTATACATTATCAACAGCTGCAGTGCTTCTTACCAAGTAAGTTTTTATGGTCATTCATTTGTTTTGAGTAATTACCAAGAGTGCACCCTCCCTTTAAAGGTGCTGCATACGTTTAGTAATTGGGGCCTACTGATTGTGTTAATCCTATATAAATGTAGGTACTGTAATTTCTTGCGTATAAGACGCGTCTTATCTGACGTTTTAGACCACAAAATCATCACTGCGCCTTGTATTCCGGTGCGCCTTGTATGATGTCGCTTGAGATCAAAATGACCGCGGCCGACGTGCAAATAATCTAGGCCCTATTTAATGTAGCTGCGGTCAGGTTAATAATGCGGTCGCCAACCATCAACTCACCACGCATTGTTGACGTAGTACATTATCAGTGCTCAACTCTCCAGACAATGTCGCCAGATTTTCATTCCGACAATGACGCGATGTATTGAGCCGCCTTTGTGGCCACGTGTCCCTATACATAACGACCGTGAATTCATTCCAACAATGCAGCAACGTGTTCATCACTTCTTTTGTGGCCGCGATTTCGTACCGAAAATACTGCATTCAGATTAATCAGAACGATTGCGGAAGCATTCACCCAACCTCTATTGTGTGAACGGTGATTCATGCATTCACCCAACCTGTATTGTGTGAAAGGTGCGACCATGTCCATGGTTTACTTTAATCAACTTTATAAAAATAAACTGTAATCGTTACTTTTTAATTGATTGTATTTTATAAATGAAAAAACAATTATAAATCACGAGGAAGTGACCTTTTTTCGAAACTAATTCTATGGTAGACCTTCAGTTTAGTTAATTGTTTCGTTTATTTTAGCTCAAAAGTTAGACATAAAATAACTGTAGTGAAAACAAAACCAACGAGAGAAACGAAGTCTTTCAATAAGTGTCAGTTTCGTTTATTTTAGCTTAAAAGTAAGATATAAAATAACTGTGGAGAAAACAAACCAGAGAAACGACGTCTTTGAATAAATGTTTGTGGTATAAAATAAAGAAAAGGAACTTCTCATTAATTATAAATGTCACGTCCCCATCGGAATGGCAGGAGATTTTTCCCGTATGGTAGCGCCCTCTGTTGAACAAACTCCCTTCAGCCCTGTGTGGTAGCGCCCTCTGTTGGTCACCTGTAAACTCCCTTCAACCCCTTGTGACACACGGGAGAAAGAATCTCCTGAAAACGCCGCTGAACGGTAGGTTGGTTTCAGTTTAAAATGAACTTTTCTACATGTCTCTACATGTTTCAAGCACATGTGATTTCTATTTATTCGCATATTGATTAGCGTGGTACATATTGATTAGCGGGGTAACAAAATGACCCCTTTTTGGCGATGTACCGATACGGTCTGCTGTTTGCAGTCAAAGGTGCATGTAAGATCATGCGCCTTGTGTGGCGGTGCGCCTTGTCTGTTGACGCTTGATTTTTTTTGGGTAATTTCACGGCCCTGCGCCTTGTACGCCCCGCGTCTTATACGCAAGAAATTACGGTACATACAATAAAACTAACCTGTGAAAATTTCACTTCAAAAGGTGGTCACGTTTTTGAGATATCACCGAAAAACCGGAGCGAATATTTCCACACAGGCAGAATATTCCCCATAGGAATACACAGTCTGAGAAGCGCTTCTGACAGAAACGTTTCTCAGATTCAAATTTTGGGGAATAAAAAGTGATATATTTTTCCATAACCGTAGTACTTTGAAAATAAAGGTTTCTCAAAATTCATTATACTACCCAAAGCTGCTGTACTTCTTACCAAGTAAGTTTTTATTGCCATTAATTTTCAGAGTCATTACCAAACGTGTACTGTGCCTTTAAAGTGGGATCAAAACTGTCTCAACAATACTCAAATCTCAAATTATTTTGTTTCTATGGTAACCACGTCTATTGAATTGTTCTTTTTCTCTGACTCCTCTAGATTCTGAATAATTCATTGTTAATTCGTCACGCGTTGAAATCAAACGGTAAATTAGACGTCAGCCAGCATGGAGACTATGTACACAATTCCTGCTTTTGTCTAATAATAAACGCACACAGTGCCGGTAAAACTTTCAGCAGTTGCCATGGCAATATTATACATCATTTACAAACACCGCACTGACATTTTAATGGATTAATGTATGTGGGATGACTGGAAATGGAGATTATAATCTGTATGTCGCATTAAAAATATCAGCTGATTGTTATTGAATTTTCAATTTCTAATCACAAAATAATAATAAGAAGAAGAATACTACATTTATTTCGTGCATTTCACCATAACCATGTATATTTGGTTTGCGGTACAGGGATGTGATAGGCTGTTGAACCAAAACCTGAACTCTGAGCGCAAAGCGCGAAAGCTTGCAAGCTCGAAAACTTGCGAGCACGAAGCCCACTAATAACATTTATCTTTGGTTATAAAAGCCCTACTCTGAAGTCTGGGGCGTTATATATGGTTTTATCTTCACTTTTTTATGAATTTGATCTTAAGTTTAGGTTTATAATATCAAAAAAAAAAAAAAAACGTTTTTATTTAATTTATTTATTTATTTTTATTTATTTTTTGTTGGGGGGGGGGGGGAGCCGGATTTCTTTTTTGGAAGGCAAACAAAACCTGGATTTCTTGTTAAAAACGGTGAAATCACATCCCTATGTGTGTATATATCCACTTTGCTGTGTAGATTTGTTCTCAAGAGCTTGTTATTTATTCTACTGCTGCTAAGTAGATTTTGGAATTCAGGAGACTACTAAGTTCTGAAAAGAACTGTTCTGCTTATTAAAAGTACAACCTGGGAGGTAGGAAATCGGCCGGGACTGCTACTTTCGCCTTATAGTGGATCAAGGGTACTTCTTGTTATAACTTCAGTATGGAGTGAGTTCTTAATTGGTCTCACCGTTTCGAGTAGCCTGCTCTAGTCATCATTTAGATACATTTTCAAAAGTGCATTACAGTAATAAGATGCAATCATACAAAGTCAGCACATTGGAGTAAAACAGCAAAGCAAAAAAAAATAAAAAATGTTAGACAAACAAATAGAACACAAATAGCCAAAAGCTTGTTTATAAAGGAAAGTCTTAAGCTTATTCTTGGAAACAGAAAGAGACTATCGATTGAATATGAGCGGGAAATACAGTCCAAAGTATCGGTGTAGCTTAAATAAATGTCTTGTCCCAGTGGTTTTTGCATTTTACATTTTGGGTAATTTAACAGTAACCTGTTGTTAGATTGTGAAGAGCAGTTTGAATGGTCTTTGACAAGATACCAATGATGTACTTACAAACTATGTTCAGTAACGTTAAGCTGACCGTTTATTCATCTGAAATTCTGATTAAATTACTTTTAAATGAGATAATAGAATTAGCTTTTGCAAAGTGCTTCCCAACCTACGGTATAAATGAAAAAAGATTATAGTTAATGGCCTGAGGTTTTGACCCTAGCAGAGTCTTTCCTCGAAGGCTAATTGACCAAACAACACACATAAACAGGTATAGTAGTGAAACACAAGCAGTCTAGTGGAAAGAAATGAACAGAGATAGAGGCATAAAGCACACAGAAAGAGCGAGGGATGAACAATAAAGATGAAGACAACAGGGGGGGGGGGTAGAAGAAAGGGGCCGGTTTAACAAGAAATTCGAAACACAAAGAACAAAATCAGAGGTGAGAAGAGGGAAAACAAATAATTAGTTAGTGAATGACATTGAATAAAAAGGGAATATCTGTGGGAAAAAGGAGAAGGAAAAGACAAAATGTTGTGTGCCATTTCCTTCCTGGATGTTCAGACCATAGGGTTGAATGGTCTGGAGGCGCCTTATCCCCAGTTTCTTCCTACTCAGAGGAACAGTCTCTCTGCAAACATTGTATTTAGGAAAGTTCCTGGTGAAAGGTCCCTTCGCCCCCCCCCCCCCCCTTTGCCACAGGGAACTTTAAGGTGTTCCAACACTTCCAAGTGCATCCTCTGTAGACAACACACTAGAGAATCGGACTCCCTCACCAGCCAAAACGGAGGCATCACCCATAAGATTAGGGGTCATGTTGCCTGCACCACTGCGAATCTCATCTATCTACCATGGCCAAATTAAATGGAAGGCTTTGTGATAGAAGGATATATGTATAAAACATTGAATGCTTTGTACAAATCAATACCATAACGATTTCAGGAAAATTGTATTTTCACTGACAAAAAATCTAAGCCACCGGTATGAATTTTAAAGGTTTTTCTAGTGGCTAGGAGACAATGAAACTCAAGGAAGTTCATAATAGGACCATGTCGCACGAGACAATTTACAGCCAACCCGTTCCAGTCAATCTTCATGAAGAAAAAACATTCACACTTTCATCCCCACATTACTGTCTTGGGGAAAGTAATAAGATAGTGTGAGTAAAATGTCTGCTGTACTAACGAAGTGTCCATTTTGCATGCAGTGCAGTTGGTTGCCTCTAAGCTGCCAGTAAAAATTGCTGTGTTTGACAAAGCCTTTGTTTCTACCTCTTCCCCTCTTATATTAATTTGATATTAATTTGATATTAACAAAGTGAAGGCTACAAGGTCAAAGTTAACTTATTACATTAATATTTTCTGGTTCAAAGAACCCAGAGGGCTCAATACAATGGTTTATAAAAGTCTCTTGATAGAAGCTGGACTAGGTGAATAGGCTAAAGTGCAATTAGTACAAAATGTGGACTGAATAGGCTTAACTCAGATGAGGTGAAGCCATTTGGTTGTCTACCTCAACTCAAGTTGGAATATTGAAATAGTCTGGATGACTCTTAAATCATTACCCACTCTTTCTATTTTTACTAGAAAACTAAAAACTAATTTTTAAAATTACATGCTAATATACTGTTTGTAATTATTATATTTAATAGGGTTAATAACAATGGCCTTGATTACTGTCTTTCACCCGTTCATGTGCTGTCTTTCATCTGTCCGTCCGTAGGTTGGGGTACAAAAGCTGTTGCTTCACCCTGGACCTAGATGTTGCCTTTTGATTTCTGTTCACTATTATCTCATTCTGTAAAATATTTATACTCATGAACTATCAGTTTAATTATGTAACCTATTGTACTATTCTTGTGATTTATGGCAGCATTGAAATAAATGTAAAGGTTATTATTAAAGTTGGACGGTTGGGGCTATAAGCAAGGTACATCGGTAAAAAGCGAAAACTTATATCGAACTTAATCACTATACTATCCAAAAACACAATGGAAAGAACTCAAGGAAGGAAGTTTCAGTTTTAGATGTGCGAGGAAAATCCATGCAGTCAGGTAGGGACTGAAAACCCAATCCACACAGTGACCCCGGCGGGATTCGAACCAGAGTCCTAGAGGTGGAAGGTGAGGAAAGATACCTCTACACCAACCTTGACCACCCATCTCACCCATTCACCTAAACCGAGGCAAAAAAATCTCAGCTTATTTTGGTATAGACTTTCCATTGTTGATAAACAAAGTGCGGCCGGTTGGCATGGATGGCCAAATGTTAGCAAAACATTCAATCCCGTTAAAAAATGTTGTGACCAAATTCAACATTTTCTATAAAGACTCATGAACTGAAATACCTTCCATGATTGGTTGATTTGTTTCCAACAAATTCAACACTATTTTTGAGTATTTGTGTAACATTGCTACAAACTATGGCTATCTGTTTTTGATTTGCAGTTATGGCTTTCCATATTTTTCCAACCTGGGTTGGCAAAAACTCGGGCTGTGACGTTGCAATAGAAAGGTCTATAATGGACAATGAGTTTGCCAGTGTCTTGTCTGAAAACTTGTTGGACACCTTTGATCCCTTAAAGGCACTGGACAGGTTTGGTAATTGTCAAAGACCAGTATTCTCACTTGGTGTACCTCAACATGATCATATGCATAAAATAACATACCTGTGAAAATTTGGGCTCAATTGATCATCGAAGTTGCAAGAAATTAATGAAAGAAAAAACACTCTCGTTGCACAAATTTATGTGCTTTCAGATGCCTGAAAAAGGCTTCAGGCCTGAAGTCTTTTTCAGATTCAAATATTTTAGTGAGAAATTACCTCTTCCTCAAAAACAACGTTACTTCAGAGGGAGTGGTTTCTCACAATGTGTTATGCTATCAACAGCTCTCCGTTGCTCGTTACCAAGTAAGTTTTTATGCTAATATATATTTTGAGTAATTACCAAACATGTCCAGTGCCTTTAACTGTTATTACTTCAGTGATACACAACAACATTGCACAAGTGACAGAACACAAAATTGCCCCAGTGTATTCAGATAATTTGCATTTGGAAAAAACAAGAACATTTTATTGAGAAGAGGATTTCACCTACAGGTACATGTGGTATAAGCTTTAAAAGACTTCTCCGACTATTTCATAAAAATATTAATAAACCACAAGGGAAACTGACTGGGTAAATGTTTAAATGATTTTGGGTTGAACAAAGAAAAATTGACTAGAGCGGGATTTGAACCAACGACCTCCGGTTTAACGTGCCGGCGCTCAACCAACTGAGCTATCTAATCTAGCCCTATGTTGGCGGTCTCCCTATTTTGTCAATATCTTTGTTCAGGGGGTGCCAGTCAGAAGCCATTCAACCGCAAACTGCCGTGTAGCCAGGGATCACACCCAAGTATACGATACAACCTGGGACAAAATAGGGAGACTACCAACATAGGGCTAGATAGCTCAGTTGGTTGAGCGCCGGCACGTTAAACCGGAGGTCGTTGGTTCAAATCCCGCTCTAGTAAATTTTTCTTTTGTTCAACCCAAAATCAAAAATATTAATCAACAGCACTTATATCTGACAAAAAATGTCATTTGCAAACAATTTCACTGTTTTTCCCGAGAGCAAAAAATCCGAAATCAGATTAAAGAAGGAAGAATATCATGTGTAGATAATAATAAAATGATAAAATAATAAAATAATAAAAAAGCCGCTTTAGTCTGGTAGATAAAACAATGACGATAGTACATTAAAAAAACTGCATGAGCTTTCGTACCAACAACTACTTCATCATATGCGTAGATAGGGAACATTGTTGAAGAACAGTATTGCACTGGAGGATAAAGTGCCACAAGACTTCATCATATGCGTAGATAGGGAACATTGTTGAAGAACAGTATTGCACTGGAGGATAAAGTGCCACAAGACTTCATCATATGCGTAGATAGGGAACATTGTTGAAGAACAGTATTGCACTGGAGGATAAAGTGCCACAAGACTTCATCATATGCGTAGATAGGGAACATTGTTGAAGAACAGTATTGCACTGGAGGATAAAGTGCCACAAGACTTCATCATATGCGTAGATAGGGAACATTGTTGAAGAACAGTATTGCACTGGAGGATAAAGTGCCACAAGACTTCATCATATGCGTAGATAGGGAACATTGTTGAAGAACAGTATTGCACTGGAGGATAAAGTGCCACAAGACTTCATCATATGCGTAGATAGGGAACATTGTTGAAGAACAGTATTGCACTGGAGGATAAAGTGCCACAAGACTTCATCATATGCGTAGATAGGGAACATTGTTGAAGAACAGTATTGCACTGGAGGATAGAGTGCCACAAGACTTCATCATATGCGTAGATAGGGAACATTGTTGAAGAACAGTATTGCACTGGAGGATAAAGTGCCACAAGACTTCATCATATGCGTAGATAGGGAACATTGTTGAAGAACAGTATTGCACTGGAGGATAAAGTGCCACAAGACTTCATCATATGCGTAGATAGGGAACATTGTTGAAGAACAGTATTGCACTGGAGGATAAAGTGCCACAAGACTTCATCATATGCGTAGATAGGGAACATTGTTGAAGAACAGTATTGCACTGGAGGATAAAGTGCCACAAGACTTCATCATATGCGTAGATAGGGAACATTGTTGAAGAACAGTATTGCACTGGAGGATAAAGTGCCACAAGACTTCATCATATGCGTAGATAGGGAACATTGTTGAAGAACAGTATTGCACTGGAGGATAAAGTGCCACAAGACTTCATCATATGCGTAGATAGGGAACATTGTTGAAGAACAGTATTGCACTGGAGGATAGAGTGCCACAAGATTTTAATCTTTGCTTTACGCCCATGTGCTATATAGTGCGTTAAGAGTTCCTCAGGTTGGATTTGAACCCTGGACCGGGTTCTCTCCAGGGTTTTTCAAAACTGTGAAGCATGCTGGAACCAAATTTTTAAAGATTCGTCAAAGAAGGCTGAACTGAAACGAGGTTCTCGGAATGTTTTCTATCTTGGTTTTAAAAGCCCTACTGTGTAATCTTGAGCTTTCTATCTAAAAGGTTTTATTAAGATGATTTTTGTTAATTTAATCTGAAGTAAAACAAACAAAAATCATTTTTTTCTCCTTGCAAATCAGCCGCAATTTGCAAATATCGGCACGCAATTTGCCCAGATCAATGGGGAACACTAGCTTGTGCATGGGAGGAACTCTGCAAGAGTATATCCACATTTGAGAACAGATGTTCATCCACGAGCCCAAATTGCTATCCTTTCAAAAAAATACAGACAATATCCCTTTAAATAAAGTGTAAAAACAAGTGCGTAACACTGAGTACGCCAAATAAAATTGATCCTTTAAAAACAATGCTCGATCCGTGAAATCATGAAATGTACCGCACGGATTCCTCCGAGTCTGATTGAAAAGAAATTCCAATCAAAGCGGACAAAATATATCGTAGCGAGAAATACAAACAAACAGATGAATGGAAAATGACAAGCCTTTTGTGTACTAATTTGGCCTCGACACACTTCCTTACATGGCTTAACGGTATTCTGCTCACAAACCTAAGTGCAGGTTTTTGTTTAAAAGACAATGTGTGTAGTCTTTGACAGCTGCACAGTTAAACTAAACTCTCCATTCAAGGAGATTCCTTTACAAGTGCAGATGTATATGTCAATTACACACATTTAAGAAGTACTAAAAATCTCACCTTTTTGTGAAGGTAAAAGGTTTTCTTTTTAAAGGCAAAGTATACCTTTGGCTTTTGGAACCATTTGAAGGTTTTAATCCTATATAAATGTAGACATACAATCAAACTAACCTGTGCAAATTTTATTTCTTGTCCATGCAGGAAGAACAATCTGTAACTGGAATACACAATCTGAGAAACGTTTCATGCAGAAACGTTTTTCAGATTGAAGTGTTTTTTAATGCCCCTCTCTTAAAACCACATTTCTTAGAAAAGAATCGTTTCTCAATATGTTAAACACCATCAACAGCTACAGTGCCTCTTGCCAAGCAAGTTTTTATGGTTGTTAACTTTTGGAGTAATTAACAAAAGTGTCCCTGTCCTTTTAGTAACAAACCACAAGGTTTTCTTCTTGACATATTTGTATTTTTTTGAGCGAGACTACATTTAGTAGTTTTAAAGAGGGTATTGACCTAATTCATCTGACGTCACAAAAATTGCACCATTTAGGGCAGTTAATGTCCCTGTGTGTTATACGATAATTTTTAAGTAATAAACCACAAGGGAAACCGACTGTTAAATGTTTAAAAAATAATTGTTGATTGAATAAAGAAAATTGACTAGTGCAGGACTTAAACCTGCGACCCCCGGATTAACGAGCTATCTAGCCCTAATGTTGGCGATCTTGCTATTTTGTCAACATCTTTGTTTGGGGTACCAGTCTTAAGCCATTCAACACCCAGTTTTTATTTAATTTTTTTTTTTTATAAGAGATATACCCTAACATCACTTCAAGGTAACTACACTTAACTGATTTGGGCTATTGACCAAAATCAACTATCACCAGGGCAACGTTGACACCTAACCCTGGGGCTGATACAGGGTTACCCCCTGCACAGTCCGTAAGGATGTAGGCATGGGTATCATCCACTAGGAGCCTGGCTGGTAGGGCAGAATGCACTACCTTCCCAACTGTTTACGAAGCACTTATATTTAAGTGACTTGCTCAAGGGCACAAGTGTCATGACTGGGATTCGAACCCACACTCTGCTGCTGACAACACCACAGCTTGGGTCCGGTGAATTAGACCACTCGGCCACGACCTGCCACAGTCAATTTCCCTTGTGGTTTATTTCACGAAATAAAGACTAGTGAAAAAGCTGATGATCTAGTGAAATGCAAAGCTCAGTTACGGAAAATCCTTGCACGGCTGGTGGATTTATTTCCTGTGGGACTCGGTAAGCACTCACATCATTGAAAGGGTCAAACCACAGAACTAATCTTTTCCCCCTGATGCACTTATTATGTCCATTAAATATTAAATTTAAATTCTCTCACTGTAAGAAATTATAATTCATAAGGAAGCCCTCAGTTTTAGCTGTACGTGTACTTACCTTATAGAATATGATTAATAAATCATCCAACTTTCCATGCAAGTCACCTGTAAGCAAGAACAGTAAAAACCAAAGTATTTAATACTAATATTTGTTATCGTACCAAGCGAGAGTGGAGTACAAACAAATACTGCGCTTCTGCGTCTCATATCCAATAAACAGCATATTGCGCCACAGCACGGTGCTATAAAGGAAAAACTGTCTCAAAAAAACTAGCCCCACATACCTTGCAGGAACAATACTGAGCGCTTTGATACGCCCCTAGGGGTGTGATAAAGCGCAATATAAGAACCGAGTATTAACAGGCAAGATATTTGGTTCTTGAAAAAAAGTAGGACATTTTTATTGAGTACAAGGGCTGACTTACATCCATATATGGTGTAGGCTTTAATAGACTTTCAGGCTATTTAATCACAGTTTTTCTGTTTTTTCCAATGGTGAAAAAAATCGGTAAACAGACTAAAGTAAGAAGAACATTGTCTGAATAAAGCGGAGGGCCGAGTTGGATATGGGACGCAGATGAGCTATATTTTTCCGTATTTCATGAGTGCAAGCGTGATAACAAATTTATCTTTAAGCAAACTTGACGATTCGCATAATTAGAACAGCGCGATTGAACAGGGTTTGATATGGTCCGTGCGATATTATACAAATAATGAAGGCTTGTGAGTGCCTTGTCGCGGAATATAATCACAAGGTGAAATCTGGACTATTCCATTTTATAGGCATGGAGTGTAATAGAAAAGACAGATTTCAGCGAGTGAGTATAGTTTGCGACAATGCACGAACGAAATGCATTCAAATGTTTGTTTTATACATCAATCACACCAAGACCTTTGTCATTTGAAAATGTTTAACAATAAACACACAATAGAGGCAAAAACTTGTAGTTTTAACCATAGCATGAGTAAAGGCAGTCAATGTTAGTTTTATAACACCCCATACTTGACGTCTAAAGTACCAAGATGCTGCCAAAGAAAAGCAATTGTTTGCTTGTTTAATGGTTAGTTTGTTTAATGGTTAGTTGGGGTGTTTGTTTAATGGTTAGTTGGGGTGTTTGTTTGTTTGTTTGTTTGTTTGGTTTTTTGTTTTTTTAAATTTTTTATTAACTCTTTCAGTGCCCGCATATTTCAAAAGTTTAACCCTAAAGTGCCCAACTTCGAGCGTTTTGTTTTTATTTTTCAAAATTCTGTAAAAAAAAAAAAGTTAAAAAGTTTTAATCACCAAACTTGTTGTATCTTGCTCTCTGGTATATCCTTGGTACATTCGAAAGTCAATAGTAGTCACGCACATAGTGATACACCCTGAAACACTGTCCTGCACGAAGGGAAATTCCGCACTTTTTCGCTCGTTTACTGGGCCATTTTTTCCCACAAGCCGAAACTACGCCCTCCCGCAAGAATTCGTAGAAAAAATAATACAGGTCGTACATGAATAAAAATGGTACCATTAGAAAGAGCGAGAGTGTCCCCTTGTGATAACATGTTTACTCAACCTCGTACATGTACGAGGTTTGGCGATTTTAAGTATGAACATTACCTCGTACATGTATGAGGTTGGCGATTTCGGATTAACAAATATACCTCGTAAATGTACGAGTTTGGCACTGAAAGAGTTAAAAAGGGAAAATCTGTGCCAATCCAGGGCCCAATTTCATAAAGCTGCTTAAGCACAAAAAGCAGATAAGCACAACAACATTACGTACCATTTGTGACTGGTTTCCTTCTCATGTTTGCTTAGCAGAAAAATGTTAAGCAATTCTGCTTAAGCACCTCTATGAAATTGGGCCCTGTTATTACCACTCGAGCAGCCATTACAAAATGGTGGCCAATGTTTGAAAACAAAAGAAAAGGTCAATAGACTGAATGCAAACTAGCTGATTAATTTCTTACTTCGATGTATGTAGCTATATTTAGCTGCAGTCAAATCTGCTCATGCAAATAATGATTTGGAGTTTACGCTAAATTACACTGACTGCCAAAACAGAAATTGCAAACCGTTTGTGTGTAATTTTACCCAAAATAAATCATTTCATCGTTCAAGGGAAAGTAACAATTCTGACAAGAACTTGAGTCTCTATAAAAACATAATTGGAAAGGCAAGTTCAAAAGTTATTTTTCATACAAAAGTCTTCAAAGAAAATCTAGCTTGATTGTTTTTCCTATGGGCTTGTGGTCAACAAAAAGATTTCATAATAGCCCTATTCCGTATCTTACTGAATTGTTAAATGACATGCTTAAGGATTGATTTATTTTTATCTTCTATAAAATAATAATTTTAAATTTTATATTGGATTCATAATAGCCCTGTTGTGTATCTGACTGGATTGCTACATGCCTTTTCTAAATGTTTGTGCCTATTGTAACCACTGTGCAATTCAGCCTTCGGGCTGCAATATGGTGTGAATAAACCAATAATAATAATAATAATAAACAAGACTACAATTGTGACAAATTAACACCTGTACATCATTGTTTTTTTGAAGGTTTAATTTACAGACCCCTTGCATTGGGCGCAATCGCTGAGGTCAAACAACGGGAACTGTGCATGTACGTATGTGCCGCGCACAACTCTCAGCCAGTGATATGTCTTCATTGACCGCAATGAGGGTGATATTTGGGTCTTGTGACGTTGTATGCAAGGGGTCTATTCCTACCCTTTGGTTTTCAATAAACACACCATACAACTGACCAGTGAAAATTTCACCAAAATCGGCGGTCATGTCTTAATGAAAACAATGAAGAATAATTCTTGTTTAGTCCGAGATTGTGTGCATTGTCCTCCTCTCTATTCCATGTATTGTTTATACCTGCTTGCTTAAAAGTGCCACGTTTTGAAATGATAAAGTCATCAGTCTACTTGGATATATTTTATTTATATTTTTAAAATATCTTATCAATTGTTTGTTTTTTCCATTTTTTATGTAACTCTTGTTGTATCTTAAAGGTATTATACAGGATTGGCAGAGCTGACAAAATAATCACAGACAGTGTTCATGTTTTGTGTAATCAACCACATACATGAAATAACAAACCTGTGAAAATTTGAGCTCAATTGGTCATCGAGGTCACGAGAAAATAGTGAAAAGAGACCTTATGTGTTTTCTGTTTTTCAAACATCAATGTTTATTATCACGCGTGATAAAAACTATTTTTTACTAATTTCTCAGAAACGATAGCATTTTAGGCAGAAATATTTTAAGGAACCCTTTCTACCATTACTTACTTTAAATCATGTAAGTTATGTGTGAATCTGTGAACATTTGTGTTTTTCGATCTTACCAATAGTGTACAGGGCCTTTAAACACAATTCAGCTTTCGGCCGCTATGTTTGAATGTTTTTAATAAACCAATAACAATTATTAGTAATTTTATTTAAAATGCAGCAATTGAAAAAAGCAACACTTATTTTGAAGGTTTTCAATAGTTATTTTCTCAACTTTGACAGTATTTCTGATGGATATATTTCCGTGGTCCCTTACTCCCATTCCGTTTTAATTGTTTGTTTGGTGGTTTATTCTTCTTCTTTCAAACCTCCTGGAGACATTTTCCAGCGTCAAAAGCAATGCGAGTAGACTGCATTGGAATGGATTGAGAGAATTGTTATATACACAACAATCTCAGCTGTGCAATCATAAGGCCTATACACAGAGTGACTTTTCATTTAGCTACAAGGAATGTGTATACAGTGTACATTACTTTGTGGAAACAAAACACACATAGATCATTATTAAAATTTATGAAGTGCAGGAATTCTTTACTGTTTATAAGTATTATATATTTCTGGTAATGAAACCAAGGATGCCTCATAAGTGAACTTCATCACTGTAGCTTGCAAGCCTGAGGAAACCTGTAAACAAGGGTGCTCGCTATATGAACCAGGAACACCAGGGTTAACCCCTACTCTTCGGGGATAAGTGGGGTTTTTATTTTATTTTTTTCGAACTACCAATCTGGGCTCAATGTCCCATCCAAAGGACAAAGCAATTATTGAAAATATCTTGCTCAAGGACACAAGTGCCACGAACTGGACTCGAACCCACACTCTGCTGATCAGAAACACCAGAGCTTGAGTCCGGTGCTCGAGTCCGGTGCTCGTAACCGCTCAACCACGACACACTCTTATAAGACAGCTACTTCTTAAAAAAGTATTGAGTAGACATTGTTATTGTGAATTATTAGCCATATATGTAAGGCCTGTGTACAAATTGATGGCTTTGACAGTTGGCTATATTCAGATCCCCAAAATGTCTGTTCTTTAATGCTGTTGTTGCACCCAACTGCAATAGCCTAATTACTTGAGACCAAACACTGCCTTGTGGAAATGTTGATGCTGGTGCTGCATACTGCCCTTGAGTAGTCCATTTATCATTATAAGACTCCTTCAAGCATATAACTTTTGTCAAATAGTCAAACAAAAAAATGAACAAATAAATGTCTTTCGGTTTTTCGATAACACATTTCTGGAGCTGTACAAAATAAAATTGATGAACAGCATTCTGCATTTTTGACGGATCTTCAGAACAATTGAAAATCAAACAATTGACGTCCATTGCATATTTTTCAGCGGACATTAATGTCATCTGAAATCATGTAGATTTTTTTTTGAGTGTTTTTTTCATTGTGTACATAATTTCTCATTCTTCAAAAGCCAAGTAGAACTTAAAACTTGGCATGGTGAAATTAAAACTCACTTGATGGAGATGTAGCTCAAGAGTGGTGGAATCTGTTAGTAGGGTACAATTATGTGTATTTCTGCATGATTGCTAGCACAGCTGCTCCATGCGTTGCCTTATTCTCACTGTGTTTAAATATTGACAGCCGAATTAAAAAATCAAATAACAAAATTGATGCAGAGTAGTAGAAGGGTTTTCGCATGGTTTCTTGCAAATTTTGGAATTTGTGCTTCATAAAATAGCATAAGGCTTTCTGTGGAGAGTCATTGCCAAGTTGGTCAGTTGTCAGAGTGTGGTAACGGGTCCGGTCATGACACTTTTTGTCCTTGAGCAAGACACTTTAAAAAAACCAGAATGACTTCTTCCTTGAGATTGGACATTAAGACGTGTGTTGTGTACTGCACATAATCACAGTACACTTATCATTAAAGGGAAAGTATACGTTTGGTAATCACTCTTAAAATTAATGCTTAAACTTATTGCTTAGAAGTACAGCATTTTGAGAAACATTACGCTTTGAAGTAATGTGGTCATTACGCTTTGAAGTAATGTGGTCATTACGCTTTGAAGTAATGTGGTCATTACGCTTTGAAGTAATGTGGTAATGTAAAAAGGTATCAGTTTCCATGCCCCAAAAATTTGAAACTGAGAAACGTTACTGTCAGATAGATTTCTCAGACTGTGTACTCTATTAGGGATTATTCTTCCTGCGTGGACATATTAGCTCCGGATTTTCGGTGAAATCTCAAAAAACGCAATCACCTTTAGAATGAAATTTTCACAGGTTTACTTTTAATGTATAGATCTACTTTAATATAGGCTTAAAACAATCGGTCAGTTCCAAAAACCAAAGGAATACCTTGCCTTAAGAGAAGATTGCTCAGGTGTTCGTGGCATGGTTGGCTGCAGAATGCACCTGGTAAACTCTTACAAGGTCCTATCATAAAAATGGGTCTCATAATTCAAACATACCTATGCATACCTGTCGTAAAAATAATGAGCACTTGGAGACTATTCGGTTGGAAGGAAGGGCTATAAGAGACCTTATCATCATTATTGCAATTGCAATGGTCTATTGCCCTCCGGCGATAACAAAAAATAGCAACAGTTTGATGTGCTCATAAATATTGGTTGTCATTTATTCCTGACAGTTTCAACATCTCTTCTTAGTGTGCGAAAAAAACTTGCAACGATTCGAAAAACTTGCAACGGTTCCCAAGAACATTTTGCAAAAGTTGAACTTGTGGGAACCTCTCAATTCTGCAACACTTTTTGTTTGCATAGCCCGGCCTTTGTATATAGATTATCATACTCACCACAAACGGTGATTTGTTTTGCGAGTGCTGTCGTGGCCTGATTGACGTTGGGCTTCGTCATGAGCAGCTTGCGCGCTTCCAGCAAGATTTGAATGCAGTACTTTGCGTGGAGAGGGCGACCTTCTTTTAGACTCTCTATGAGTTCCTGGAGTTGCTTGGGGTTTAGAGGTAACGTCAGGTGGACCCCGTCATAGGCTGCTTCCACAGGGATCTGTTTACTGTCCAGATTGTCCAGCTTATCATCTCGGATAATGTGGGGGTTCTCTTCTAATGGAAAAGACAAAACAAAAGAATAGTCACAAACTGCTCTCAGTTTATAGGCAACATTAATCCCTTGGCAATTTTACTTTAAAATCGAACTGCCTCAAGCTACCAGGCAATCTCGGTGGTCTAGTTGGTTAAGACATCTGCTCTAGAATGGCAACGGTTGCGGGTTCGAATCCCACCCGAGTAATATGCCTGTGAATTTTGTTTTTTAGAACTCAGGAAAAATCTGAGTATATATCGGTGTCAGGGTAAAAACTAAATATATTCTTTATCCCTGATGCAAATTTAACATCAATCGAATATGTATTCACTCGTCATGGCTAGCAGGTTTTTGCACTGGACTCGAGCACTAATGTTGCCTCAGTATGGGTTCAGGTCCTTCAGCAAAGTACTGTCAAGTTCCAAAGATAGTTCCCATTAGACAACAACTTTATGGACAACTTGGGTTTTGGCTTTGAGCAGCATCAAGCATTCTAACTTTTGTTTTTGTGGATTGTTATTATCATTATTATTTTGGGTTAAAAAAAAAACCCAAAACTAGAGCGTGCTGGCGCTCTACCAACTGAGCTATCTGGCCTCTCCCTATTTTGTCAATATCCTTGTTTTAGGGTGCCAGTCAGAAGCCATTCAACTTGTAACCTGTAAGAAGTTGCATCCCCTTAAGGTGATCCCTTTCCTGCGGCTTCCCAGGTTGTATTCATAACTTGGGTGTGATCCCTGGCTATACGGCAGTTACAGGTTGAATGGCTTCTGACTGGCACTCCCGAACAAAGATATTGGCAAAATAGGGAGACTACCAATATTAGGACTCAGAAAGCTCAGTTTGTAGAGCGCCGGCACATTAATCCGGAGGTCGCGGGTTCAAGTCCCGCTCTAGAAAGTTCTTCTTTGTTCAACCCAAAATTGTTTAAAATGTACCCAGTCAGTTTCCCTTGTGGTTTATTACTTGATATTATTATTATTGGAACTTTCTGGTTATGAAAGCAAGGGACCCTCAAAAGTGTCCAGCACTGTTAGTGTTACCCTTTGGCATGAAGACAATGAAGAAGAGAGGGTGATGAAGGATTTAAGTGATTAAGCGTAGGAAGCTACATGGGTAATCTAACCACCCATCACGCCAAGCAATGTGGTCAATTCTGCACTACGCACTCATGCTGCGCTAAATGACTTTAAACATTTCCGTGTTTCATGTTAGTACACTCACACATAGATCCAGCCAAGATAAGCTCTTATTGCACAGCTACTGTCAATCCAATATTACTTTAAGAGACAATGAGTGAATTTAATGACCGCTCACTAAAGCCAAACCCTTCAAACAGGCCCTTAAAGAGACAGTATACCTTTGGTAATTACTCCCAAAATGAATGACCATAAAAACTTACTTGATAAGAAGCACTGCAGCTGTTGATAATGTATAACATTTTGAGAAACGATTCCCTACTAAAGAATGTGGTTTTAGAGAAAGGGATTCAAAAACATTTCAATCTGAGAAACGTTTCATGCATGAAACCTTTCTCGGGTTGTGTATTCCAATTACGGATTATTCTTCCTGCATGGACGAAACCGCTCTCAAAAACGCTATCACTTTATGAAATGAACTTTTCACTGAATAGTTTTATGATTTTGGGTTGAACAAAGAAAAATTGACTAGAGCGGGATTTGAACCAACGACCTACGGTTTAACGTGCCGGCGCTCTACCAACTGAGCTATCTAGCTATCTGAGCTATCTATCTATGTTTCCGATACAACCTGGGAAGCGGCAGCCAGGGGATCACCTTAAGGGGATGCAACTTTTTATATCAGATATCAAATGATCCCTGGCTACACAGCAGTTTGCGGTTGAATGGCTTCTGACTGGCACCCCCCGAACAAAGATATTGACAAAATAGGGAGACCGCCAACATAGGGCTAGATAGCTCAGTTGGTAGAGCGCCGGCACGTTAAACCGGAGGTCGTTGGTTCAAATCCCGCTCTAGTCAATTTTTCTTTGTTCAACCCAAAATCATTTAAACATTTACCCAGTCAGTTTCCCTTGTTATTTGAATAGTTTTATTGTATATTTACATTCATATAGGATTAAAACAATCAAACGGTTCGAAAAACCAGAGGCATACTTTGCCTTTATTTTGCAAATAGACACTTCAAACTAACCTCTTTTAATGCTACCAAGATATCCTCTGGGTTCTTAAAAGTGCCCTTATGTTTCAGGGCTGTATGTTTTCCTGACAAACCATTTAGAGAAGTGTCTTGCCCAAAGTTTCAAGTCTCATAATAAGCCTTGCTGAGAGAAGCCAAAATTCCTCCTGTGTGGCAATGCTAATTTTAGCACAGCCACACAGGAGGAAAAGGGAATATTAAGCATTCATGTAGTAGCTATGATCCATATTAAAAACATGAAAGCAGACAACTTCGATTATGGAGAGCTCATTAGGCCAACAGTTGATTGTCCTGGGTTTGTCACAAAGAGGAGGGTGAGGGACTTTTTAAATTGTTTTTATCATTTAAAGAAGAATAGAGCCAGACTAAAAATAAGGGTAGATTTAATCAATTGTCGAAAGACTGGTGGCATGATGAAGCAAAAATACATGGATTTTTGTTTGTTATGGGACAAATATAAAATCAACATATATATAAAAAGATGCCGCTTCTGGATGCAGGATGCAGCTTCTGAGAAACCTTTCTATCAGAAACGCTTCTCAGATTGTGTATTCCTATTATAGGGATTATTCTTCCTGCATGGACATAATTTATTCGCTCTGGATTTTCGGCAATATCTAAAAAACTTGACCACCTTTTGAAATGTAATTTTCACAGGTTAGTCTGATTGTATATATTATCAACATTTATGTAGGATTAAAACAATCGAACGCTTCAAAAAACCAAAGGTATACTTTGCCTTTAATAGAAGTAAAAATTGCAACGGGGAAATGAATTTGTTCATAATAATATTTATTGATATTATTAACAATATGTATTACACCTTTACGAATATACATGTAAAAGCTAAAGGATGGCCACAAGGGGTTGTGGAGAAAATTAAATTGTTTTAATATTAGAAACATACCTTCATCTGATATTTGATTCTGAGGCTGGAGAAAGCTGGCCTTGGGCGAGTCCCCCATGGATGCAATCATGTCATTGAAGAAGTTGTAGAGCTGTAAGGATAGGAAGGAACAAAAGGGCAGGAAGTTAATCGCTGCAGGACTGGATAGTGACAGAATTGACAGATTTCCCTTGGTCAGAAAAAGAGACAAATCAAAATGGATTTAATTGTGTTGTCGCAGACGATTGGAATATTTGTCAGCTATAAAAAACAAATGTTTAAAGGCACTGTACACGTTTGGTAATTACTCAAAATATATATTAGCATAAAAACTTACTTGGTAATGAGCAACGGAGAGCTGTTGATAGTATAAAACATTGTGAGAAACGACTCCCTCTGAAGTAACGTAGTTTTTGAGAAAGAGGTAATTTCTCACTCAAATAATAAAAGACTTCTGGCCAGAAGCCTTTTATTTACGGAAGCCGGATAGTGCCAGGAAATAAGAAGTGAAATATTTTTTCATGAGCGCGATAATATTTTTTTTGTACCAGATAATTAAGTGGCGGCCGCCGGATAATTAAGTGGCGGCCGCTGGATAATAAGTGGCGGCCGCCAGATAAATGGTACAAAAAAAATATTATCGCGCTCATGAAAAAATATTTCACTTCTTATTTCCTGGCACTATCCGGCTTCCGTATTTATTCCTATCTGAAAGCACACTAATTTGTACAACAAGGGTGTTTTTTCTTTCATCATTTTCTTGCAACTTCAATGACCAATTGAGCCCAAATTTTCACAGGCTTGTTATTTTATGCATATGTTGGGATACACCAAGTGAGAATACTGGTCTTTGACAATTACAAAACGTGTTCAGTGCCTTTAAAGGTAGGGTAATTCTTTGGTAATGACCCTGAAAATAATGTATAAATCTGAAAGCCTACTTGTTGCATAGATGGTAACAATAGAATACATCCTGCAAAATTATTTAATCTCAAGTGACCCTGTTGATTAGAAATCTATAAAAGTATGTTTAAAAATGTGAATCCCCAAAGATCGCTTTTAGGCAACTTTTTTTTATTTGCGTGCTGTGCATTTGAATGCTGCCCTCAATGAGGCCAGAGAATGCGATTAGTTCGCTGGATGGTTTCAAATTTGAATCTCCAAAGATTGCCTAGAGGCAACTTTTGGAGATTCAAATTTCTGTGGTGTCCATTTGTGAATGCTGCGAGCAGTGGTTTTTGTTTTGAACAACTGCTAAAAGTAGTATGAAAAACTTCTAAAGATGCAAAACTGTGGAAACTGCAATGCAAGGAAAGGCAAAAAAAGTCAAAGATGCTGGCCTGCAAAACCTCTTAAAATTATACAAAAAGGCATTGATCAACAGGTAGTTGAGGCTGTATTTTTGTTTTCATAGCGCATTTGGTACAAGTGTAATAGAGGCAAAAGTACAGCAAACTGTAATATCCCAGGACCGGGATCTGAGTGGGCGCATTGTGAGCCGGGATATCCCGGGTGCGGGACTGAAAGGGTTGAACAGAAAGGAAAAGGTTTTTTAGTTTGTCTTGCCTGTTCACGTTTTATCCTCACCAAGGTCCAATTTCATAGAGCTGCTTGAGCACAAAAAGTAGCTAAGCACAACAAAATGATGCTTAGCAGAATAAGGTTACCAGCCAAACTACCATGTCACGTGTACAATTTGTGACTGGTATTCTGCTCATTTGTGCTTAGCAGAAAATAGTTAAACCAGTTTTTCTGCTTAAGCAGTTTTATGAAATTGGGCCCTGGTATGTATGTGGTTATAGTGCTTATTGTGTTTGGGTACAATGTGTGATGGGTAGTCTGCTCATTTCTGCTTAGCAGAAAATTTGAAGCAATATTTTCTGCTTTTAAAAGCAGCTCTATGAAGTAGGGCTCAGACAGTATTCTTTTATTTCTCAATTTCTAATTGTTCTCAAGTCTCTCAGTCTTGCACAGGGAAATACAGATATTGGCAGAAACCAGCAATGACACATTTACGCTTAATTGTCTTTCCAGAAAGGGAATGCTGGCTACAAATGATTTTCATTAGATTAGCGGTAACACTGCAACACTTTCCCCACTCCCTAGTTGTCTACTAATGTTCATTTTAGCTTTGTCCAGATGGCCAGCACAGTTGATGTACTGCGACAAGGACCGCCATGAAGAGAAATTATACTTCTGACTCTTTCAAATTACACATGGGAGATATTAATTGTGGTGAGACCGATGGCCAGGATTATTGGATTTTGGTGGCCAGCTTTCTTTGCCAGCTATTTGAAGATGACACTTCATTCACACACTGTTGATTACTGAATGCTATAAGGTTAAAGAAATACATTTACGTTTGTGTGTGGGGAAGTGTGTTTGCGAGTGATCGATTGTCATTATGACTTTGTTTGTCTACTGTCGGTTCTATTCTGTTAGAGCGTTTGTGTATTTGTTTGGGTTTCGTTAAGGGGTTTGTTTTGAATATGACATGAATATTAATCATTCTCCAGTGCACATATAGTGACGTTTGTGCAACATGGTCATACAATCAGTAAGGTAACTATGGGGGGGGGGCACATGTCCTCCCCCCCCCCCCCCCCCATTTGAATCTGGACTTTTTAGATTACAAATTAAATATTTATACAGAGACAATGTATTTGTTTTCACCTCCACAACAGATTATCTTACACAAAAAAACCAAATGGCGTAACAAGAGTGCCGAAAGGGGCTTGTTTTGAGAAGAAAAAACACCCGAAAACTACAGTTTTAATCGGCCAGAAGTCCCCCCCCCCCCCAGCCAAAATGGTGCAACCCCTTATGCCCCCTCAAAATTTTACCCTAGATTTGGCTCTGCGTAAAATCAGTTACAACCTTGTAGCAAATAGTGTTTTTCATAAACGCAACAGAGTCATACAGACCTTTCCATTGTTGATAAACAAAGTGCCCCGGTTGGGATGGCCGGCCAAATGTTAGCAAAACATGTTGTGACCAAATTTAACATTTTCTGTAAAGATTCATGAACTGAAATACCTTTCATGATTGGTTGATTTGTTTCCAACACATTCAACACTATTTTTGAATATTTGTGTAACACTGCTACAAACTGTGGCTATCTGTTTTTGATTTGCAGTTATGGCTTTCCATAGTTTTCCAACCTCGGTTGGCAAAAACTCGGGCTGTGACGTTGCAATAGAAAGGTCTATAGAAATCCTTGGATGTACACAAACATGATACACAAAAACCACTGGTGTAAGATGCTACCTTGCTGCACAGAGCAAAGTTCACATTTCTAAGTTGACGAGGTACAGACCGTTTCAAAAACTGAAACTTGAGGCTCTGGTACATCCTTCCTCCATGGGTACATCAACATCTCAACACAGAGCACACAAATCAACACATTTCCTTTTCACTTTACAAGGGAGGCTTAAAGTTGGCATAGTTACAACGTAATTCAAAACATGTTATTTGTAAGAGATTGAAATGTACATGCTTTAAAAACAACTTTAAAATAAGCCATGCTGTGCTAAATACTCCAGGGGCTTGGGTTTGGCAGCTTTCAAAAATTGCACACCTTTGTCATGGCCATAAGCAATAATCAAGTACTTATAACCAGACCCCCTCCCCCACACCTCGCAAACAGGGATTTGTAAATTCATTTCCTTAGTGGGAATATTTCCAACCTCATGGCAAAAAACTGTCAATCTTGCTCAGTTATCGACTGGATGTTTTTGAGTTGTACAAACGGGTCCAGATATAATCTCTGGAAGGCCAAGTATCTTTCAGGGCAAGTCAGTGCATAATTGGTTTCTGACACTTTCAGGAGTGCTTTCCATCCAGTCTTCTTTTCAAAAATGCATGTCAGTGATTATGTATGGACATGTACAAGTGGTACAAATTGATCCCGGACAGTGCTCACAAATTTTTAGAAAACAAGGTTTGTTTATTACTTTCTATTTTGTGTAAAGGGGCATTTTATAACATTATTTTTTTTTTTTCTTCTTCTCTTTTTCTAATTGACCATCCCAGTAACCCTAATTTTTGCAAAAAATAAGTTAGTGGCCTGACGTTTCGACCCTAGCAGAGTCTTTCAGTTGGCAACAGCTAATTCTATTTTCTCATTTATATCATCTCCTTCGAGAAAGACTCTGCTAGGGTCGAAACGTCAGGCCACTAACTTATTTTTTGCATTTATACCACAGGTCCTTTTGGTTGGTAAGCAGTTTGCAACAGCTAATTCTATTTCCTAATTTTTTCTTTAACCACCCCCAAAGAAAAACATGTTTACCTTTCTTTTTTCTTCCCCCTCTTTTAAAAATTAAAAACCTTCTTTGAATATCTTCTTGACCTAACCAACCATCACAAAATTATGAATAAGTTAAGGAATTAAAAACACATTAAGAAAACAGTTGCATCAATGAAAAATCCTTAAGTCAACTGATTTAGAATCAATTGATTTAGAATCAATTGATTTAGAGTAAACTTATCAGAGTGAGAATGGGAGGGTGTTCCACATCATGGCAGTCGTGACACTTGTGTTCTGAAGCAAGATACTTAACCATTATTGCTGCATCCTTCGGATGGGACGTAAAGCAGTCGGTCCTGTGTGTTGTGTAATGCACAAAAAACAGACCCCAGTGCACTTATCGTAAAGAGAAGGGGTTCGCCCCGGTGTTCCTGGTTTGATTGGCTGCATATTGCGCCACAGCACCTTGTAAACTATTACATGGTGCTTTGTAAAGGAATAGGTCTCATACTTCAAAAACATAGCTCCATACCTTGCAGAACAAACTATAATAATGTTCGAGCGCCACGATAGTCATGAGAGTCACTGAGTGGCGCATTTCAGAGCTAAATAAGAAGCCACTATTATTATTTCTCTTTTTGGCTGCTTCCGAGCAGAGATTTTTTTAAATATGTTTGCGTCCAAGCTTTGTCTTGCACAATAGATGCGTCTTTTTTTAGGTTTCTCCAGTGAGATATTTTTTGCGCTCAAATCTCACTGATGAATCTACCCAATACATCACTGTCCATTTGCGTGTTCCATTGTCCTCTCAGCTCTAATCTTCTCCAATGACTTCATCAGTTTCTATATGCAGTGCCTCTCCAAGGATTTATGCATTCAATACGCCACAACATGTTTCTAATTGAATTAGCATTTTTCTCAGATGATAGAGACTTCACGACATCATCGCCAATTTAAAGGCTGGGCCCATGTCTCCGAAAGCCGTTTATAAACAGATTATTGTGCTCGGCAAATTTCTTTGCTTTTGTGACAATTTAGCAGGCCACAAGCTGCAACAATGCAGACCACATAGCATTTAGGATTGTACATGTAGTATCCATGTTGTTTGTTGAAGAGCGTCTCTATGAAAGACATTTCTCGCCTCCAAAGGCTTCAAAAACAGATGTGCAAGGCTAGTATTTCAGATGACAAAACACTCCCACACCTCACCACAGCTAAGACAATTACACCAGCTCCCAAGAGCTCTACAAATCAATAAATCACAGCGCTCCAGACATTGCTCCAGATTATCTCTCTTCACTTCTTGCAATCCATGACTGCTCTTATACTCCCTTCAAAGCTCTGATGCTATATCCCTGGATGTGGGCAAGTCACACCAACAAGCCGGTGACGGAGCTTTCTCTATTGCTGCCTCCTGCTCTTCCTGTCCCCATCTGAAGCACAAAGACAGTTTTGTCCTTCAAGAAGGATCTCAAGACTCATCTGTCCTCCAATCTGTAACTGCTTATTCCGTTTGTCCCCATTACTTTTGTTCTTTTCCCTTAAAGGCAAAGTATACCTTTGGTTTTTGAAGCGTTCAATCGTTTTAATTCTATATAATTGTTGATATACAATAAAACTTACCTGTGAACATTTTGACATTGTATCCCTCATGCAACATGTTCTAACAAAAAACAACTTGGGTAAGAATTTCCTACAGGTACATGGCACTGCAATGGGTACACGTATGGCACCTTCAATGGCCTGCCTTTTCATGAGTCAACTTGAACAGCGCATGTTGGCGTCGGCCCCTTGCCGTCCATGGGTCTGGTGGCGCTATATCGATGACATCTTTTTCATCTGGACTAGTGATGAAGAAAGCCTCATAGCATTCATTAACCACATTAATTCCTTCCACAGGACCATCAAATTCATGAATGAATACTCGACCAAGGACACCCACTTTCTGGATGTCAAGGTCATAAAGAAGGATGATGGATTAACCACAGATCTCTTTGTTAAGCCCACAGATAAACATCAATACCTCCACTCAACCAGCTGTCACCCCAGACACTGCAAAACCAGCATAGCCTACAGTCAGGCCCTCAGACTCCGTCGAATCTGTTCTAATGATTCTGATTTTTTCCATCACTCACAGGAACTTAAGAAACACCTTGTTTCCAGGGGTCATAGCTCCCTAGCAGTCCATCGAGCGATCCAGAAAGTCAAGGCTCGTTCTAGGGTGTCTGTACTCTCCAAAGGACCCAGGCAGCAACGGAGTTCCAAAGGGAAAGTTCCTTTTGTTGTTACTTTCCACCCCTCACATTCGTAAAATAACCAGTTCTAACCATCATATTCTTCACACATCAGATCGGCTTCAACGTGCTGTACACAGTCAGTGCGCAGGGGTCCGAAAAGAGCTTCCTTTCATTTGCAGCGTATGCATGACCGTCGCGGTTTTGCATAAATAATGAGCTTGGAGGACACTTTTTCAAAAATTCATTTCGGGAAAATGATTAATTGTAACAAAACAAAAACATCACATAACGAAGTAATAATGTTTCATTGTACCTACAAAAACTATGACATAATTTTCTGTGATCAAAATAAAGAAATATGAGACCAAAAACATAAGCATCCGTGTGCAGAAATAAGGGTCTCCGGAAAAGTCATTTGCTTAATAGTTAACGGAATTGGGCAGAAGAATTTTACTAATGGAATGTTAGCTACACTATTGATCTAGTCTTTCGCTGTATTCTTTATTTCTGAGGATTCTCGAAACAGTCAAGAACACTTAAAGAATCCGTCTTCGTCAGCGTTACCGTTCAGAATCGAAATGTCCACCATATCTCGTTTGTACAATGAGAGCCCTAACTTCATTGGTCAAACTGTGAACCAAACTGATAGTGCTATCTTGCTATGTAACCAATCAGCTGCTGCGTAAGGAAACGCTAGGCTTGTATGGCTCCTTACTTATACTACATAGAACTGAATGCGGTGTTGGGTAAACATTGAGGTGCCCGACTATCTTGTGAGAACACTCACGATGTACAATAAATTATTTCATCGTTTCAAGGATTCGTTATTTTGTTTGACAAACCTTTCAAAAGTCATCTAGATTACTGAGAGGGAAAAACCAACATTTATACTATTTTTGGTCTTAGAAACGTTTCACTTTGGCTTCCTCACGTTTGGCTCTCCAAATGCGTTTGTCTAAAGAAAGAAGAGGCCTACCGCCCAAGCCCATTATATATAAAAATTACAACAAATACACAAATCTTGTTAAAGCATTATTCCATTCCTCCGAGTCCGATGCTATAAGTAGATAATTTTATTTTACCCTTCTAGTGAGGAAACCTATGGTCAGTTAATTAATTTTAATAATTGTTTACCACCATAATGACAACACTTTCACATTTGTTTTCTTGTTTAATGGAAACATTTATTTATTTTTAGTTTCTTCTTTCAGCTGCATGAATTTCTCACACACATACCCACATTTTCATGTACACTAGTACAAATTAATTATATTAAACATTGAAATATTAATGCTAAGCATAATTAAAAGCAACTACAAGGACGCCGAGGCAATTAGGAGACCTGTATAAACCATCAACGTTGGAATATTTTAAATTTCACTTTGATACTATTTATGTTCGCTCTTATCTCTGGAGTGTATCACAATCCATTTGCAATAGATGGATTGCAATACGCGTCATTGACCGCCATCTTTGATGTAAAACAATGGAAAAGTGTACGCGTGTACGCGCTACGCACGACTCTCAGCCATCCACGCGTCCACAATTCATCAAAGATGGCGGCCAATGACGTCTATTGCAATCCATCTATACAGCATTTGGTACACTTGGTATGTTGAGTATTGTAAAATAAGTTTACTATTTTCTTCTGACTCACACAACGGGTTTGTTATTTCAAGTATACGGTTGATCACACAAAATTCTGCGACTTTTTTTGTCGGCTGTAAAAAATCCTCTATAGTATAATACCTATAATAAACAAAAAATTGGGTAAAGGTAGGATCATAGATTGGCTTTTGTCTATGCAAGGCTTTATATTTATAGGCAAAATTATAAAGAAAGATACAATTATAAAGTCACATGTGAAAGTTCCAGCTGAATGCAGTGTCTATATGCTGAGAAAACAGCCAAAAACTGTCACGGTATTTTAACAAGAACGCCGAATCCATCCATGTTTAGCGAAGTGACAGATAGACCGCATCTCTGGCTGCGGCATTCTTGAACGGGACACCATTACACCAACCCACAGAAATCTGGCCGCGTTACGACATAAGGAAGATACTAGTCACTGTTCAAGTTCTCCGCAGTCCAGGCAAGTACGTCCTGATGGAATCCTCCAAAGCTTTAACTTGAAACAACGGTAGGTCACAGAGAGTGTTAGGCCTGAAATTTGGGGTAAAAAAAAGTACCAGGTAACATAATATTTTAATTGTACCAAATTACTTTGTCTTGTTCAACCAGATTCCATCGGTTACTAAAAAGGGACTCAAATACTGTCCACAGAAATGTCGTAATCTGAACAGAAACGGTCAAGTTTTAAAGACTAAATTTTGACATCTGCGCAGATAGCAAATATTTTAAAAAACAGAGTACAGCAACCTAAATGGGACAACTCAAGACCAAAATGTACTATTATTTAAATGCAATAAAACAAAGTGCAAGTTGGAATAAAAAGACTTGTTGTAGTGCACATATCATACCTAAATTTAAAAATAAAAAGATAAAAGAAGGCTAAATCAAATTTACATCATGTACAAAGCAAGGACGAATGATTAGTGAACTTCTTTGCTGCACTAGTGCTTCATGCAATTCTGATAAAGGAAATGTTTTACTAACTCTGGACTAATAAAACGTAGTTTTGTCTCTTGTTCATATTTTAATGTATTATGACAAAATTCAGCATGAACAAACCGAGACAAAACGATTAAAAAGCAGTCACAGGATTGTGTTTACAACGAACGTATTGGCCGTAGTGTTGTTATGACACCCACGCAACAATGAGTGCCACGCAGCGGCGAAATTTCTGATTTTTCCTGATTTTTCGAGACCGAAAAAAACGACAACGGTTTAACGGGCAGAAGTGAATGTGGTATCAATGGCACCGAGCATCCTTCGTCTAACGTAAAATCGACCTCAAATGTCTCCTTCCTGCTCGAAACAGTCAGGTTCACCAAAAGTATGAAGCTGTTCAACGAAAAGTGTGAAAACCTAAGTACACTTTAGGTGAAAATTTAAATGTCTTTGAGTGGTTAAATTGAGGGGGGAATGGGTTTTTATACTACGTTAAATGTCAAGAAATCTACTTACCACTCCATGTTGGCCTAGCACTGACCTCGATGTGTTTCCCATCGGTTTTAAGAGGCCGTGTCGGAACGCTCGCACTTTCACGCGAAATCTCGAAGGGGTCCGAGACCGTCCGAAACCACCTTTCGGCTGCAAATGAAATCTGGCTTTTGACCTCATTATCATGCACGCTGCGCACTGACTGTACAGGAAGAACCCATAGTTGCCTACCGACGCCCACCCAGTCTCAGGGATCTCATCATCCGGGCAGAAGTTCCCCCCATTAATGATGATGTTAATCCCCCTTTGCCACAGGGTACTTTTAGGTGTTCCAACACATCCAAATGCATCGTTTGTAGACAACACATCAGGGAATCAGACTCCTTTACCAGCCATACTGGTGGCACCACCCACAAGACAAGGGGTCATGTCACCTGCACCACCACTAATCTAATCTATCTAATATCTTGCAGAGTCTGTGGTGTTCAATATATAGGTGAAACAAGAACTACACTCAAGAGGCGTTTCTATGGCCACAGATCCACAGTCAACACCCAAAAGCTGGATACACCTGTAGGACACCACTTCAACCTTCCTAACCACTCCATTTCTGACATGAATTTACAGGGCATTGAGGCACTAGGTAACTGCAGAGAGACTGTCCGTCTGAGTAGGGAAAAACTTTGGATAAGGCGCATAAAAACCACTCAGCCCCATGGTTTGAATATCCAAGAAGGAAATGACTAATAACCTTTTGTTTTTGCCTTCTCCTTTTCCCACAGTTATCCACTTTATTAGTCTGCCCTTCATTGTAATAACTAATTATTTATCTCTCTTCTAACCTTCCATTTTGTCCTTTGTGTTCCCAACTTCTTGTGGTCAAGCTATCCCCTTCCCTTCATAAACCCCCCCCCCCCCCCTTTGTCTTCATAATCCCTGCTTACCCCCTGCCTTCTCTGAATGCTTTCTGCTTTTCTCCCTCCACTCTCTCTATTCATGTATTTCCACTTGACTACTCTTGCAACTCTTGTCTGCTTGTATGTGTGTTGTGTGTTGTCATTTAGCCTTCGAGAAAGACTCTGCTTGGGTCGAAACCGTCAGGCCACTAACTTATTTTTTACAACATTTTGTTTCAAAAGGTTTTTGAGATATCACCGAAAATCCGGAGCGAATATGTCCACGTAGGAAGAATAATCCCCAATAGGAATACACAATCTGAGAAGCGTTTCTGACAGAATAATTTCTCAGATTCAAATTTTGGGCCATAAAACCTGATTATTATTATTTCCTTATTATTATTATTATTTATTCGGCATATCAAAAGTACAAACAAAATACAGAAAGAACAAACCAAAACAAAAAGCCAATGGCACATTGGAATTAAAAAAGTTAACTAAACAACTATGACTCGAAAGCCTTCAACTCCGATGCTACTGGCTACAATTGCACAAGGAACAAAAGTATATAAATAAAAAAATAGAAATTTTTAGTATGTACATATAAAATTACAAATTTTACTGCAAAAAAGTACCAAATATAGGCCAAATATCACCAAACAGGAATGGGCGGGCAGTCATGAAGCTTGTAACGGACAGATAGTCATTGACTGTAATAAGACACCTTGCAAATATTGCTAACTGAGTGTTCACTAACTGAAGCTTGTAATCTGGGCAACATTTTAGATTTAAAAAAAATGCCAGCTCACTCTAAAATATGATACCATAGATTATTGATTGAAATATGATACCATAGATTATTGATTGAAATATGATACCATAGATTATTGATTGCACAGATGAGAAACTACTTCCAGCATTGTAGAACTTGCACTCGGTACTCATACATGAGCATTACTTGAGTACCATTTTTATGGTACTCATAATCTTACTCAAACTGTGCTAGCAAAATACTCGTACTCACGAGTACTCAAAGTTCATACTCGGTACTCAAAGACATGTACTCGATACTTGACTGGAAATGTACTCAGACTCCAAGTTAACGCACTTGTGGTCAAAATATCACTTTCCTTTCCACTTTATAAAGGAATAAAGACAGGAAAAAGTAACATTGAAGTTGTCCATGATGTAGTTATGTTTAAAATATTATCATAATTACATGCACACATTGTCATCTAGAAATTAGTCCCCCCCAAAACTAACCAAAGAAACAAAGAAACAAACAAACCAATAACTGTTTGTGTATCTCTTTTTTTAGTATTTTTTTATAAAGTACTCATATTCATACTAAGGAATCCAAGTACAAGGAACTCGGCTGTTGGACTCGGCACACGAATAACAAAATACTAGATACTCGTACTCACCCTGGACAGCCCAACTCAAGTACTACTAAGCCACCCTTGTGCTCGGAAGTACTTCATACTCGACTGAAAAGTACTTTACTACACCAATGCCTACTTCATGACTCAAGATTGCACCCCACTAAATCAACTCTCATTGCTTATAGTGGGAATTGCTAAATATTCACAAAAAATACTTAGAAGTCTCACAGCTTTTCACAGTAAAGAGACAATTATCTGCTCAATTTGATGTGGGGAGTCCCTGGGCCTGTCTTGTTATTCCCCTCCAAATAAAAACACCCCTGCACTGGTGTAATTTTACAAACGTCCGAGCATCAATCTTGAAAAATGTCCCTACACCTCTCGGCAAATAGGACCATTTATTTCAGGGCCTATGTCATCCAAAATACCTCAAGTTGGAAGTCAACAACCCCCAGGTTACAATCGGGCAGCATCTTTACACTGTATCCCTTTTAATGGGCTCTCAAATCTGTCTAATAGAGAATATTTTGAGGGCCTACAAAATGTTAACGAGGCTGATGCTCCGTTTTCTCCCTATCTAGTGGGGTGCACCCTCAAGCGGTTCCGTTAGTACGGAGCCAGCTGGACGCTAACAAAAACACTCTAGAAAACCATCAACAAATTATACCGAGCTTTGCTACGCTACACACTAAATGTCAGATACCCTGAACGCATCACCAATGCTGAACTTTATCGCCAACGCAATGTCCCAACAGCATCAACAACACCTTTACAAGCAGTGGCCTACAACTGATTGGACAAGCAACTAGGCATGACACTCCGCTTTCATTACTCGTAAACAAGAACAACTTAACCTACAAAACCATACTGTAGAGGCAAAACTCTTCTGTGAATCTACCAACAGCAACCTTCTAATGACAGAGGATGGTTTGCTTGAATCAGTTTTACCGAGCCACTCAAAATGCCAAAAAAATGGAAACGAACAGTCAACATGAAGTCACTGAGCAACGCCTGAAGAATGCACATACACAGACATCACCATAATGATGACTTACACTCTCAGTTAAAAGTCAAACTAGCTTGAAATGTGGCTGAAACCAGTTCAAAATGATGAAGACGGCAATGCCATTTTTCTACAAGAGCAGGCAATGTCCTTTTGATAAATATGCACATTAGGTCTCTAAATGGTTACGGACCCTACAGTATGTGTAATGGTCTACTTCACGAAAGCTTGATAATATCAAAACTGAATGATTTATTACTCGTCTAGAGATGCCCGTAATAGTGTCTTGCATAATGCAAAATATTATTGGTTAAATGTGTGCTGCTGCACACTGCTTCATTACACCAGACTTTCATGCGGTTTAATTTTCCGAAGGTGAAACGCTAACCTTGGTCCATTTCTAATGAACAGGAGTATTGACGGGTAGAACAACACGTACATGCATACCTGTGTGAAAGAGCTTGAAGCCAAACGTGGCAACGATTTTAATTAAGTTTGCCTTATAGCATATATGTACTACTAGTTGCGAGACATTAAGACCTTTAGAAGTGGGGCAGTTCTACTTCCAATAATTTGAGGTTGAACAAAGAAAAATTATCTAGAGCAGGGTTTGAACCAACAACCTGTGGTTTAATGTGGCGGCGCTCTACCAACTGAGCTATTTAGTTGGCAGTCTCCCTATTTTGTCAATTTTTTTGTTTGGGGGTGCCAGTCAGAACAACCGTTAGCTGTAGCGTAGCCAGGGATCACACCCAAATTTAAGATACAACCTGGGAAGCGGCAGCCAGGGGATCACCTTGAGGGGATGCGACTTTTCAATATAAACTAATGTAACCAATAAAAACGGTGTATATTTGGTTTGCGGTAACACCATGTGTATGTCTGCTTACTGTGTAAAACTGTAGATTTTGAAAACATGTTAGCAAGTAGATATACACATGGTGTTACCGCAAACCAAATATACATTGATACTTCACTATGCAATGCCTCAAATCCAACAATAAAAACAGTTTACACGTTATAAACTTTGTAGAAAGTCCTTTTTCATTTAGATTCTGGTCTTCTAAAAATGGTCCGGTAATTTTTTTGTTTAGCCTTCGAGAAAGACTCTGCTAGGGTCGAAACGTCAGGCCACTAACTAATTTGTGCATTTATACCACAGGTCCTTTTGGTTGGTAAGCAGTTTGCAACAGCTAATTCTATTTTCTCAAACATTTTTTGAGCTACACAAGTCCTGTAGTCTTATGGTATTTCACCCCAGATTCAAGCACTGTAAGTGCTACATGTACACATACCTTGAGTTGATCTTGTTCTCCAGAATATTCTATACTCTGAAAAATGTTCCACGTACATCGTCGTCTGGCTTCTAACCTTGCCTGGTAGCGACGATACCATCTTTGGATTAATAACGCTGCTTTCAAAGCTGCAATCGAATCAAAACACTGGAGTTAATTCCATTTAAAAGGTTCGGTTCATCGTTTGTTTTTTGTCAATAATGCGGATTCATAGGCAAAATGATCAAGAACGATACAACAAAAGTCACCTGTGAAAGTTTCATTTGAGTACAGTGTCTACTTGCTGAGAAAACTGCCAACAAACTGTCACGGTATTTTCATCAACAACAGCAAAACCATCCATGTTTTAATAGCAAGATGACAGCGGGTACCAACCAAATCTCTGACCGTATTGAGGGCATCATTCAAACAGACACCATGGCAATTTCAAAAATGTCCATCTTTAGAAACTCAAATTGTTTGAAATACTGTTGTTGATTTCTAATCAACTGAGCCATTCAGACGTAATAACCTCACAGGATCCTTACTACCATTACAATCCTTTTAACAAGTAGGTTTTCAGAAAAAAATTACACCATGTCTTTTCAGAGTCATTACCAAAGTTTGACCAAATATTTAAAGTATGAACACAACAGGGCTCGAATCTTACACTGGACCGCTGGCCCGAGGCCAGTAATATCAGCGACAGGCCAGTAATATCAGCGACAGGCCAGTAATATCAGCGACAGGCCAGTAATATCAGCGACAGGCCAGTAATATCAGCGACAGGCCAGTAATATCAGCGACCGGCCAGTAATATCAGCGACCGGCCAGTAATATCAGCGACAGGCCAGTAATATCAGCGACAGGCCAGTAATATCAGCGACAGGCCAGTAATATCAGCGACAGGCCAGTAATATCAGCGACAGGCCAGTAATATCAGCGACAGGCCAGTAAACTCAAGACGGGACAAGTCCGGTGGTCTTCTGTTTTCAATTCAATATCTTTGTTTAAAACAAATGATGTTCAAATGTTGAGTTTGAGTCTCATAAATATCTTTCAATTCTGCTGAGTTATCACCCCAAAAAAACCAGAAAAGATAAATCTTCTCCTAGTATGTTGTTCAAATAAAACATTTTTTATGATAAAACTCTGTTCTCATTTTGATTCTGGTCTGTCCTAATTTTGATTCTGGTCTTGTAAATATAATTCTAGTCTAGTAAAGATTTTGAGGTACAAGTCCTGCAGTCTTGTGTGTCTTTTCTCCCAAATTCGAGCCATGCCCAGCAAGAAGCAAAAGCAAGATAAAATACATGCACATCATGAAATATTATTAGTGACCATAATAAGGTTCAGCTTGAAGTAGGCATGTAAGTAACACAGTTGAGGAGCAGCTGAAAGGTACACGGTTGGTAATCACTCTTAAAGCCCCCAAAAAGTGTTTGTTAAAACTACAGCACGTTTCGGTAGCATAAAGCACTTTGAGAAACATTTCACTTTGAAGTAATGTGGTTATGTGGAGAGAACAAAAAAAAGAAAAAAAGATAGCAGTTTTTATGGCCCAAAATTTGAATCTGAGATATGTTACTGTCAGATACTTTTCTCAGATTGTGTATTCCTATTAGGGATTATTCTTTCTGTGTGGACAAATTTGTTCCGGATTTTCAGTCCTTGTGATTTGAGGCGTGCGATCGCACCCGCACGCCATCGCACGCCTAAAAGCTTTCCGAGGAGTGCGAATAATCACACGCCTGGATCCCTCTAAAATGCACGCCTTGGCATTCATTTTTGGTGTAATTATACTTTTTATCCAACTGCCATCGGTGCCTTTAGTAAAAATGTAAGATGCATACTAAATATCCGGTTATTAGTTTACATTTTTACCGTTCCGATAAGCTTAAAAAAATTAACTCTAAAGTTCCTCAAAACACGGACCGCATTGCGATCACAATTTTTTACACAACGCGCGCAGTCACGTCGTTTACAATTTTCAGGTTCGTAGTCTTTGATATCATCCTCTGGGTGCAACAACAAAGGTATGAAACATTGAACGCTAGAGGGCGTTTCAAAACAATTCGATACTATTGAAGGAAAAGCACTCTATTGGTAATAACAGCGAAAGATAACAACACCTGCTTGAAACGCCTTGACCCAAGACTGTACATGTACATGTACGTGTCTGTGCATGCAAAGGTTTTTCCCCAAATTGACATCCGAATTGCAATAATCACCATCGCTGGTGCGCGATCTAAAACCGTGCACGGAGCACTGCGGAGCCACTGGTATGCACGCAAAAGCCGTCGACAGCATGGTCTTCAAAGCACAGTTCCTCAGAAATGTTAGCTTGTTTACGAAAAACGGCACAACGTGTAGGCTTTATTTTACAAAAATGACACCATTTAGGACATTTTGGATCAACAGAAAGATTATTAAACTGTAAAACGTAAGATTTTGTTCTTCTTAAATGTGTTTGTTTGTTGTTTTGAGGAAATTTTTTGCGGGGTGTTTGTGCAAAGTCAAAATGCTGTGGGTGACTGTGAAGACGCATTTTTTTTGATCATCCGTGGTTGTGTTTTTTTGTTAACGTTTTTCAACCATAGTTTTTTCACCCGTCTTTTACAATTTTGTAAAATTTTGTTTTTGCCCTAAATTCGACAAAAATGCTGTGGTGCCCTTTTTACACTTACGAAATTGCTGCGATGTCCTTCAAACTCTAGAAAAAACACGGCAATCATTGCCGTGCCTTTTGAGCACAAACTTCGAGGCTTGCTGTACATGTTGTCTACAATAGTACAAAACGTATACAAAACGTGTTTCTGTACGATCCTGAGCCAGTACCACAAATTTGCCGCTCTGCAAAATCGCACCCCTCGAAAAATCCAGGTGTGCTTTTTTCCACACGCCTGTGATTTTCAAATCAGAAGGACTGGATTTTCGGCAATATCTCAAAAACACGATTACCATTTGAAATAAAATTTTCAAAGGTTAGTTTTATTGTATATATCTACATTTATATAGGATTGAAACAATTGAACAGTTCCAAAACCCAAAGGTATACCAAGCTACATGCAGACTCTAATATTGAACAAGCCTGACTCAACTGATGAAGTCATTCAATCCATGCTAAAGATAATCCACCAATGGCTGTTGCCATGTAAGTCCATTGCTATTTAAGTTTCCCTTATAAGTTATAGGGGCGCCCTTTACCAGATGAAAATTACCGTGCTCAAAATTACCGTTCAAGGCCCAAAGAAGAGGAGTCTTCTATGAAGATCGGGAATTAGGCTTCAAATCATCCATACACCACACCAGGGGGCTTTCATTGCCGAGCTGGCTTACAATTTCATGGTTCAGCCTATCTGGGGATTCTGCAGAAACGCTTCCCTGGTAAAGCGTGTAATTCTAGGGATCGTATTCATAGAATTCCATGGTAACCAGCCCCATGCAATTGGACCCCAATGTATGCTTAAATTTGCTCAATCCTTGCTTCCTTTGATTAATTAGGTCACCAGCTCAAATGCCATGCGGTTCAATCTGCCCAATGACTGGTTTCACTGCTTCTTTGTGTGTTGCAATTAAATGTGATTCTGCTTTGCGATTGTTTACAGGGAAAGGTGCTGAATTTCTACATCAGCCCAATTTCATGGCTCTGCTTATCGTAAGCAAAGAATCAAAGCTCGATGAAGCAGGGAACTCCGCGCTTATATCAAGCATATTTCATAGGCTAGCTTGTGCGCGTGCGTACTCCACATTACTGGGTATCCTTCGCTTACTCAGCTAGCGTGGAAATTCTGCGCTTGCCCTGTAAGAGAAGAAAGGTGGGCCCAATTTTGTTGGCTCTGCTTCCGTAAGCAAAGACTTAGCGCTTACGGAAGCGTATTTCACGTAGTTGCAGGGAAATTTTTGCGTGCGCGTACTCCATACTACTAGGCATTCTTTGCTTACACATCTAGCGCAGAAATTCGGCGCTTGCTCTGTAAGCCATGAAATTGGGCCATCGCAAGTGCAGAATTCGGTGGTTAGCATAGCCATGAAATTGGGCCCTGGTGTGCAGGCTTGATAGATGAGGAATCAGAAGTCCACAAAGTCAAAATTAGTACCTTTTTCAGAATGCTCATGTAGGTGCTACTCCCACAAGTGCCAATTATTTGTTTATGGTGAGCAGTGTTAGGAAACCAGGCCTTTCCACTTTGCGCTATAAGCATTGCATTCAAATGCACCTTTCAATTGGTGTCACAGACACTGTAATAACCGTGCATACGCATACCAGTTGTCGGCACGTACACCTAAACAGTGATTTACGGATGTATTTCTGAGCATGGGAGAATTTCCTTGCATCACCGAAGCAATTTGTTGATTGGTCGGCCTGGAGTCTATCTTTAGCGTAAACGTAATGGGATTTTGACAGAAAGAAAGTCTAAGATTACTGGTACTCATAAATCGCACAAAGGATTTCGCACAAAGGATTTCACACAAATTTCAAAGTCAAATTTTCTGAGTGCCCATTAAACCTGAACATTTGTATAAGTGAAAGGTTGATTATTGATAATCACTTTCAAATTCTGAGCAAATTCTGAGCCTCTGTTTTTTCTTCTTCCAGCAATTTACAGGAGAGGAATCGTGCATACAGTGATTTATTATCAATAGAAGATTGTTCATTTAGCATGTTTAGCCAATGGAAAAATTGTCAAGTGCAAAACCTGAACTGTTTTTGTATTCAATGAGAAGGGTTTTTTCATATAAATAATTAGTTCTTGGTGAGAAAAAAAAAAATGGTTTCGGATAAAAACTTGTTTACTTCATCTCAACATTCCCACTGTTTGTGCTCTTAAAATCTTCATAAGTTAGTTATACAAAGTACGGGCGGAGATGATTCTTAGGATGATTGTTCGTTACCAAAACTAGACTTTAAAAGATTACCTGCAGGAAAGATTCTTAATTCATAACCAATGTGAGTTGATGTGGGATCCCTACTGCCTCACCTCTGAAATCAAAATATGAGTTTATGTAGGATGCCTACTGCCTCAATCCTCCAAAACCAACCAATATGAGTTTATGTAGGATCCCTACTGCCTCAATCCTCCAAAACCAACCAATATGAGTTTATTTAGGATCCCTACTGCCTCAATCCTCCAAACCAACCAATATGAGTTTATGTAGGATCCCTACTGCCTCAATCCTCCAAACCAACCAATATGAGTTTATGTAGGATCCCTACTGCCTCAATCCTCCAAACCAACCAATATGAGTTTATGTAGGATCCCTACTGCTTCAATCCTCCAAAATCAATCAATATGAGTTTATGTAGGATCCCTACTGCTTCAATCCTCCAAAATCAATCAATATGAGTTTATGGAGGATGCCTACTGCTTCAATCCTCCAAAATCAATCAATATGAGTTTATGTAGGATCCCTACTGCTTCAATCCTCCAAAATCAATCAATATGAGTTTATGTAGGATCCCTACTGCTTCAATTTGCAGATGACACCAATGTTTTCTTTAGTCATAGTAATTTAAAGGAGGCCTAGAAATGTACTATTTTCTATTTATAATACGCTGGCATTGCCCCATCTTCAGTATGGAATTCTAGCATGGGGAAATACTCATAATACTTACTTGAAAAAACTATTAGTAGTACAAAAGAAATCGTTGAGAGTTATCACAAATTCTGGCTTTAGAGAGCACACTTCACCCCTTTTTAGACATTTTAATACACTCAATGTTTTTGAACTGTACAAATATCACCTAGGAATCCTTATGTATAAATTTGAAAGTAACCTGTTACCGAGAAACATAAGATCTCTTTTTAGGAGGAATCTGGACGTCCATCTACATAATACTAGATCAGCACATAAAATTCATATTGGAAAAGCTAGGACCACATTGTTTAAGAATACAGTTAGACATCAAGGCCCCCTACTTTGGAATCAGCTCACCCCTTTACCTTTCTTTAGAACTGTGCACAGCTTTAAAAAATACCTGAAAAACCTACTTATTTTATCTATGATGTAAACTCCTGAAATGGCATATATACATATTATGATTACATTCCAATTATCAAGTCTTGTATTCAATTACTTATGTTTATTTCTCTTTTTCCCTCGCTTTATGCGTTTTTTTGTATAAATCAATTCTGTTTAAATAGTTCTATAAATTTTAAAACTGTATGCAATAACTACCGTAATTTTCGGATTATAAACCGCCCGGCGTATAAACCGCAACGCTCCAAAATATGGAAAAAATATTTAGGTGTCAGCGTATAAACCGCGCGGGCGTATAAACCGCGGCCAAAATGTAAAAAAAAACTAACCTCAAAACACGGAAGTGAAGTTCGCAAAACTGCGTATGGTAAGCTTTGGCGATATTGCTTTTTTTCATTCACGATACATCGTCAAAAATATATCGCGATATTCGATGATATCGCGGTTAATTTGTGACGTGAGTTGATGAGGGAACCCACTTCAGATTTAAAAATAGTGTTAAAACTGAAGTGCCGCAAATTGGTTATTGATGTAAGGAAATTTGATAAAGGCTGTAAGGCTCTCCATTCTAGCCATGGTTTTATTCTTCATGTTACCCGAAGCACCACGAGCGCAATTGGCACAGGCTGATTGGCTGATTCCTGACCGGCCGCTTTCCGATTGGCCGATCGCGTGAATAATTATGACGTATTGCTTCTCACAGCTTTCGGATTGGCCGATCGCGTGAATAATTATGACGTAGTGCTTCTCACAGCTTTCCGATTGGTCGATCGCGTGAATAATTATGACGTAGTGCTTCTCGCAGCACTGCCATAGTATTCATCACCTCGATCCCGCAGATGTGCTTGCATGCTCCTAACGTGGTAAACTTTATAGTTAGGGGGTGAAGGAATGGCAGCGTGTAGCTGTGGGAACGAAAAGGCAAGGGAAATTCCCTTTGTGAGAAATCATGCACCTCGTGGTCGGAGGAACGTTTTTATACATGTACGTGCGTGAGCAATACCGCACAGTTTTCGTTTGTTTGATGTTGGTCTGTATGAGACCGTCTGTTCGGAGATATATCAGCATATGGAGATCGCTGGGATAAATAGACAGGGGACCAGTCTAGTCTAACTCGAGTTTCGCTGATTGTTCATCTCTGAGGGGTGACTGAACTCTAACAATAAATAGGGCGGTTGATAAACGTTTTATAAAGGCAACACGGAATACAAATGAGGCGGGATTTTCAACAGGCATTTTCAACAGGATTTTGTCACCACACAGGCATGTTTTGCAGGATTTTTTATCGTTTAAGAACATTGTTTTTATTTAGAACATTTTACAAACGATCTTTCTTTATAAAAATGCTGTTTTTTCACTTCCATATTTATACGTCGGCGTATAAGCCGCCCGGAGAATAAACCGCAGGAGTTTTAAAAAAAGTCAAAATCAACGTATAAACCGCGGTTTATAATCCGAAAATTACGGTAATTGTTTTCTTTCTAAACGAACTATTGGTTGCGATATACAACTTCTCCTTATTCTGTTTCAATAATTATCATCGTTATTCTTAAATTGATATTGATTCATTTATTAACTAAAGGGACCAGGGCCTGTATAAGCCTTGGCTTTTTCCTGGTGCCCTCCATTGTCACCACTTGTATCAAATTCTTGTATTGACAGATTGTCTAGTTGTGATATATGGAAAATAAACAAACAAACAAACAAACAAACAAACAAACAAATCCTCCAAAATCAATCAATATGAGTTTATGGAGGATGCCTACTGCTTCAATCCTCAAAAATCAACCAATATGAGATTTGTATGGTCTTCACTGCCTCCCCAATATAATCAACCAGTGATAAATCAATAAATAATATGATCCTACTGCCTCAATCCTCCAAAATTATCAAAATTCTCTTAGTGATTTGAAAGATCTTGGGAGGGTTGGTTTAGTTTCAAAAACAACTTCAGTTACAGACATGTACAGGTGAACAATTCAACCAATTGTGTATACTGTGTTTGTCATTTGAATGATCTATGGAAAATGAATATACTGTTAAAAAGCATCGAAGTAAAAAATCTGCAAAAAAAGTGTTTTGTCCTTTCATATAATATTTTTCCACTTCATCTTCGAAAACGGCCGATGCATGTGACAAGATTGCACGTGTAGGATTTATGTGAATGCCAGCAATTTTCAGTGAGGGTCGTTTAACTAGCTATTGTTGCTGCCCATGGTAACGATCCGACTGTTGGGGACATATGGGGAGAGGAAGTCGATAAATTCCACATCCAGCTGACCTTTATCAAATTACGTCCGACGAGGGCCTTCAGATTTCGCAGGGTCTTAAGATGAAAAATCCATATTTGAACACAGCCTTTGCCAGTGGAGCTCAGATTTGTTCATCACCTTTGATTCACTCTATATCGGGATCGGAGTATACAGTGCACAGCTTTGCCAGTGGAGCTCAGATTTGTTCATCACCTTTGATTCACTCTATATCGGGATCGGAGTATACAGTGCACAGCCTTTGCCAGTGGAGCTCAGATTTGTTCATCACCTTTGATTCACTCTATATCTACAGCTTTGTGGTACATTTTTCTTCAGACATCATTTGGTGTCAAACATCGCACGACATGTTTCAGAAAGAAGAATAAATCAATCAAATGCACAGCTCTTCTAAAAATTTGCCTCAATCCTTCAAAATCAACCAATATGAGTTTATGTGGGATCCCTACTGCCTCAATTCTCAAAAATCAACCAATACGAGTTTATGTAGGATCCCTACTGCCTCAGTCCTCCAGTCCTCAGTCTGGCCTGGAAATAAGGAGCAATGGCACCTGGTCTTTGCCTTGGTGACCCTTCAAATTATTCCTGCTATTAGGCCTTTCCACACTATCGATGTCCGATCCGTGTAAAAATGTATACGTGTTGGCTCGGTAAGACTTAAACACAGGTTCATATCCGCTCTGCTTTCACACTAGCTATGCCGGAAATAGGCTTGCAGGTTACTTGAGTAATTTTTGACCCGTGTACTCTGCGGTTGTTTCACACTGCCAAGGTCCTACAGGGATTCAAGCAGAAAACTCCCATAGCAGGGTTCGACCCCAGTGGTCCGCTGGTCAAATGCCAGTTGAAAGGTGGCCGACCAGCCGAATGATTTGGCTGACTGTACTAATCTCCAACGATTTAAAAAAATTAAATTTGTATCTTAGGAGGCTATCCTTAAAAAAAAAATGCAGTTATAAGCAATAACCGGAGCATAGAAGTTTCCCCCATGGTTCCAGGCAGTGCACACAGTACAAGTACAGCAAAATCCCCTAAAAGGTATTCAACAGCCAATAGAAACATTCGTTTCACGATTAGACAGGCGAGTCCATGTCTGGTTTCTGCCTCCATTGATAGGTCGCTGATGCACTGTGTGGTATTTCTTTGCAGACTAACATAACTGGTGTGCAACCAGACTGCATGCTTGTTTATGATGAGCGACAGTAATTTGGGGTTTTTTCAACTAGACTGATGCTTCCCGCTAGCAAAGTAAGAACAAACTGTTGTTAAGAAGATATGCTATTCTTACTATAAACAGTTGTTTGTTTTAAATCATTGTTTTTCTGCATGAAAATTGAAAAACTACAAGAACCTCAGTCTCTTTTTTAATCACATCGGATCGCTTCAAATCTCGCTTCACTCCTAAAAAATAAAATAACTACGGATGAAGCCACACAATCACACATGTCAAAAATGAACCCATGAAAGTTCACACTGCGGCTTTGGACACGTGTTGGAATTTTCGACACAGATCGAGAGCTCTCAACCTACCTCCCAAATAGGGTCAGTTTCGACACGGATCAAGCGCTCTAAACGAATTAACACCATGTTGAAATGTTGTAATGTGAAAAGGTCATGCAGATTACACGGATCCGTGTCCAGCATAGAGATTTTCTGTAGTGTCAAAATGCCAATAGACTTTAAGATTTTCCATTTGGAAATGCCCTTTGCAAACGAAAATGGCTAAACAAATTCCTTCCGACAAAAACTTGCTACGCGCAGAAAATCCTGCTTAGCAAATATAGGTTACCAGCCAAAACACCATACATTTCACATTAATGCGACTGGTACCTCACTCATTTCTTGCTTAGCAAATAAATTTGATGAGCAGAATTTTCTGCTTAACAGCTTTATGAAATTAGGCCCTTTTCGCACAACAGAGCAAATTTCCGGGAAATAAAACCTTAGGAAATCCAAGGGGTTTTTAACCACGCTGTCGGCCCATGATTATCCAGGAAATACTGTACAGCTGTGTATGAAACCCTGGCATTGGGGATAGGTTTTTCCAGGCAAAAATGCTACTTCGTTCGAATTTCCAACAGTTAGAAACTCACGTGTGAAAAGGGAAACAATGTTTTCCTGGGTATTTGTTAAGAATTAAAGTGACACGTTGCCTTGGATCGGGCGAGTTGGTCTATGAAAAGAGTTTGAAACCGTTTGTTATGAAATGCATATGGTTAGAAAGATGTTTTAAAAGTAGAATATAATGATCCACACAAATATGCCTCGAAATTGCGTGGTTTTCCTTTTACATCGTCAACTAACACGGTCCACCATTTTGTGGAGTCAATTTTTTTACTCCACAAAATGGCGGACCGTGTTAGTTTGCAAAGTAAAAGGAAAACCATGCAATTTCGAGGCATATTTATGTGGATCATTGTATTCTACTTTTAAAACATCTTTCTAACCATATGCATTTTATAACAAACGGTTTTAATTGCTTTTCATAGGCCAACTCGCCCGATCCAAGGTAACGTGTCCCTTTAACAAAACAAAATCATGACCCTTAGCATATGACGTCACACACATTAAACAAAGCGCCCTCACTGTGGTCAAAAAGTGCCTTCCCTGCCCGAGGACAAAAGAGGCAAATCATTGGATGATAGGTACTCTTTGTGCGTAAAAACATGCGCGTGACCTCAGCGTCCCTGTAGCGCTTTGTGATATGAAAAGTGTTGATTGTTTCTGTTACAATTTAAGGCTGTGTCCAAAATAGTGGGTGTGGCTACGGTGGTTGCTGAGGGTGTTGAAAAGGGCAGTGTATGGTTCAACACATGTTAACCTGAGCCCAATTTCATAGAGCTGCTTAAGCAGAGAATATTGCTTAACAATTGTCTGCTAAGCAGAAATGAGCAGGATACCAGTCAAAAATAGCCCACGTGACATGGTAGTTTGGCTGGTAAACTTATTCTGGTAAGCCAAATTTTGTTGTGCTTAGCTACTTTTTCGTGCTTAAGCAGCTCAATGAAATTGGGCCCAGGTGATACAGCTCTAGCCGCAGTCACTAACTTGGAAACGACCTAAGACTGTGTTGAAGGCTCTAGCCGCAGTCACTAACTTGGAAACGACCTAAGACTGTGTTGAAGGCTCAAGCCAGGTTTATTTTTACTGTGTGGGGATCTGGTCAAACAAATCATAAAACTATGGAAAGAAAATAAGTAAATTTTACCTTATTTTCTTGTAATGTTTTTATTCATATATTATATGTTTTGTTGATCAATTGCTTAAAAGCTCTATCAATCAATTTGAAAAAAATTGTTCTAAATGAATGTTTTTGTTGTTTTTTGTCGTTAACCAGAGGAAAATAAGAAAAGACAAACATGTCTTTAGGTCAGCAATGACACATTTTGTTTATGTGCAAGTAGCATTTTAAGTGGGTTTATAAAAAATGTTTTTGATGAATCTGTCTCCATTCGGAAGGCAAAACAAAACCCCCAAAAAGAACAGAACCGATACGTCATGTGTGGGAGCTCCATTTTGTATAGCCGCTTTGTTACAGCTGGTAGGTATAACAAAGCAAACTCCCACACATGACATCAAAGTATTGCAATTTTGACGCACGCCATCAACGGAAGAAGTGTTTCTAGTTTTTATGAAACTTGAGGTTGGGTCCTAATTTTTTGATCGATAATTCCAAAAAATTCAGAAGTGTAAAAAAAAAATATAAATTACATTTCAATGATTAACAAATACATTATAAACACGTTTTAAATAGTATTCCCATTAAACAACATTGCTCAAGTACCTGTTTAAAGCTCCGCTAAAGCTGTTTACGCTGTAATCTTTTGAGAGTCCATCATGCCCTGGCTACTCAGAGCTGGCGTTTCAACCACTCAAAACACGGGCGTTTCAACCACTCAAAACACGCTTCTCTTTCATGTACACGTCAGACATGCACTTACTTCAGGCCGGGGGGGGGGGGGGGGGGGGGGGAAGATTGAGCTTGTGTCCAGCCTGACCATCATAAACAAAGCAAACAATGATGTTCAGCAAATGCAAAATAGAAACCATGCCTCATAAATGTACTCCTAATTGATATATTTCACTTCTTTTCAAAAGAAAGGATTATTTTATATTTGACTATGTTTTTTACCAAGCAGTTTACTGTTCAAAGAGGAGCTTTATGACCAAATTCAGCTTTGTGATGCACTCATTTTCCACAAGGGAAACTGACTGGGTAATCTTTAAATACTTTTGGGTTGAACAAAGACAAATTGACAGAGCAGGATTTAAACCTGCGACCTCCGGATTAACGTAAACCTGCGACCTCCGGATTAACGTAAACCTGCGACCTCCGGATTAACGTAAACCTGCGACCTCCGGATTAACGTGCGCCGCTCTACCAACTGAGCTACATGTATCGAGCCCTAATGTTGGCGGTCTATCTATTTTGTCAATATAAATGGCTGGCTGATTGATTAAAACAAAAAGGGAAAATATAATTTCCCATGGATGGTTTTCAATTCAATTTTCATAGCGTGGCATCACAAAAAAGGAGTATGTGAACCTTCATGCGTACCTATGTATGAATGGGCTATGAAAAAATACATTGTACAAGTACAACCAAAATGGCTGGCTCATTGATTTTGTTTAAATGGGGAAAACAAAATTCCACAGATGGTTTTCAATCCATTTTCCATAGCGTTGCATCACAAGAAAGGAGCATTGTTCACCTGCATGCACACCTAAGAATGAATGGGCTATGCATAAAACTACAACCAACATGAACTGTACAAATACACCACAGTATTAGATTAAGAATTGTATTGGTCAAGAACCAATCACATGATGTGCTACAAAGATGCATACATAGCTTAGGGGAACATGAGTGATGTACCCCATGGGGTACATTACCCTGATCGTTTCCCCTAATGGTTGTTTCCAACGCCTTGTACAATATCAGAAACAGCCCTGGGTATGAGGTTGTAATTAATAGGGTATGAGGTTGTAATTAATAGGAGCTGAGGCAAAGCCGAGGGTGGCATTTGCCCCCTCCTTGGGTGTACAAATGTGACTTGTTTACAGTAGCTTGATCAGGTTATCTGTCACGCCCGAGTACAAACATTTTCTTCTTAACCAATAGTTCACGCCGGATAACATAAATACATGCCCAATGTTTTTAACGCAAGGACCAACTTCAGAGCGCCCTGTATTCTCACCCAGACATTTCGTAAAATAGCATGCACAGGCACTAACCTACAGTGCTGCGCTGCAATTCCCTTGTACAAAGATGGACAAACGGTACGGGAATTCATGCTCAAAACCTTGCTTTTTTCAGGGGTTATGCGTAATACCTGATTCCAGGTCTTTGTCCTTTTGTTTTACAAATGTGGCTTGTAAACAAGACTGAACAGCTTGCCACCATTGATTATCATTTTATTCGGCTCAATGGGAGGTAAGTTCAAGATTCCAGCATGTCATGGCCGATTATCCTCCCAAGCTTACGGCCGAGGCTTCACAGTGAACTCACATTTTCTCCAAAGAGAACAACAAATCCTGGTGCTTATTTTGAGAACCTTTGATGTCTTTCCTTTATCAAGTCATGGTTTCATCATGACAGCAATAATTTCAAAGCTTAAAAATTACTCCACAAGCTTTTAAAAATTCACACACAAAATACCGCGCAAAGGCATGGAAAATATTTGTGAATAGTGACCGAAGTGCTTAAAGTACACCGACGCGTACTTCATTCAGTATTCCCTTACCCCAGGTCGTCATTTAATCAATTACAACCGATCAATGCAGAAACTACGATATTAGTTTTAACCAAACATCTTTGTGTAATGCTTTTACTTTTTATATATTTTTTTCCCCTTCCTTCTCTAGAAGATGTCCTTCACCGTGCCTCCTTTGTCCATGAGGATGAGCTTTTAGTGTTCGAATTCATCAAGGGAATACTATGCCTTAAGACTGTCAAGCAATGCAAATTGCAAGGCTTTTTCCCTTTTTTCAACGGCCCCGACCTACATCACTTGCAATGCTTAGTGGCTGCCAAGGTTTGTGGCATTTACATGTACTGTTGGGTCTGGGTAGGTGGTGGGGATTGTTCTTTCTCTATCCTACAGTCTAGACTGTTTTAAGAGGAATATCAATCAATACCTACCTTCAGCTCTCCTGATTTACTTTCGACTTTAATGTTTTCTTCATGCATGGTATTAATACCAATGGCATAACACTTGTAACGCGCAACATATCTACCTAACAAGTAGGCATTCAAGGCGCGACAATAACAAATAAAAATAATCCACAAAACAAAACAAGACAAGTTATTTACAGTTTAAAAACCGTATCAATGTAGGAAACTGTCCTGAGGTGGGTTTTGAGGGAAAATTTGAAAGAGTTGAGTGATGAAATAGAGCAAACATTGTGAGGAGGGCTATTCCAAAGATGAGAGGCAGCAATACGAAAAGATCTATCTCCCCTGGAGCGATAAGATCTCGGTTCAAGATGTTGACTTGCTGAACGAAGACCAGATCGACTGGGGTTATAAGGTCTCAATTTCATAGAGCTGCTTAAGCACAAAAAGTAGCTAAGAACAACAAAATTATGCTTACCAGAATAAGGTTACCAGCCAAACTACCAAGTCATATGTACAATTTGTGACTGGTAACCTGCACAAAATGGGTAAGCAATATTCTCTGCATGAGTATGTAAAGGATTCTAAATTTTATTTGAGGCCAGTGAGGATTGCATAAAATTGAGGCAACATGTGAAGAGCATCGAGGATGCATAACTAGGCATGCTGCTGTGTTATGCTTTAACTGAAGTCAATCAAGTTGTTGTAGCCCATTACCAAAGTGGCTTTTAGCTTAGTTTGCATTGAAAAAAATAGAAAAAAAAAGAAAAAAAATACAATCAGAAGTACACTTATTTGTTCAAATAATAGAGAGGAAAAATAATATATTTTAGAAAAATTGCTGTTTTGTTAACCAAATAGTGTTTGTTCCTTGGATTTGTTCTTTGTTAAATAAAACCGAAATAACTTGAGTTGAATTGAAAATAGTTCAGAGTACATATGTTGATTTGGGGGAGAGGTTGCTATGGGATGGCATCTAAGAAGGTGAAGGGAAGGGGTACTTTTTCCCAAAGTAAACAAACAAGAGGCACGAATTTCACTCGCAACCACAGAACACGTACATGAATGTAATAACTTGCCTCTTTACGTAATACAAAAGTCTTTGTGAATTAGAAACTTGAAGGATTTTTTACAAATTAAAGCCAGGCGTATGTGCTTCTTTGAAATCTCCCTCAAACCATCAATATCTGCAGCATGCCTAATTGGTCAAAAAAAAAAATTTTATCTGAATTGTTTTCCGGAGGTGCTCCTACATCCAAGGTCTGCCCATGATTACCTGGGATTATGAATCTTTCCTCCATCATCATGTTTGCGGAGAGAGTCAGTCAGTGTGGACATGTCGAGAACTGCACATTGTACACTGAATAATATTTGCATAAACTTGTTTATGTACAGAGTAATTCAGGTTTGAAATACAAATAAGGGCCATGAGGAATAACATTCTTCTCAGAGCATCAAAATGCGCGTCAAATCCATGTGTATTATTAATTACATGCGGATTGGGAAGGCCCTTAGGGATGCCGTGTTTCACGGTTTATTACACGGGATAATCGCAAAATATCGTAAACACCCGGACAACTCGGATTGCATACACAGATCGGGGGGATAGTTACAAGCTCAATGAAGCCGAAGTAATTGGTTCTGAATGCCCGTGGAGTCCGTGATTGTGTTACTGTTGTGAATTTGATTGACATACAAGTACCGTGCACATCCATCCGATAAAAAAGGCCAAGCGATCACGTACAATGCAAGAACGACAATCAAATGCTTTATATTCCCTGCGAAGGCCTTGATACATACATTCTTTTGAATTTCCAACTGCAAAGAAATGCACTGAAATAATATTGTTTGCATGCACACGTTTGTCTTCATCCAGTGCCAATTTCTTTTTTTCTCTTTTCAAAGAAACAATGCATTATGGGACCATCAACCTCTTCTAGGGTTGAAACCAAACTGAGGCTGGAAGGGGAAATAGTCTGATACCTTGATATAAAATGAGTATGAGAACTCCGACTGTCTTTGTGTACAGTATATAGGAAACCTGACTAAGAGATCGCACCTAGTGCACAAAATGCAAGTTTTGTTTTTTAGTGGATCTTAATTTAATAGGCATCACGCCTGTGTCTAAAGGAGGGTCATACTTTGGTTATGACGACCCGCCCCCCGCCCCCCCAAAGGAAAAAAGAAAGTCTACTCGCTATAAAGATGGTAATGGTGGAAAGCATCTTGTGAGATTTTTCGACTGAAGTGCACCCATTGATTAGAAAGGGCGACTCTAGAAGATTTGAATTAATAATAATAACTAGTTCTTATATAGCGCATTTCACAATAACGTCTCAATGCGCTTTACATTAGTGCCCTGGTCATTGGGCCAATAACATTCCTTTAATCTTTCTCAGCTCCCTGGGGAGTATACAGCCCGGGCTGCCGTGATGGCGCTCCGAAGGCTTTTTCAAACACAATATCAACCTCTACCCTTGCAGGTACCCATTTATACCCCTGGGTGAAGAGAAGCAATTATAGCAAAGTGTCTTGCTCAAGGACACAAGCGTCATGACCGGGACTCGAACCCACACCCCGATGACTAAACCACCAGAACTTGAATCCGATGCTCTTAACCACTCGGCCGTGACACCCCATTAATTTCACCACCTTTGATTTCAACTATGACCAATCGCTGTGGCCAGAGATGCACACTTTGGTACCTGCTGCCACCATACTAAGCATGGATGGATTTGGCATTCTTAATGAAAATGCTGTGACAGTGTTTGGCTGCTTTCTCAACAAGCAGAAACTGCATTCAGCTGAAACTTTCACAAGTGATTTAAATTATATAGATAGGTTGCAATATGACGTAAGTCGGCCATCTTTACGGGCAATTTGGAACACACAGTCATGCGTTACGCGTGAGAACGGCGTGCAGCACGCGCACATTTCACAAAACTCATTGCGTTATTGGTTAGTAAACGACGCGGCTGCGTTAATAATTTGAGCACTTGACGCGCCTGCAAGCCAAAATGTGATTTGCCTGTAAATATGGCGTCTACTGGGAACTATCTATATATATATATATGTTTTTCTTTTGAGTGGAGCTCTTAGACTCCGTTTATTCAACTCAAGTAATTACAAAGTACATACATCTCCTATGGAATATAAATGCAAGTACTTATAGACCAATACATAAGTACATAGAGGTTACTAGAAACTAAAGGACAATGAACAAAAGGTGATATTACATATCAAACAAAGGGAAGATCAATACATGAAAAAAAATTAATAATAAAATAAAAATATTGAAACTCTGGCCTATAAATCAGCATTACGTTGACAAAGACCATATGGGTCATTCCATGGGGTTGGGAAGCAAAGTGTTACATAAAAGTAACATTTTCAAAGTGTTCAAAAATTTACCTGCCATAGCTTTTTATAAAAGGAAGATATCATACTTTAAAATTTTGAAACAATTATCGGTTGAAGATGTACACACAATTTGTTAGTGCACGAAACATGATGGTCTGTTGCAGAAATTGTGGATGTAACATTGACACCATATATGATACCTTAAAATTCAATAACTTTTAAGCTGTACAATTTTGGGGGGCATTTATGCATTTAAAATTGATCCCTTAGAATGCTTTTTTGTAAATAATACATTTTAAATAGAATGAAAAAGACCTGAATAAAAAATTAGACAAGACAAGTGGATTTGTTTTTCTACTTTAAAAAAAAGATCTGTATTTATTTTTGAAAGTTGTCCTACAGGTGCAAAACAGCTCAAAGATTGCAACTCATGGGTTATATTTAGCTTACATACCATGGTCAACCACCTACTGAAGATTTTATAATATCTGAAACATAAATTGAGAAAAACTACAACTGTGGTGAACTGTTACGGACGTAACAATGACACCGTGTGCACGTTACATCTAAATCTCAGCACATATGTTTTTAAAAACACTATTGTAGGGTTTTATTTAACTACTCCATTTAAATCACAGATGATCGAGAATGCTTCCCTCATAAAAAGTTCATGACATGATGCATGAATTGGTTTATCTCCAAATATTCTGCTGGTTGTTTGATGAAAGGACCATGGAGACTTACTTGCTTATCCAGTCAAAGTCTTCGCCAAATAACACATGTATTTAAAGAGAGTAATATTTGATGATTCTACACAAGAAAAACAACTACATGTTTTCATCAAACACAGTATTATTTTCTTCTTCTTTCCTTTGAAAACTTCCATTTAGGGACATGGTTTATTTGTGAGAGCAGTGTTGCGGATGTAACATTGACACTGCTCTCATATTACATCTCATTTTTCATATAAAATGTGGGCCATTTAACCAAACAAAACTACTGTATTCATAATAAGCATCCTACAAACATCATTTCAAGTTCTGCTCTACACTGTTATGCTAGAGGTGTCAGGGTTCACTCAGAATGTGAGTGGGCAATACTTTACGCAGCAATGGTAAGTAACATTAAGTTGTCGTAAGTTTTTGTTTAATTAAAGTTGCTGTCTAGTATTGTCTAATGTTTGAGTTAAATTTTCAATCCTTAACTTACATCAAAATTCACAAAAATACATTGACATAGTCTAATGTAAAAATTCAGTAACACCACAAATTCAGAAAATTCATTAACATCACAAATTCAGAAAATTCATTAACATCACAATTTCAGAAAATTCATTAACATCAGAAAACGTCACAAATTCAGAAAATTCATTAACATCAGAAAATACACTAACATAGTTCAACATCATGCCAGTGATTCCATGGCTGTCCTGGGATATTGTTTCTTAACTTGATTAAAAGGCACATACTCTATTTACTCTTCCAGGTAGTCTTTGATCTTGGATGCAACACTGTGATAGACTGGAGCATCAAACCCAATGTAGCGTGTTGTCACAGGTACTGGTGAGGATGGGAAGTGTGTAAATATACCACTCTTTGGTATCCAATCCCTCTCTTCCTTGTCTGGCCATATGTATTTATTTTCTCCTTTGGTCACCAAAAAGCTAATGCTGCAGCGGTCCTCATCAGTTTCTGTGACCTGGCCAACCCACCAGACGTCATCATAAATTACAGCAACGTAATCTCCAACTAAAAGAAGAAAATGTATTATAAAGTTTTACTTTTTTATTCATTGAAATTAGTACAGCTGAAATGCATAATATTACTATCATTGGTATTCATTAAAACTTCATTGAAAAAATTTATATGACAAAGACACTGTCGTAAAGAAGTTTAACACTGTCAGATGTACCTTTGAAATCATGTTCGGCTCTAGATGTTGCTCCTTCTACGGGTATGGATGAAGGCAGGTCTAGGGTGTCCATGTTTCCATTACCATCAGCATCTGTTGAAAGAAATAACACAATGAAATACTGTTTAGGTCTACTTCAAATTCAACTTGCAGGGTCTTTGTCTTCCTATAAAGATGTTATTTAAGAGGAGCAATGACAAGGTAGGTTGTATTTTTATTATACCTTGATTAGATTGCAGGTCGTCATTGTGATTGGTTTGCACATCATCATCAGGCAATGTTTTCTGGATCCTCGTCACCTTCCATGGTTCCACATAATCAGCACTTTCACATCCTCCAAACCCTTCCCTACAAGCATCACAGTAGCATGAAATGTTGCGACTTGCCACAACTCCTGGTTCTACACATTTGATGCTGTGTATCTTCCTGGTACCTTTTAGCGTTTCCCCGTCTCTTCCTCGTTTGCGGTCGATGTCTTTCTTGGAAACAAACACAACCGTGCGTTTGAAATGCCCACATGTCTGCCCATCACCCTTTCTCGTAAGACTTTCTTCACAATACTTGAACATGTCAAATGCATTTGTTATTGATGCTTGATGCGATGCCTCGGCCACTGATGTCATCCTCTTAACAACTGCACTTTCCCCATCTGATGGGCCTTTGCCATGCCTTGAACCGAAAAACTCGTGCTGTATTGGAATTTCATGATCAGCAATTGCATACGAGATATCAACGAATGGGCCTTTCGACTTATACTGCGTGCTGCAACCGTCAGAATATCTTATAACTTTTGTTAGTGGCTGCACACACTCCTTCATCACGTCAATTGCTCGCGATGAAAATTCATAGACGGCGTTGTGATCATGGGTAAGATCATCAGAGATGACGACAACTGAATGCATGACTGGTTTCTTGCACGATTTTGCACAATTATAGTAACACACAATTGGATGAACTGTTACCTGCTCCTGCGTCCAATGTGCAGCTTGGACCTCATCTTGCGTTTTGCAGGTATAGTTCTCTGCAAAATCCAGTACCATCACACACCAACATTCTGGCAGTTTAGATGTTGTTAGCCGGGTAAACTGCTGCTGTTGCCAGTTCTTGAGAAATATGTGATTTGAGAGTGACTGTAACTCTTTTTTCAACTGCTGAACCAGCTGCTCGAGTGTTCCTGTTTTGTTAAGCCGTGTTTTTTTGGTCACCATCTTTTCTCCTGTCTTCATTCCCACAATGGTTTTAATTGTCTCCCAGCAGCTCCATGAACATTGCTCCTTCGTGTTCAGAGACTGCACATGTGCTGATATGGCTTCCACGCCACACTCCTCACAATCTCTTTCGATGCATTTCTTTGAATTGTACCTGCCCACTTTGGAACACATTGTGATTTCCACTGCCTTGTTTATGTCAGCTATCTTGCAACCAGGCTTCAGCTGAGCCTGACAGGCTTTGTTCAGTACCTTTACTTTGAGTGCTACATTCTCACAATATTCACAAAGGCAGGCACGGAATTTAATGTCAGTCATTCTACGAATGTGGCGAGGCCTGAGACTGAAGAAGGTTGATAGTCCTATTTTGTGAGTGGGAAATTCCTTGCAATAGGAAAAGTAAAGTACTCTAATTGGGTTCTCCAAAACTCTTGTCTTTTGCATAGTTTTTTTGCTTATTCCCTTTTGGTCTGGTAGTTCCACGGAGTGCATTTCATAGAATTGTTGTACAACATGTTTGGTGTTTGCTTGGACTGCGCTTGGGTTTTTGTACTTGAATACCTTTACTTTCTCTTTGATGTTTTTTGTAGAGACTCTGAACTTTTTGCATACTGCTCTTTGCTGCCTGTATTTTTTGCTAATGCCAAGAACGGTTAACAGCTCTCTCTTCACGGCTCTGGCTTTTGCGCTTCGTTTACTTTGCAGCTCACCAAGACGCGTCTTCAGCCCTGAAAGGACTATTTCAGGAATCTTATTTGTTGTTGAACGATTCTTCAAAATGGCAGATTTTCTAGGTGAGGCTTTGTTCTGCAGGTCTTCCAGTGTATCAGCAAATGCTTCTGGTGACTTGGGTATTGCTCTTCGTGCACGAGCCAGCGACTGACGCCTAGCACTGGCACTTCTTGGCAGTGATGGGTCTTTGTCCATGTTTTCAAAAGCTTCATCAATTCTTTTCTCATCTTCTCGCATTTGCATCAACTCAATTTCCTCTATTTCAACCATTTCCTTAGTTCTTCTTTTTCTTTGTTCGTCCTCTTTTCTCGCGTGTGACAGTTGTTTTCGAAGTGCTAGCAGCTCTTGTTTTTCTTGTCTCCTTTTCGCTCTTCTTTTCGCATTGATTTCATTGGTATGGGCTTTCGTAAACTGTGCTCTCCGTGCTCTTTGGTACTCTCTGTTGTATTGCCGTTTTAATTCCAACTCTTTGCGTTCTTTGATTTTGTCTGCTCTAGTATTCCGTCTGGGAATTGGAGGTGGTTTGGCTTGTTTTGCTGCTGCTTCTTTGGCTTCTTGATTTTGCTGTCTCATCTTTCTCATTCTGATCTTTGATGATTCCTTTTCCTTCTGTTTTCTTTCAAGTGACCATTTCTTCCTATTTTGACGGTTTCTTTCAGCATCCTCCAAAAGGCGAAGTTGATATATTGTGCCGTTTGTTTGTTTTAAGTGTTGGCGATAGCTATTAGGTGACACAATCGCAGATGCGTGGGATGAGGAAGGGGCAGACTCAGATTGGGACCCAGTTGAATGCAGATCCTGTTTCCTAGATCGTAGGTGTATTCTTAACTGCAGTGGTGGTGGTGCCATTATGGTTTATAGTCCTGAAAGAGGAAATCGGGGAGCATAAATTGACACATAAGCATTTCTGAGAAGTGCACCAACACAGTGTCAATGTTACATCTACACTGTTAAGCAATGCCTTTCAATGTACATGTAGCATGGGCCTGTGTCACAGAAATATTTGCCAAATTGTACTTGATATTACGATTACAGTATTATTGTTCTTTTTTCCCTTTCTCTGCTACATGTAGGTTATTTAATCAGTAACTGGATACTTAATAATGCTTGTATTTAAGTTTGTTGAGTAAGCTTTAAAAATAAATAAATAGCCTAAATAATAAAAAACAATAAAACAGTGTCTCCATCACATGTACATGTACCATGCATGTACATGTACTATGTAGTACTAGTAGTATTATTAACATGACTATGACATGTATAAAGAAAGATGCAAGGTTTGCTCGATGTAAAATCTGACACGACGTCATTTTGTTAACTTGTTGCGTCGATGTTTTCAAACAATTAATTCAAAGTGTTATACTATAATCTTTTACTTCACAAGTTCATATTGCACAGAGTAAAACCCCGAGACATACTGAACTTTTAAAATAAACGGGGAATTTGAGCTGTACTTCCGTTGCAGTAGAATTTGCGTTCACAGACAACAAGAGAGCAAGATCGTGACTTCGACAAACATTGACACGGAATAAGGAACCACACGAAACCAAACTTGAACTGAGCGTTGGAGGGCAAACACTCTTTTTTTAAACGTTACCGAACACCGATGTACAGGCAAGACACCCTCTTTGAAAATTACCCCCATAAAGAAGAAATTACTTACCTTTAATGGAGACCAGACTGAATATTCTGCGTTTCGATGTGACAAAAATAATCTGACGTAACTTTGACACCACAACTTTCGACAACCATACGTTCGAGAAGCTTCAAGGCCACGCGCGCCCCAGCTAGCTGTTTGCAATTGGGGGGTGCCCCAATTGAACATAAACAGACGATTTCATTTTGCGCGGGGGGTGTTGCATCAGTTTAACTACAAAACATGCTTCGACGCAACAATTTTTGGAATGACACCATCGCCTGTATTTTTGTTCAAATATCAATAAGTTTTGAAAGAAAAACGACTTGTTGTCATATGTTCTTTATAATTAAACTTAATAAAATACAAACAACACATTACATTTGATGAATTATATTTGTTTCGCCGTGAAAGTAAATTACACCCCCGTGTATGGATGCAACCATTTGCAATTTGTCTTGACACCAATGTTACGTCGAAGTGGATGGTTTTTGTACGATCGTAGCTGCTGTATTGGGGATTTTGACACACCGAAGGTTATCTTTATGGACAGATTAGGGGTCTGTCTTGAACGTAATACCGCGGAAAAATAGAATATGGTGTATTTTAATGTGAAATAAACACTTTAATATGTTGTATTTTGCATGTCACACATTTTATGAGGAAAACAGCTCATGACACCATCATTTGTCGGCCAGTTTTTACCATGTAATTTTGTCCGACGCAGCAAACTTTTGTCTTGTTTTTTAGCTTAGGTCTGCCTCTTGAGAAGACTTACTGTCAGCTGAGAAAATGTGCGTGTGTAGGAACGTATAAGGCAATTTTAAATTCTATGTAGTGTTGCACCGCACTGCTTCCCAACCCCATGGAATGACCCATATACGAGCCTACCTCTAAAGGCAAAGTATACCTGTGTTTTTGTTAACCGTTCGATTGATTTAATTACTTCAAAAGGTGGTAGCGTTTTTGAGATATCGCCAAAAAATCAGAGCAAATATGGAAGAATAATCCCTTTAGGAATACACAATCTGAGAAACGTTTCTCGGATTCAAATTTGGGGGCATAAAACCTGATATCTTTTCCATAACCACATTACTTCGAAGTGAAATGATTCTCAAAATGCTTTGTACAATCGAAAACTGCTCTACTTGTAACCAAGTAAGTTTTTTGTTGCCATTAACTTTAAGAGTGATTACCAAACATAGACCTTCCCTTTAAGTCTAAAGACATTTTGCACTTTACACATGTACGTACTGTGTACTTAAATTCATTTTGATGGGCATTTAACACTAATGATTGCCTAGAATAGGTAAGCAAACACAGTACACGATTGTAAATATTCATTCGGATGGCCATTAATTTCACTACTGTTTTACAAGAACTTGTACACATGTATACTGTACATTGTACATGTGAATTTCAATTATTGTTATTATTACATTTTACCACAGCATGCAAAAGAAAGATCACATTTTCATCCGTGCCGGTAACTCTTTGAGTTTGGCCACATCATTCCTGTAGCGTTAGATCTCAAGGGTCTTTCACAGAATATTATTATCATTATTGTTATCACTAATACTATAATTCATGTTTTATTAAAATATCATTTTTTTCCCATGGCAAACGAGCTGAATTAGGGAAATAATAGTGCCATAGATCTAATTGTACATTCCTTATAGCTGGGAGCCTGTAAATCCATTGTGTTGTCCGGAGCTTTAAAAGCAACTATCTAAAATATCTGCCTCATTTGAGACATCACTTTACATGTAGGATCATGTACTAAATATGATCAGTCAATATTTTCAAAAATTAAAAATTCAGGGAGGGTGGGTGGGTCAAAACACATTTACATTTTCTTAAATCATTGGTTTGTTTTGTTTGTTTATATGATCTTCCCAACAAGGGAACTCAGCAAACTCCCACAGGTGGATATAAACACCGAATCTGGCAACAGCAATCTCTCATACAAACATTGGTTTAATTGTCTATGATTATGAATTGCACACATCAAAAAATTGTGATTCAATAACTAGACTGCAATACTTATACAATACGTGTAATACTTTCACGTATGAACTCTTGTTTAGGTCGTATACAAAATCTCATTTATCCAAGAGGTTAAAGACAATTAAGGGAATGAAAAGGGTTAACAACTTTCAATCCAATAGTTTCCTGTTGCTTAATAAGCCATTTGCGAGTTACATTTGAATAATGTCTGGTACAATGACTTGTTTAGTCACAAGTTACCGCTTAAATTTGAATTCCTCAGACTATCGAGACAGTTGCTATGTCACATGATTAGGGGCAAGCTTTTGCTTAGTTACGTAAGAGACGGTGAACACCCATACACAATTCTGAATGGATGTGTATGGCATAATGGTACCAGGGTTTGCTCATCTGGAGGTTGCTATACAAAAGCTTGCCCCTAATCATGTGACATAGCAACTGTCTCGATAGTCTGAGGAATTCAAATTTAAGCGGTAACTTGTGACTAAACAAGTCATTGTACCAGACATTATTCAAATGGAACTCGCAAATGGCTTATTGTCCCTGTGTATGTTAATGTAATTCACCAGGCTCGTAGTCAAGGCTCGTAGTCAAGGCTCGTAGTGAACAGGATAATTAGGCGTACTGGACATAAGCGTTGTCCAAATTAACAGAACGTCATCGGACACCTTTTCTCACTATGCAACCTTGTTTCTGTGTGATCCACTTATGAGCTGCCTATACACATCACACCAATCACACCTCATATCCTATTGGTTTTACGCGGTCTTTGACTGGACACCGTTATGGACAGCTAATGTAATGTAAATCAAGGCATCGGTGTCTAACAGGGACTCGGTAAACAAAACAGCGCAATATGTGTATTTGATTTTAGTTACTGACTGACAAGGGCTAAAAAATGAAACTGTTTGCAAGCAACGACAGCGGTATCAAGTAAATTATCAGATTTAACATTGACTAAGTGTGTGATTGATCAATTTAAAGTGTACACTGCACCTCGAAACGTGTGCATGGAAAGGCCAAGATGCCAAACAGGGCTGTGAAAAAATGGGCAGCTTTGACTATAATGCAGTGTTCTTCCATCCACTAGTCAAATACCAGCTAAGGACCAGTACAACAATTCCACTTAATGATCAGTCCAAATTCCAGCTAACAACCTGCCGAAATTTCAGCTAAGGACCTGTCAAAATTACAGCTAACAACTTGCCGAAACTCTAACTAAAGACCTGTCAAAATTCCAGCAAAACAACCTGCTGAAATTCTGGTTAACAACCTGCCAAAATTCCAGCTAACAACCTGCCAAAATTCCAGCTAAAGACCTGTTAACATTCCAGCTAACAACCTGTCGAAATACCAGCTAAAGACCTGTCAACATTTCTGCAAAACAACCTGCTGAAATTCTGGTTAACAACCTGCCAAAATTCCAGCTAACAGCCTGCCAAAATTCCAGCTAAGGACCAGTCAATATTCCAGCTAACAACCTGCCAAAATTCCAGCTAAAGACCTGTGAACATTTCAGCAAAAAAACCTGCTGAAATTCCAGCTAAGGGCCTACCAAAATCCCAGCCGAGAACCAACCAAAATTCCAGCTGAGAACCTTTCAAAATTCCAGCTAAAGACCAGTCATAATTCTAGCTAAAAACAACAAAATTTCTCTGCAAATGGTCCTGCTGGCTAGTTCATTACGTCCCACAACAACTAAATGCAAACCAATTCCTACACAGATTGTCATTGGCTTAAAATTCAAATGTAATCCAAAGGACTATTTTCGAAGAAAATCTTCAACAAGCTAGTAAAACAGCAAGCCTTCTAGTCTGATGTGCCGGTAACGAAAAAGTTTAACAGCAAACCCTGACATGAGAGTACTTTTTCCAACTGAACAAAATGGCAGACCATGTGCAGACAGTAATTACGTGTGACCTCAGTGCAAGGGGTCAACATGGAATGGATATAGACCTTTCTATTGCAACGTCATAGCCCAAGTTTTTGCCAACTGAGGTTGGAAAACTATGGAAAGCCATAACTGCAAATAAAAAACAGATAGCCATAGTTTGTAGCGATGTTACACAAATATTCAAAAATAGTGTTGAATTTGTTGGAAACAAATCAACCATTCATGGAAGGTATTTCAGTTCATGAATCTTTACAGAAAATGTTGAATTTGGTCACAACATTTTTTAACACGATTGAATGTTTTGCTAACATTCGGCCGTCTATGATGACCCGTGCACTTTGTTTATCAACAATGGAAAGGTCTATAGCCCTCTTGCAGTGAGGCCACACACAGCCATTCTGGCAAATTGCAATTATTCATGTAAAGATATGGTGCATGTCTAAAATCATGGGCGCATTGCCTAGAATGCACACAGCACAGTTAACACACATGGAATATGACTCCGAACAGTGCAACCAAGATTTACAGTCGCTGATGACGTCCTTGGTGAATTGGGTTAATACCTCAATTTATAAATTCTGATTGGTCGGGAGGAGATCACATGGCCATGTTTAAACATGTGATACAAACATGGTAAGGTGACGTGCTTTTTAAAAACAAGGCCTGAGGAAATTGAGTCAAAAGAGGGCTTGGTCCTTTACCGCACAGCCGCGACCCCGCTGCTTTTAAACGCTTATTTAAGACCTCATTGCCACTCTTTTATTCCCTTATTTAATGTCCAGGCATCTTTTGGGACACCGTACTTCTCATTCCAACTCCCTTGAACGATTCACTAAGATCCTTCCCTACCGTAACAAAATCCAACACACGATGGTAACTCAACACCAACACTGATGGACTCTGATTATGGTGGTCTGCCTGCTCTCAATCAAAGTATATTCATTTAATTACTACAGTCCTCAGTTCAACTAAATCATTGTAAATGTTTATATAAAACATGCAGTGCGATTTTGATGGGTTGAGGTTGGTTAGATGCCTTTTCAAGCATAATGTATTTGATCCTTGAAAAACACTTTTTTTGTTTACTGACCCGATTCTTTCAGGCCAGGGCTGGAATTTAACACTGGACCACAGGCCTGAGGCCAGTGATTGAAACTCCGGGCCAGTAAACTCGCAACCGGCAAGGGCTCGAATTTAACACTGGACCACAGGCCTGAGGCCAGTGATTGAAACTCCGGGCCAGTAAACTCGCAACCGGCAAGGGCTCGAATTTAACACTGGACCACAGGCCTGAGGCCAGTGATTGAAACTCCGGGCCAGTAAACTCGCAACCGGCAAGGGCTCGAATTTAGCACTGGACCACAGGCCTGAGGCCAGTGATTGAAACTCCGGGCCAGTAAACTCGCAACCGGCAAGTCCGGTGGTCTTGTGTTTTTTCAGTTGAGTGATAATATTTAAATATTTAAATAGTATCTTTGTGAAAAATGTTGGCAATGATTATGATAAATTATATACTTTCCATTCTGTTGGGTATCGAAATGTACCCATAAGGCAAATGAGACTTCTCTTAGTGCTTGTTCGACTCGTCATTTTGATTCTGGTCTTGTTGAATCAATTCCGGTCCTGTAAAATTTTGAACTTTCAAGCCCTGCGGTCTTGTGGATTTGATCCCCAAATTCGAGCCCTGCAGGCTATTTAAAAAACAACCATACTGATTTTCTAGGGGCAGAACAATCCAAAGTCAGATTCAAATAGGAAGAATATAATGTATTTTTTTTATTAACAGAAGATTTGGACACTCCATAGACCCCCTTGCATTTGACATATATGTCGTCAGAAGCGCAAGTCTCTCTTTGATACCAGTGAAGGCATTTTACTGGGGTAAAAGGAAGACCTATTATTAGCAGAGGGTTATGCGCAGCGCAGAAATAGTGTTTGCGCAGTGCGCACAACTCTCAGCCAATAATTGTTCTGTTTATAATGCGCCGCACACAACTCTCAGCCAATAATAGGTCTTTTTTTGACCTCAGTGAAGCAACTTGAATAAGGTCAAACACTTGCGCATTTCCATTATTTGACATCCATGATGGCAGCCAATGCAATGGGTCTGTTTGTAAAATCTGACCATAGAGAAAGGACCACGGAAGGAGTTCGAACCTGTCGGGCAGTAACAACAGAGATCAATGGGCCACACGAACCCTATATGTAGGTTGTGCAACGCCTCATTTTACACTGGTAAACTGCAACTCATTTGGGCCCTGCATTGAAGAATGCTGTGTCATATTTTCCTGACGTCATTTCGCTGCACGCTTTTCCACAATAAATGGAGTAGATATTTTGCATCAAATAAGACTTTATCGCATGCGCAGTGGAGTACAGTTCACCCTGGTTCATAATGACGCATGCGCAGTGGAATACAGTTCACCCTGGTTCATAATGACGCATGCGCAGTGGAGTACAGTTCACCCTGGTTCATAATGACGCATGCGCAGTGGAGTACAGTTCACCCTGGTTCATAATGACGCACGCAATCGCGAAAATTTTAATTACAAGTAGGCCTATCCGTCAATGTTTTGTTTTTTTAAATCAACCAAAGGGGAATTTACACCAAATTCTTCAAAATTCGTGCGAGAATTATGACTTTTGTTAAAACTGACATATAAACAATTTTCATGGATTTTCTGGGTCATAAAATTGTGCATCTGGCAGGGAGTGAGTTGAACATGTTAATTGATGATGTGGCCAACCGTCGCCAACTCCAAACCACAAATCAAAACATTTGAAGAGTGAAAACATTCCTTTCCTGCCACACTTTCATTCAACAGAACTACTGGTCTGCTATGGACAAATGGCTGACCGCAAAGTGGATGTTTGTGTCAGCAGTCATAATAGGATTAGCATGCGACTGCAAGGTATTTGCGGCGGTGATCACGTTTCCTCTTAATAGTAAGAGAGTTGTAACTCCTTCCGTGGTCCTTTCTCTATGATCTGAATAACGCACATAATGTTGACCACAAGAGCTGAAGCAATAGCCAAAGACCATACAGCTAAAGCAGTGTTTTTAAGATAAACTAACTGAGTTAATGGGTAATTTGTCCAGTGCGAAACAGCCCAGGAAAATTTCATCCCAGGTAACTTAACAGAGTCCAATGGGTGGTTTAACCGGCCACCTGCTGCCCAGGTAACCTAAACTGGTCAAACTAAAGGTCCAGTCCAGGCGCATCGTCCTAGTAAAAACAGCCAGTAAAACACCACGTCCAGTTTGCTGCACGGCTACGATCACATGATACGTGGAAGTGAACTACGACAGGCATCTGGTGATGTTCACACTCATGTTGTCACGGCGGTATAAAGAACTCATTAATTGCCTCTCCCTTGCTCGAGTTGTTTTTCTTACTTTTGTTTTGCTATTTACAAGGTAGGTCATGTACTTTGTCACATCCGGTTAAAGGTCACTGGCGTGGCGCCCGCATGTGTTTATTTGAGTCAGTCGGTTTGTTTCACCAGCCTCTAGTTACCTACGTCAAATAAACCAAGTGCGAACACCGGTAAGATGTACCCATTGAAATGTTACCTATGGTCTCAGTTAAATATTAATCCAATGCGAACGTGGCTTTAGACTTTTGCAAGATTTGATCTTTCCTGGGTATACACTGTATAGAGCTAGCCCGCTGTATGATACATTACAATTATTGTGTGTTCGGGGCAGAGTAAACAAGACTGGGGCACGGTGAATCGGTGAATCGGTGATGGGAAGGAGATGTTGGATTATTTGTCAAAGACTGATGACTAGAAATGAAGCTGTTTGCACGCACCGGCTGAACAGGCTGTAAAGTACAATGATTGAACATCAACTGTAATTGAGTGGTCAGTTGGCCATGCAATGTTTGCACAGTGTACTCTAGATGTATGGGGTCTTCAGGTGGTCTCAGCTAAAAACACTGGATACAATGTGCAATCCATACATGTACAGGGACTCCAAAAAGGTTTTGGCATGATGATATACAAATAATGAACAATTTATATTTGAAGCTTTGCTTGGTTTTGATCATAAGAAAAGCTTTGATCATAAGAAAAGTTTTGATCATAAGAAAAGCAACAGTTACATGTAGCAAACTTGCCCGTACAGCTATGTATAAACATCTTTTTGGAGAAGTGTTGGCTCTGAGAAGAACCGGTGTGTTCTCAGAGACTGCACCAGGGCCAAATTCCATGGCCCTGCTTACCGCCAAATTCTGCCCTTGCGATCAACATTTTTCACCCACAGGGTAAGCGCTGAATTTCTGCGCTAGCTGTAGAAGCGAAGAATGCCTGGTAACGTGGAGTACTTCATTCTTGGCCAGTAAGAAGCCATTCAAAAATTCTAACTACCGCGTAGCCAGAGATCACACCAAATTTTACGATACAACCCGAGAAGCGACAGCAGAGGGATTACCTTAACAACGAAGTAAAATGCAGCAGAAAAGTGAGGTTTTATGTGGCTGAGCGATTTGCATCATGGTTGTTATTCATGGGTAATGCCGGATCTTTGACATTCAATCACCAGAAGTAAAATACAGTACTGACCAAAAGGAAGGCATCCCATGCCTGGGCTCCCTCCCTGGATTGTATGCATGGGATCACTCTAAGGTGCAGTGCATAGCATTGCTAAGGTTGACAAAATAAATGTTCACAGATTCGCACACAACTTACACAGTAGGCCCCTATAAAAATGATCAAGGTGAAAAACTTCCCTTGAAACATTTTTGCCTGAAATGCTATAGTGTTTGAGAAATTAGTGAAACAGTTTAGTTTTGATCTCGGGAGTCCTAAACTCAATGTTTGAGAATAGTGAAGCACATCATTTTTTACACTGTTTCTTGTAACTCCAATGACTCCCTTTGGATTAAAATTTTGCCATGTTTTGTTATTTCATGTGTATGATGGTTCACACATAAAGTGCAGATACTGGTCTATGCCAATAGACTGTGCAAGTCTCGCGCGTATCCTAACGAGAAAACACATCAAACGAAGAACATTTTTATTTCCGAAATCAAATCTTTGTTTTAAATTATATCTCACAACAAAATCTGAACAACAAAAATAAATCGTTACAATTTTATGAAATTTGTTTCAGCTTTTGAAAAAAATACACAAAAGTGTGTTAATTATTATTGGAAAAAAAATTAAAACTCTGGGACAAGGATGCTTTTTTGATGTTGACTTTTTAGAAACCCCTTACGCAGATTCGTGATGGTCAAACGGGTTTAAATTGACCCGTATCGCAGTTTAAAGAGGATGCTGACGCCTCAACAACCATCGACTGCAATGAAAAGGGTTTGCTTTGCAATTACAGCATCTGGCGATTATAATTGCGCATCCAAAACAAGCGTTTACGTAAGTTTTATGATCGGAGGCGAGCACAAAATTCTAAATTTTTTGCAATAACCGGAAGCTGAGGTGAAGTTTAATTCTTGGGTTTTCTTTGTTATATTGTTGAATTGGTTTTACTTTCATATGTTATCACTTAGTATTACATTCCCAACAACATGTATACTTTTCTAGGTCATAACCTACGTTAAACTAAAATAATTGACGAAACAAAATCTCGCCCACGTAAATCTCGCCCACGTGGTTGGGACCACTATGGTCCCGGAAGTTCGATTACGCGCGAGACTTGCACAGTCTATTACCAAATATTGTCCATGGGTGTTATTTTTGCTCAGTTCTGTGTTTGTATTCAGACACCCCGGTTCTACCCATGATGCACAAGCTAGCGTATCGGGCCAATACGTGCGAATTGCGTGCCGATACTCCCAAATTTTGGCCGATAGAAACATTTGTTTTATTTTTATTTATTTATTTAAAAAAATAACAGTTTCACAAAAAAACATCAAGAGAAAACCATAAGAAATTCTCAAGATTGCACAGTAGGGCTTTTAACACCAAGTACAAAACATTCCGAAGACCTTGTTTCAATTTAGCGTGCTTCGGGCAAACATCCAACAATTTGGGTCCAGAATGACCCACAGTTTTTTAAAAACCTGGGTAGAACCCTGTGCTAAAAAAACAAAAATGTTTCTTTTAATTTTGATAAAAATTCATTTGATCAACTTACATTTCTCTGATTTGCTCATCTCATAGCGAGGCTGACTTGATCCTCCGCAGCCCATGATGCTTTATCTGTTGCTATGGCAACGCTGCAGGCTGAAAATGATCCTATGAGATGTGGCCGTCCATTGGTACCTCGATAGCTCCTGTCACCAGTGGAAATAATCCGAGTCCCCAACTGCTTCTGTATTTGTGAGAATTAAAAAATACGGCCAGATAAATTACCTGCTGCAGACAGACGTAAATGTTACATCGTAAATATGCAGCTAATGGTTTGTAGTGTTTGAACTGTGCTCGACTTTTGGGGAATGATACCCTTGAGAATCATTACTCATACTCTATGGGCATTATTCAGGACTTCGCCATCCTAAGTCTTATTCCCTGAATACAAACTGTTTAAGATAGATACATGTAGATAGATAAAAGGGTTATTCACACTAGTCATCACAGCATAAAAACTGAATTGCAACTATAGTACATCATTAAAAGTTAAAACTACATCAATAAAAGGACATCAAGATAAAGAAAATCAAACAAGAAAAAGGAAGCGAAAAGGCAAACACACACCAACCGAGGATAAAACACATACCTGCACCCCAAAACAGAACATACAAGAGCACACTAACACCCAGCGCATACACGCATACAACCTCACACGCCACAAGACACCAAGCAAGTACCCTGCAAAACCCACATAACCAATACATCCAAATCTCGTTGGTGCGTAATTCCAAGTAGTAAAGAACCTGCGCATACAACCAACGTGCCTGTGTATGGCACACTTACTTTCTAGACCGGCAGCCCGAAGGCAGTTGATATCTTTTACTAAGTACAGTGTTATTGTTCATTTCAACTTGGTTTCATGTGGTACCTCCAATGTTTGATCCAGCCCATAATTTGGTTCCTTTGTTGGGGGTCCAGGCACCACACGCAGCAGGTTGTAACCGGCAGACTTCCAGGAGTGCAATTTCGCGGTCGTAACCAATAACTGTTTCGGTTGACTTGGCCATTGGTTAATCACTGTTCAGTGACCAAAACAGTTATCGGTTACAGCCAATGTTCCTGTACTTGGATATTGGTACCTCGTTCGATTGACCAAAATGCTCTGGGCTGCTACTCTATTCCTTGCATGCTCGTACAGGTCTTGTGATCAGACCATTTTTGTCTCTTCATTCACAGGGGTAGCCTCAATTACAAATAACCGTGTTTTGACACCAATGCTCACTTCAGAATGGCATTCTGCTCAACACATGAACACGTACAGTCATAAGGGACATTAGCATAGAGCTATATATACTGACTAGAGCGCCAACTTGCCTTGTGTTTTAAAGCCATGTGGATGCATTCATGTTTGTGTACAAACCTATCAAAAAGCTTGAAATTTTGTACGGCTGTTGTACTGCTATTTGTGTAAGTGTGTTCTTTTTCCATGCGTCAAAAAATCAAATACGCTGCGAATGTGAATGCACAATCTGTTACTGTGTTCCTATGAGACTGCGAACCATATGTGTTAGGGCCCTGATTTTAGCGCACATACGCCAGTCCATTCGTCGGTGCCATCATGTGGCATTTTTTTTAAACAAATTCATTGAAGCAGATTTTGCTCCCCCTTGACATCTAGAGAAGCATCTCTATTCACAAATAAACTTGTTCATTAAAAAGCACGACATTCATCAACATTTTTATAGCTTTAAAAGAACCGCACTGCACAGTATAGTACACACAATGAATCTGAATGAATCCCAGATTAGGCAAACATGCCTATACCCTCACTTTCAAAAATGCTCTCTTCAAATTAAAAACATTCCATTGTCACGCACATACCAGAAACATGTCTGCCCCCTGGAGGTTTCAAGGTTTCAAAATGTGTGCGTGTATAATGAGGAGTTAGTGCTCTAGTCAGTAGATAGACATTAATGACAATAAAGGAACATTACACAGGGAATAATTTCATCCGGCAATTTTGTATCGCAAAATATTTAAAATGAACTCATTGAATGCCAGTGTTGAGTAGCAACTGGTGATTTTTGAGTAGCAACTGATACATTTTGTATAGCATTTTGCTGTACTATAAATGTACAAGGGGAATCGTTCACTGTTATATCAGGGTTTCTTTCAAGGTCTATTAGAAACAAAGTACAGGATTTGTCATTGGAATTTAAAATAATTATTTTTTTCAATCTGAAAACAACATAATAAAATAAATAAATTAAATAAATTTTGGGAGGCTAATCATCCTTACTCGCAGCTAAGAGCTGAATTGCGAAGGACGCGGCTACAACGTGTTCGAGAAGCAGGCATGCTAGGGCGCCTTTGGCAGCCAGCCACATCAACCCATTATGACCACGGAGCACAGCCAGAGATCGAAAGTGTTTGATTTTTCCCGAGGGAGGAAAACCGGATGGTCTGGAAAACCCTCGTGGCACAGCAGAGAACCAACGCACAACTCAACTCACATATGGCCCTGGCCGGGTATCGAACCTGGGTCGCCTTGGTGAGAGGCGAGCGCTTTACGCACAAGCCAACCATGCCACCCCAAATCAATTAAATTCAGACCTGTACCAATTCTCCAGAGACTGTTATTCATCGACGTCATATTCGCTATTGAATCATATTTATTTAAATTTGTCATACCCTTGAACTGGTTACACACATTACTGGATCCTAATACCTGTGAGATATATTTTTGATATATTTTTGATATATTTTTGATATATTTTTGATTTGCTGGGGATTTTGTATAAACTTTCACTGACATAGTACAAAAACCAACATTGATAATAGCAACAACAAAAAACAATCAAAGGAACTTTTGCATATCAGGATTACTGTCAAAGTTAAGAAAAAAGTATATGAGCATTCTCCCCAGGATTTTTCAAAACTGTGGGGCCAAATTTCTGGACCCAAATTTTGGAAGTTTGGTTTAGCTGGCTGAATTGAAACGATGTCCTCACTTTGTGTTTACCTTGGTTTCAAATGCCCTACTGTGCAATCTGCAGGGATGTGATAGGATGTTGGAAAAAACCTGAACACTGAGCGCAAGCCACAAAAGCTTTGCCAGCACGAAGCCCACTAATAACATTTATCTTTGGTTTTAAAAGTCCTACTCTGCAATCTGGGGCGTTATATATGGTTTTATCTTCATTTTTTTTATGAATTTGATCTTAGGTAAAAAAAATAAACATATATGTTTTTTGTTTTGGGTTTTGTATTGTTATGGGGGTTTGTTTGGGTTTTTTTGGGGGGGGCAAAAAAACATATTTCTTTTTTTGGGGGGGGGGGGGGCAAAACAAAACGGATTTCCGGTTAAAAACGGAGAAACCACATCCCTGAATCTGGAGCATTCTAAATGGTTTTACACTGATGTTTTTTGTGCATTTGGTCTGGAAAAAGTACTGGCTGCAATCGGCGCATATCGGCACTCAATTTGTGCATATAGGCCTGATCACTTAGCTTCTGCATGGGGAAAACCCTGTATATGAAAACCACACAAATCAGCTTTGCGTATTTCAATACCGGCTATCGAAATAAGACTGATATGAACATCCCCAAAACCCAAAACAAAATATACACCGTTTTATTGTTTCCATTCAAAAATTTCTTGCAATTTTCACAGGTTGGTTGTACAGTACCCATAAAATAATGATACCTAGTTCAGCGTGATGTAGAATTATGTTGTCTTCCTTATCCTCTTTTGAAAAGATGAGTTGCTCATCTTTTCAGTTGTGTACAAAACATGACACCAAGCCGCGGTTTTTGATGGCAATTTGTTTGGGTGGCACAAAATCAATGACTGTGTGGACACTTGAAAAGAAGCGCAAACAAATTGCTCTGCTTTCTTGCCCTGCACTGGCTCTCAATAAACCTCCACGCCAAATTTAAAGTCCTCCTGTTAATTTGGAAATGATTAGAACTACGTGCGTTCGTCATACATTAAACACCTTCACTGGCTTCCAATTAGATTTAGAAACATGTACAAACTCACGCTTCTCGCTTATCGCTCACTGCACAACATCTCTCCCCAGTTTTTATCCACGCTATTAGCTCCTCACCACACCAGTCGTTCTGGTCTCCACTCTGCAAGCCAACAACTACTTGCTCTACCGAGACCGTATCGATCTTGGGGGAAACGACCTTTTCATGTAGCTTCCCCCTTTTCCCTATAAATATTCGATCTAGCACATCTCTCAGCTCTTTCAAACTGGCTCTCAAAACTCATTACTACAATACATTAACAGAGCCTAATTTCTCCTGCTTGTCAGACTGTACATATACACGTAGAATATTGGTTTTTGTTAATTTGTTTTCTCTTTGTAGCGCCATGAGTGCCTTTTGTTAGATGAAGGTGCGCATTATTATTATAATGCATACGTCTCCTGACTACCTCAAAAATCTTAAATCAGTTCAGGCTCCAATATATTCATTTTTTTAATTTATTTATTACTTTTTCTTTGGGGGGGGGGGGGGGGGGTGATCCACAAGACCACAGGACTTGTTGCCCAGAATTTTTACTGGACCAGAGTTTTTTCCCAAGACCAGATTCAAAACGAGAAAAGATATGAAAAGACAGAATCAAAATAAGCTTAAAGTCACCTGGAAATAGATTTTTTTTTTTTTTTTAATATAAGAGTATATGTATATTAACAATAAAACAATTTTTTGAGTAATTGTTTGTCAGTATTTATATGTTAAAAAAATACATAAAGTTGTTTGGGGGCGACTCCGCCCATCCCTTTTTGTGACGTCAATCGAGGAAGACTTCGCCTCGATTGAACATCGACCCCACTCGAACTTGCCTGCATTTACGTTGTATATACACGTGCAAGTAGTGAGATTGTACGTTTCGTTTGGTTATCCAAAAGGGGGGTTTTTTCTTGCATTTTTCCAGCAAAAATTGCTGCTGGATGCAGCAAAACGACTAAAGATGGGGTCAGCCAGCATTTTTTTCCTGCAGATCCCAAATATAGGCAGTTACGGGCATCGAAAGTTAGGCTAACGAGGGCAAAGTGGTCCGGTCCGACGTCGTTTTCAGCGCTATGGATAGCCCGGAGATTTTTTCGTTGGTAGTAGTGTGCAAGGGAAGTTGCAGTGAAGCTTAGGTTACCAGCGAAATGTTTCTGGTGGAAAAACAATACCTCGTATTATCCGTGTTCTCGTTATGACCATGCTCGTATCTTCCGTTTTTAAGACATAGAAACGCGCATGGGACAGTTCGGGACCGGTGAAAAACCTCGTATAAACTGGCGTCTCGTATTAGTCGACTGTACATACACTGTCCTAGGATTGCATTGGGTGGTGACGTCCGAATACGAAAACACATCATACTGATCAGGTACAGACGTAATGTACGGGGCCAGATTACACATTTTCTCCTGCCTCGATTGACGTCACGAACAGCGCCATGTAAAGGGGGGCCTATTTTTTAATTTGTAATTAAAAGAAAAATACAATTTTTTAACCTTAGTAAATTGTTTATTCACATTCCACTCAAAAAAATGTATATATTAATGACAAAAGCTTTATTTTGAAAAAATACCACTGCCAGGTGCCTTTAAATATAGGCCTATAAACTGTTTTGTCTGTTAAGAAGAGAGGATTGATCTCATTTGTCTGATGGGTAAGTAGACTTTGATACTCAACAATAATGAAAGATGTTTATCAAACTCAAAGTCAACATTTGAACACAATTTCTTCTTTTTTAAAATAAATATATTGAGTTGAAAAACACAAGTCAGCCGAACTTTCCATGCTCGGGCCTGTGGTCCAGTGTGAATTTCAAGATCGATGTGCAACAATTTGCAAAGCCAAAATCAGCTTGCCTCTGTGCTTTGGGCTATATACTGGTCCAAGGCTGTGGAACAACCTCCCTGTCCAACTATGCCAATCAAATGTCAGTAAATGTTCTCAGGAAACAACTCAAAACAACTCTATTTAGATCTTTTTAGAGTTTGGTTTTGTGCTGTTTTATTGTGTACAGCACCTTGGGGTCCAGTCATGGATGCAAGGCACTTTATAAGTTTAACTTATTATTATTATTATTATTAATAGTTATTTAATTTTATTGCACAGCACCTTCATCTAGCTGCCAGGATGTGTATGCACCTCGTATAGTAAGAACTAATTATTATTCTTGTCTATAATAATATAAGATGAGAATGTATCTATTCATAATATTCAGTTTGCAGTAACACCATTGCTGTGTAGATTTGTTACACTCAGCCGAAGTAGTAGTCCCGGCCGATTTCCTACCTTCCGCCCAGGTATAGTAGTTAATAAGCAGGACAGTTCTTTTTCTGAACTACTGAACTAAGTAGTCTCCTGAATTCCGAAATCAACTCCTTGGCAGTAGAAAAAATAGCAAGTCAATTTCTCAAAGAACAATACATACATGTATCTACACAGCAAGGTAGATTCTGTATCTACACAGCAAGGTAGATTCTGTATCTACACAGCAAGGTAGATACACATGGTGTTACCATATTGATGCCTCACCATAGGCCTACAATGCCTCAAAACCTACAAAGTATCTACTCTTAATTTACTTTTTTTTATAATGATCTACTTTTCCTTTAAATGAAAACTTAATGTTTATGGTAGCTTGGTTTTAAATGTACATGATGACATTACAAATGCCATACCTTGATTTTGCATGACACACCATGGACATTGTTCATTTTCACCCGTGCTGGTTAACACTGTTGCATGAACTGTCTGCAGTATTTGCTCTCAATTAGTATGCATTGACATTTATCTCAATGTGGGCTTCACCACTTGCCCTAATTGCTTCCATTTGCACCTGTTTTCAATGCCAGGTAATTTTCTTCTCACTTGCTTTTTCAGTCAGAGAAGTGAACGTGTTCCTATTTATTTGTTTTGTATTCTTATTATTATTTCAACTTCTGAGTTGAATTTTCTGAGTTGAATTCATCTCAACTGTCTCCTTTTTCAGCTGATTATTGTCAGGACGTGCTTTTCATTTATTATTCCATATGTATTTATTTCCTCATTTGTTTTTAGTTTTGTAGTCAGTCTATAATGTCTGTTTTAAACTGTAATATGCATTCTTACCATAGTGTTAGCCAGAGGGGTGTCTGGGTGTCTTTTGGACACCCTGTTTTAAATTTGGACACCCTGTTTTATCTGTCATTTACATGTAAATGTATTGTAAGTGAACAATTTGGACACCCAGTTTTTAAATTTCCAGCAGATTTGGACACCCTTTTACCAAATCCTGGCTAAAACCTTGATTCTTACCAAAGTATAAATGCAAATTATATTGTAAACAAAGACATATTTACTTTGATGATCATCAATATCAGTTTCCAAAGTTTGCCTTTTATCCATTTCTATTATTTGTTAAAAATTCAAATTCCTTTTATCAGGATGTGCCTTTTATTTATTATTCGATGATGTGTTTATTTCCTTCTTTGTTTTTGGTTTGAGATCGGTCTATTTTAAAACTATAATATGCCTTCTTACCATGTAAAGTGGATTGTAAAGAAAGACATAAATTTTGATGGTCATAAGAAATTATTTCCAAGGTTTGCCTTTAATCCATTTATATTGTTAGTATAGAAGACTCGGATTCCTTTTTTTAGAATGCGCCTTTTATGTGTTTATTTCCTCTTTTGTTAGTTTTGAGGTCAGTCTATTTCAAACTTTAATATGCCTTCTCACCACAGTGTACATTTTGGGGGGTTTGTAAACAAAGACCTATTTATTTTGATGATCATAAAACATTATTTCCAACGTTTGCCTTTTATCCTTTTCTTTCTTAGTTGTTAATCTTGTGGTCAGTCTATTTTATACTGTAATTATGCATTCTTACCACAGTGTACATGTAAAGTGATTTGTAAAAAAGACATGTTTATTTTGATGATCATAAGTTAAGTATTTATTTTTTTAAAGTTTGCCTTATATCATTTTCTTCTAATTTGTTAAAGATTCGAATTGCTTTTTAATTTTGGATTTTGGGGCTTTTAGTCACAGCGGCAAAGGTTCAATGTGAAGTAATCCTGGCTATCTTTAAGAATGAATTTGTGTAGCTGACTGATTTCAATAGTTGTTCTTGCTTTGATCTGCTATTGTTCAATATATGTCTTCTGTGACACAGGTACCCCTCTAAAGCCGCAAGACCCAGCCATTCTGGTTACTGTACGTGACAAACGCTTTTAGACAGGCCTGAAGATTTCGCTCTTATTATATTAGTAAAGACACACCACGAACGTGCGTAATGAAACAACAGTATGATGTGCACACAGCACTCTGCACAAACAACAATGTTACTGGAATGTGCAAACGACAATGTGCATTCCCTAATATGAATACTCTGTAATGTACAAAGAAAACCGAGCTGAGTGGTGTCTCTCCCCAGATAAGAAGCTTTTGCACACGACACTTTCACTGAGTGTGTGGCGAACATAATGGCGGTAAAACAGTGAAACAATACAACTGTAAGATTACAGAATGACCCCAAAAGTAAGGCCGTTGCTGTAATGAAACACAGAGGGCAAGAATAATACTACACCTAAGAGAATACAGAGGGAGTCATGCGGACAACCGAGCGGTCCTGAGTTACGGCCGCTGTATGACAAAAAGCAGCAAGAAAATGCAGACAAGCTGCAATTCACACGTAGCGCAAAAAACAACAGTGACAAGGTCTGGATTTTTCCCTGTACGCAGGTACCCTTCCCATGAGACCGAGCCATTCTGGACGCAATGTCCGACAAGCTTTTCTAAATCAGCCAAAATTACAAGGGTAATAATAACAATAATAATAAGTACTTTTATAGCGCACAAAGCGGCGGCATCAGTGCACTGTACAAAGCAAAATTAACCGAAAATGACAAAATGTATTAAAAATGGGACAATAAAAAGCAAGATACAAAAGATGAATTAAAAGCTAGATGTGCAAATGCAAGACTATTGCACACACACAGGGTACTATACAGGTAAAAGTTAAAATAGAGCCAAAAAACAGCATTAACAGCAGACGTTAACAGTTAAATGTTAAAAGTTAAAAGACAACCGCCAGAATTATAATACAAGATGGACACATAATAGATTGTGCAAGTCTTGCACGTGTCACGTGTTCGTGTTCCGACGCTGTTGAAGTTAAAATAGCACTTACATTATGCATTATATTGTCAAACATTGTATCTCATTTTTCAAAATAGCTTGGATGTACACATAAAACAAGTCTGCTCTGAGACAAGACATTTTGGCACCAAGCCATTTTGTGTGAGATACAACGCTTTTGCACTGAAGCATCAAAATCTAGGTAAAAGTTCAGTGCTATTTTGACTATGCCACATGCATCATCCCCATCAATCAGTTTACCTCTTTATAATTGGTGATTCCACAACATACACACACAGAATGGTGAATGAAGAAGCTCACTTAGATTCCAACCCACCCAGCCTCATCCTATGGATCTATCTCCTAAACTGATTGGACACTCCAGACAGTGTTTAAGATGTACACAAGATGAGGTAGTTATGTCTGCTCCTCAGTAGGGAAAAGCTGGTTGGCGTTGCTAAGGCCTTAGCTCATTGGAAGATACAACAAGGTCATACTGCTTGTGACTGATCCCTTTGTAATTGCCTGTCCATGCACTGATGTTTAGCTAGCACTGTCTGTAAAAATACAAAACAATACATATGTATATTAATAGGGCACAATTAGAAAGAAAGGTTGGATAAATGTTTCCAATCCTAAACCAAACTCTTTAACAAATTGTTTAACAGAGTATTGATTGGAAGTTTGGTACATTTTACAAACTTTCACAAACATTTTATAAACTTTAGGCAAAAGAATAGCTCATGGCTTGGTATTCATAGGTTTGAAAGCCTAAAACCCCCACCCCACAAAAAAAACAAACGAACAAACTAAAAACACACTAAAACAGGAATCTTCTACACAGTCATTCCATTCTAAATGTTGTAAAAAGAAACAGTACATTTTCCATTTAGGGCATAAGGCTGGCTCAGTGGTTTCTTGCCCTGCTTTTCACCTCTGTGGACGCCCGTTTCAAATCCTACCTCAGACCTATAGTACAGCGGATAAGCTCCCATATTATGAAAATTGTGCACTTTTTGAGAAAAGCATGAAACTTCTAGCATAGTTAGTTTTGACCATAAGGTTCATTTTCAGATGTGGAGGGAAGTCAGATTTGACCTCTGAGGACCGTGGGAGGTCAAATCCAAAATGGCTGCCAGTCTGCATTGTCTAATGTACAAACACGCCTAATTTTTGAATCAAACAGTGTAGAAAAACGTTTCAGGTGTCATTTTCAACTAAATTGGGGGTGCCAATTCATTTGATGAGACTTTTGAGACCGCCAGAACTCAAGGAAATGCATGAAGGTCAAGGTCAAGGTCAAAATTGACCCCAAAATAGCAAATTTTGAATGTTTACAACATGTTTTACCATTTATTTTTCGTGTGTTCTTCCCTATAATATTCTCAAATTGCTCAAGGAGTGGTTCCCCCGCATAGTCCCCCATCTTAATCCATTTTCAGTTAGTTTATTTCACTTATTGGCACCAGACCATTCTTTGTCTTGTAACTGACCGTATGCATAATGGTCAGTGGGCAGCTAGGCAGTATTTGGCAAACACCTCAATTCAAGTCTGGAAAACTGCGCTATAGGGTGGAAGAGTGTGCTCACCAAAGTTGCGTCTTGAACTGTTTACAACAGGAGCTGTGGACAACATCGACCACAATCCAAGCTCTGCAACTGCAAAAGATTCCTTCCACGGCATCGGAATCTCACTTATGCAGCATCCGTCACACACACATGGTGGAACTGAACGTAGTGCACCGGTAATTAGTCAAGCTAGCTCTTCCACCAAGCCAGTGACACCTCTGCCATCGGCCTACACAATTGTGCCACCAACTGCCCTCAAGAAAAAATGACTTTAGTGTGCCGGCTGTACAAGGTCCCGTGAGACCTTCCAACTTCCTGGCTGCTGTGTCTGCTGAGTTTGCGTGGCTCAGCAAAGTCAAGACGGCTGTTGACAAGTCTACCATGGATGGCTGGATATCGTGGCATGCCTACCATGCTGACACACACCAAGCTGTCATCACACCTGCAGCACTCAACGCACTATTGCCTCTGTTTTTGACAATACACACTCCATGGCAATGATACGGCACTCCATGAACATCGTCAATGCAGCAGTTCAGCACTTTAACCCAGGTCAAATTCCTGTCGTTGCCGCTGACCAACCCCTTTATGCTCTTGCAAAGGAAGTTCGGTGGACCTGGCCAGACACTCACGGAGAGGATCGCTTTTGGATCATGTTTGGTGGTCCACACATCGAGATGGCCACGTTACAGTTGTTGGGAGACCGGTTGGAAGACAGTGCCTGTACGAACGCCCTGGTACAGGCCGACATTGCAAGTTCCGGAACAGCCAATTCCTTCATACTTGCCAGCCATGGCACCAAGACCCGCCACGCATACCAGGTCATAGCTGCAAGCCCCTTTACACTCCTCCAACAAGCTTACATTGAGGACTGCACATCCGATGATACTTATATGCCTTTCAACCAGATAGTACGTCTTTTGAGGAGTGGTGCGTACGGCGAGCAAATGCTTGTGTCCACTTTGGTTACTGGCTTTAGACCCTGGCATTTGAGCTTCTCTTGCTGCGGTACATCAGGTCTCTTCGTAAAGGTAACTTCAAGCTGTACGTGAAATCGCCGACACAGATAACGCCCTGGATGTTCGCCCTAGATCACACGCACTACTCCAAATGGCTTCCGTACACATCCGTGACATGACGACCTCGCTGTAAAACACCCAGATGTCCCAGCAGAATTCATTTCTGGAAATGTTGTGGTGCACAAAACCAGCAACATATTCTCTGCCATGGCAATTGAACAGTGCCATGAGCAGAACAATGCAATGGTGAAAGGTCCTATAGGGGGGGTGGGGGCTAATGGACTGACTAGCAATCCAGGAGCACTCTGACGCTGGCTGCTAGCAGGGCCAGCAAATTGCCAGGATCACTACAGAGTTTGAGGAACAGGCCATAAAGCAAGATATTAGGGTGCTGCTGACACTGGACACCATCACCATGACCAGTAACCTGGAGTGCAAGCAGCATTTCTGAGGGGTGTTAAGGCACTTGTGTACAACACCTGTCACACAAACACTTCCAAAGAACAAGTTGCCACTTTTCAGTAGCTCACCGGCCAAGGTAATGTCAAAACAGAAGGCACAGCTCGCAGCACTTTAGAGTGACTGTGGTTTCTTTTTGAGGCTGTAAATCTCGTGTCAGACACAGGATGGAGACATGGACAATTTCTTCTCCCTTGAAAACCAGGCAGCTCTGTCAACTGGAGGGAAAATGCAGATTGGAGTTAAAGCATATCTACTTCACTGCCTGGAATAAATTCTGCTGGAAAACAATAGTGCACCTGTGGCATGGCCGATGCAATAATTCTTGATGGTGCAGCTGTGGTTCAAATGCTTAATCCTGGAACATCAAGAACATTTCAAGAGTATATGGAGAAAGAGTGTTTGCCCCATACATCTTTGCTCAACTCGAGAAAAGCATCCGCATCGACCTTGTCTTGGATGTATACTTACCTGCTAGCCTGAAAGCTCCAACAAGACAGAATAGGGGAAAGGACACCAGGAAAAAGGTGGTTCATTCTACTGTGCTGCCAAAAAACTGGAAGGACTTTCTTCGAGTCAATGAGAACAAAACCGAATTGTTTGTTTTCCTGTCACGCAAAGCTGTTCATCTTCAACTACCACAGGGCAAGGAACTGTATGCAACAGATGGAAGTGGAATACTCTGATCTCCTGCTGAGTCACACTCTGCCTGCCTTGCCCCAAAGCTCACTAGTGGAGGCTGACACTCGTCTACTAGCTTCTGCATGTGGCAGACGCTGTGAAAAAAGGGTGTAAAAAGGTAGCCATACGTGATGTGTTTGTACTGGCTGTGGCTATTTAAGCAAGATAGCTCCTGATGAGGTGTGGATCGCCTTTGGTGTTGGATCAAGCTTTTGGTACATAGCTGTTCACGAAATGGCTGCCACAATGAATCCGACACAGTGTCTTACTCTCCCAGTCTTTCATGCGTTCACCGGGTGTGATACTGTATCTGCATTCGCTGGCAGTGGAAAGAAGACTGCCTGGGAAACTTGGAAGTCTTTCCCAGAGGTGAATGATGCTTTCAGTGAGCTCCTACATGTATGCATGCCAAGTGAGGTCAGTGAAGGATCAATGTTACTGCTAGAACGATTTGTGGTGCTGATGTACGACCAAACCAGTGAGAGCATGGAAGTGAATGATGCCAGGAAACAGCTCTTCACACAGAAGTCTAGAACCCTGGATAACATTCCTCCAACCCAGGCAGCACTCAATCAGCACATCAAGCGCACTTGCTACCAGGCCAACTGTTAGAACCAGGCATTGACCAAGGATCCAGAGATAACAGAGCCATCTGACTGGGGTTGGACAAACAAAACAACTGGCCGGAAGCCTCTTTGGACCACTCTACCTGAGGCATCAAAATCGTGCCCTGACTTGATCCACTGTCGCTGCAAGAAAGGGTGCACTGGACGTTGCAGATGTGGTAAAGCTGCACTCAAGTGCACTGCACTGTGCTCTTGTTCTGGAGACTGTTAGATTTTGATCGTTACCATTAGGATATTCATAAGTTGTGGACAGTGCTAAATTAATGTGGACATCTATAGTGGTAATGAAGAGGTTTTAGGTCGTATTTGGAATAGCTTTTTGGGTCTTCTGGGCACAATTTGATGGAGCTGCTTACAGGTAAGCAAATTTTTGTGCTAACTGTAGTAGACAAATTTGCTTAAGCATAAGCACATTTCACAGGTTAGCAAGACAATAGGGCGGCCACCTTGTGCGTTTACAATAGGTTTGCATTGGTATGTCATTAATTTTCGTGCAGTAAGCACCGTAAGGTTAGCATACCTTTTCGTGTGCTTAGTTACGGTTAGTAGTAGCGCTATGAAGTAGAAACTCATACGTAAGCACCAAATTGGTCGTTAAGCAGCTCTATGAAATTGGGCCCTGGATAGTTAGAGTGGTGGTAATATTTAACATGGGTCTTCTCTATTTATTTTTAATTATTACTCCTAAGTATCAAAATAGAGCCAAAGTTTAACCAAAAATCACTTTTTTGGCCTAATTTGACGTTAACCTTGACCTAAATACATATTTTTTGAGTTTTGGCGATTTCAAAAGTATTACCAAATGATTTGGCATCCCCAATTTAGTTAAAAATGACACCTGAAACGTTTTTCTACACTATTTGGTTCGAAAGTTAAGCTTGTTTGTACATCAGACAATGCGGACTGGCGGCCATTTTGGATTTGACCTCTCAGGGTCATCAGAGGTCAAATCTGACTTCCCTCCACATCTGAAAATAAATCTTATGGTGAAAACTAACTATGCTAGAAGTTTCATGCTTTTCTCAAAAAGTGCACAATTTTCTTGCTTAGCCGCTGCACTACTAGAGCCTTTGCATGGTAATGTGTTTTTAGTCTCTACCTGAGTGCATGGGTTTTCCCCATTTGGGTTTTCCCATTTGGGTTTTCCCCATTTGGGTTTTTCCTATTCAGCCTGTTATTGGCACTATTGCACTTTTGGATGTGTAATGAAATAAATAAATTAAATTTTAAAAAATCAACTCCACGCATGGTTCCCTGTAAGAACAAAAAGAAATTGACTCTACTTTTGAGAAGCATTTATTTATTTATATATATTTTTTTTATTTATTAAATTTATTATTTTTCATTTTTTTTTTCTTCCATCATAATAATTTTTTTATATATATATATATTATATATAGTCAGTTTCCCTTGTGGTTTGTTATTTGATATCTGATATATATAAAAAAAGTCGCATCCCCTTATGGTGATCCCCTTATGGTGATCCCCTGGCTGCCGTTTCCCAGGTTGTATCTTAAACTCGGGTGTGTGATCCTTGGCTACACGGCGGTTTACGGTTGAATGGCTTCAGACTGGCACCCACCGAACAAGGATATTGACAAAATAGGGAGACCGCCAACATAGGGCTAGATAGCTCAGTTGGTAGAGCGCCGGCACGTCAATCCGGAGGTCGTTGGTTCAAATCCCGCTCCAGTCAATTTTTCCTTGTTCAACCCAAAATTATTATATATATATATAGGTATGTATACAGCGTTGTAGCCACGCCGGTCGGCGCCGGTCGGGTGTAACCGGCATTTGCTATTGCCGACCGCCACACAGACTAGATGAACATCCTACCGACCGGCACAAAATGCAACAAAGTTACAATAAAATGAACTACCTCTTTTACACAGTCGATCGCTTGTTCAGTTTGAACGGTAAACTTGTTTTTCCCCAGTTGTCAATGATTAAATAAAACACATTTTCAACCCAAAGGAAGCCGACAGTTGGATGTCCTTTTCTTTAATGTTAGCCCCAGACAGCTGGACACTATCCAGACATGTCAGGGAGAATGATTGACCCTCCAATTGAGACCCAATTACTCTTATCTATAATCCTCTGCAGTTTGTTACACAATTGTTTTAGTTTGCAATACTCTTGCTTCACTCAAAAGACAAGCCTCGTGCGTGGTGTCTTTGTAGCTAATCCTCTACAGTTGTTATACAATTGTTTTACTTTGTAATACTCTTGCTTTACTCCAAAGCTAGCTGCGTGTGCGCGGTGTCTGTGTGGTGTTGTGACCTGGTTTTGTGACTCTTCGGAGTGGGTTTCGTGTTCTTTTAAACCTGGAAAGTGTGTTGACATCTGCTGGCTTTTAGATTTAATGTTTGTTTTTGAATAAGATATGATTTATTAACATTTTATTCATGCAAATTGTTCCATCGGGTTTACCACCCATGGGGAAACCCCTGGCCAATTTTCAAAATAGTATTTTTTGGTAAATTGCTTTTTTCAGAGTACAACTAATAGTTTATTTATAGCCTTCAGGCCTTTGTTAAAATAACATGTTTGGCCTTTGTGCTCTATCTACTGGCTTTGGAGCCCTCCAAAATTTTGTTTGCTCCAAGACCAAAGTGGCCTTGCCCTAAAAATGTTGAAGCCTATTGAAACTGTAATGAAGTTTTAAATAACAGATTTACATACCTTAAAATGCATTACAAAAATCATGTCTCAGAAAACCCATACAAATCCATTTTTAAAGCAGTAAAATTAAAAGCTTCGCTCTATTTTGATTGTAAATTAGCCGGCACTCAAAAAGTTCTAGCTACAACCCTGTATGTATATATATATATATATATTTTCGGGGGGCGGTATGTTTCCCACTTCTGTATATGTAATGAGCATTTGAATACTTCGCATGGCATCTGCTAACAATAATAATAACATCATTTTTATTTGATGAACTGGTTTCGACGAACAGGTTTCGCTGAACAAAAGAGAGACATTTTTTTCTGGACAGAAAACGTTTGTTTGAAAGCCATAGCAACAGGTCTAGTGTTGCCCTTGCATCAATCAATACAATGGAGCTCTCCTCGTGATCACAGAACAGGGGGCTGCATTCCGATGTCCTTGAAACAAAATTAAGATGTCCTCAAACCAAATTTACGATAAATAGCAAGTTGGATTAATCAAAGAGCGCTTATTGTTGAATGCCGTGTATTTTGTGTTTCCATGGCAATACACAGTAGCGAAGGAATAGGTACTTGAGTACACAATGGGCATGATTTGAAACAGACTAAATTTAAGTTCTTTTACTTGTCCTAGTGATTTTACTCTGCGGTTGCTTACAATGTACAAAACAACCCATCAAGCCAGCAAATGGGTCATTATCTAGAGGAAAAAACAGTCAAAACTATTCAACAGTAGATAACGGATCAGGCAGAATTCACCTCTGGGCCCAAATCCACGGTGATGCTTGCCACAAAATTACACTTAAGCCCTTTTCACACGACAAGAACAAAAACATTCTTGGCGAAATGTTCTCAATGTTTGTGAAATATTACCAAATGAGCTTCACGTGAAAGGACAGCATTTTTCACATGTTCTCCTTGCGAAATGTTCTCAAACATTAGTAGGTACCAGCCTATGACAAAACTAACGCTAGTAGAATTTTTCACAATGATCTTTGTGCACTCTTTCGAGTGAAAAATCCGATGTTTATTGTCAGGCATTCCTTGCAAAAACGGTCATACCACACGAACATTTGCGCTAACATTATAAAAATGTGCGTTGTGTCCAAAACATGTATGTGTTATGGAACGACTTACATGTACCTCTTCATATTCGCCAAGCTGGCTCTCTTCAGATTTTCAAGGGACTTTTAAAAACTCATTTGTTTGAATCTTTTTTTTAATACTTTTTTTCCCGGAGGAAATTATTTATTCAAACTTAAAACAACTCCTCACTTTACAAACATGCTGAAAAGCCACGGCAATAAAACAAAATATAAAGTTGACAGATATAACACTTTATAAAATACAGAGTTAACCTTGACACAATAATATAAAGGAGTCCCATTGTTTGTGGAATTTCACAGTAGAATCATTGGTAATAAGAGATGTACTTTTCCAAAGTATTGTTGCATTCCTCTTATGGGGCGAGTGGGCAGGCTTCTCCAAACGGGGAATGGCAATAATTATACGAATACAAATAGATTTGCGGGAGTCTGACTTGTGACGAATACATTTACTGGTTTATTGCTCACATAAGAACTTATAACATTACAATATTGGTAGCGTAGTATAATGCCACTTGTTCTAAAAGAGTCTATAAGGCAAATGGTATAACGTGGTCTAACTGAACGGTATACTGAGCTATGCTCTGAGATCTGAGTCTAACCATAGTGTAAAGACTGACTGTGATTATCTGACTGAGTGCAATTCTTGACTGAGTGCATCCAGACTGATCGTGATTCTGGTTTTAGAAAAAGGAAATATGGGGTATATATAGGAATCTAGAGTATAGAAATGAATTAAGTTTGGGGTCTTGACCAATGGAAAACTGCCATGCTGGAAGGTCATCGGACGTGGCAAGTTGATAAACCAAATAAGGAGTGGTGGGTTGCAAGAGTAAAGTGAGTGACAACTAACGTAAAGGGCGGTGCTTGCCATTGCTTGTGTACAATTCAGAATGTGCATAAGGATTACATAGGAAATAACACACCAGATCACTTGCGTACCAAATGCTACTACGTTAGGAATACACGCAATTGGGTGCGTGTGCTAAGCACATTGCATGCACGCTGCACATGCTGACGGGTGGGTACGCAAATGATATGGCATGGGATTCGTGTACAACGATCACACACGTTGCTATGGCATGGGGTTCGTGTACAACGAACACGCACATTGCCATGGCATGGGATTCGTGTAGTACACGATTACGCACACCGCTATGGCATTCGACTTTTGTACACAGGCAATAGTAATGCACAAAGCATTGCCCCGTGATAAAGTACTGGCTATTCTTAGCTGATTGAGGGAGTACTGGCTTAGATCGCTCACAAGGCACTGGCACTGAATATACATGAGGGGGTGTAGCACTGGTCCCTCGGACCATGCTCGGACGATCGAGGGTCCGGCATTAAAATGTGCTGACTGGACGGGGGGAGTCTTGTGAGGTTGGTGAAAGTTGCAAGCTAGCAATTCTAGATTATATCGAATCGAGCATTGATCTTAAGTTGCTACATTGAATAATTATTGGCTACTCAAAAGAGGGCGCTAGGAAATCATAAGGATCAATGTGAGGTTCAGAACAGTATAATAGCGTTTTAAATCCATTTTCAATTTTAAATCCATTTTCACTTGTTGGTAGAACCAAGATCAAGAACAATTCGATACGGAGACCGTGCTTTTGCTAAAGCTGCTCCTGCCCTGTGGAATAAGCTCCCTGTCAAACTTCGTAAAATAACATCACTGGACATTTTCAAGAGGGAACTGAAGTCACACTTGTTTACATAGACTTTCATAGCTTTATCTAAACTACAATTAATATCAATTTTTGTTTAATATTTCCATTTTGTGTAGGCGCCTTGATCGGTTTTCTGGAGAAGTGCGCATTAATAATAATAATAATATGGATTTATATCGCGCTTTATCACACCCAAGGGCGTCTCAAAGCGCTTCGAACATTATTACCCCTGGTCACTGGGCCATTTATTTCATTCCTTAAACCATCTCAGCTCCCTGGGGAGTATACAGCATTATAAATTCATATTATTATTAATAGTGCAAGGGATGGTTTGTTGTCATTCATCTTCATTTTATAAATGTGGAAACGACACAAAAGGAGGATCAGATTAAGAGCACTCGGCGATTTCTTAGTTATACATGTATAAAAAAGGATAGCCACATTGTCTACACATGCGCCTCGGAATAAGTTTAGTCTTAGATAGATGGCGCTTTACAAGTTTTAATTATTATTATTATTAGATTTAGAGAATTCATTATTCAATCCCCAAATTGGGTCCAAAACCTTTAGTTGAAAATTTACATCCACAAAATAAATGAACAAGTGTCTCACTCTCTAATTGACGGAATGTACAAAGATCGCTATCCGTTTTACCGATTTTAGCTAAGAATGAATTAACGCCAAGAATTCTGTGGACTAATCTAGATTGAAACCATCGTAGTCTAGTGTCGTTTGTAGCGCCAAATGGAATATTACAAAGTACCATCCACTTGGAATTAGTAAGTTTAACACTCAATTTTGTTTCCCACTTAGCGGTAAAATTATACACTACTTTTTAGCAGATGTAAGACAGTTATAAATGCGGTTGGAGCCTTTTTTGTCCTTCAGGAGCAGCCTAAAATTGAATGGAATGAAAGGGAAGCAGATATTCGCCCTACAAGTGCCCATCATCGCTGTACCAAACGACCCTTTTATGGCCTTAATTATCCCTCCGTCTTCAAGGAAATTAGTCTTAACACCAAATTTAGCCATAAAATCAACCATGGTAAGAAAGTCTTCCCTTTCATCTAGAAGATCACACATACATGTAGAAAAAACCCTTATTTTCGTAACTTGCTTTTATATTCATTTCATTGTTTTATGTTGCGCATAGAGGCTCCTGCATTATGCGCTATATAAATATCTCTTATTATTATTATTATTATTATTATATGTCATCATTTCACTGGTACTAGCGATGATTAAAAACAAAAACTTGATAGTTCAGGTCAATTCGTTACCATGGTGTCACAAGAAAGCTTGTGTAAGCGCTGAAGTGTGAGATGAGAAGTAAACAATCCGCACTCGTAAAATTTGTTGCAAGGAGTCTATTTTTATTTTATTTTTTCTTCTTGGGGGGGGGGAGGGGCTTTACTGCAATGTTAGCGCAGGCTTCTACAGTACCATGAAATTTGGCACTGTACAGGTAGAAAATAAAATGTACATTACGCATCAGGCACTAACAGTCACTTTAATTAAGAGACAGCCCTCAAGGGGAAATGGAAAAGGGGTCATCAGGGGAAAAAAGATGCCTTGAACAGTATTGGGGCAATGTTTAGAAACATACAAACTGATTATGATGAGGCTCTCAATCATCAAACGGTGGATTGATAACCAGTGGCAGGTGAGGGGGAGGAAAGAGGGGGGAGGAAAGAGGGGGGGAGGAAAGAGGGGGGGAGGAAAGAGGGGGGAGGAAAGAGGGGGGAGGAAAGAGGGGGGGAGTGGAAAGGTGGGGGGAGAGGAAAGGTGGGGGGAGAGGAAAGGTGGGGGAGAGGGCATGCCTATTCCTCCATCGCACCTACCATGGATGTGCACCATATGGTTTAGATGTGTTCATATTCGGTACCTTATGGAGACCGAGGATAAAACAAAAGAAGGACAATTTAAAAAAAAAATTAATACAAGAATTTTGTATACAAAGTCCATGGAAAGATGTTCAGTACCGGGACAAAGGAAAGAACATTAGAATGTTATATTTATAAAACAACAGAAGGCATATTTGAGAATGTTTGTACACACAAACAAAACTATCCATCGTTTCCATTGTGGTAAAACATTTAAGATGATTTCTACATGAAAACCTTAACTGCACTAGTAAACGTGTAACTCCCTAGAGTGATTTAGAGTCCTTCCTCCCTCTAATAAAATTCAACACCATTTGCCTGATCTTCCCATGTACAGCATGATCAGTTACCAGTGCAGACCTCAGTCTAACCGAATCAATCAAAACATGCAGTTGGATTTTGAAGGGGTTGGGGACGGCTAGGGTTAAAAGAATTGAACCATATAATTATTGCCAGTCTTTTTAATTTACCCTAGCTGCACATTTCCTCAATAACCTTCAAAATATTTTAAGTAACTACATTAAGCATAACTACAGTAGTAAGCATCAGTCCATTCCCTTAACGATACAGGTACGATCCACTTGTATTACCTTCTTTGCTTTCTCTAAGTTCAAGGCCACTTTACAAATTCTGCTGGTGACCAAGGTAACCACATGCCTGCCTTATTATCTTTCCACTAAATCCATTCCTTTCACACTAATTGCAAAAACAAAACAAAAATGGGTACTCAACAGGTGCAAATGGGCACTTCTTAGTGTCATTATGTGTAATATCTTCATTACATTGACAGATCATAACCACTGGAGACCAATCCATCAATGAAAGTATCTACCCTGAGGCAATCAGGCACAACAGGCTATGATATATAGAGTTTATTCATCAATTAAACACTCTGGAGTGCAATGAAAACACCAATCAACTAAGAGCAAGTTCGGTTGGCTCGATCTAGCTGTCACTCGGAACGCTACATGGTTGAACTAGCTAGTGCAACTGGATCAACCTAGCTCCGGAGCACTGTTTCTCTAGTCAACTAACGAAGTTACATCACTTTGTCAAGTTGTCACTTTGGAACAATATTTGTTTTTCTCTTTGATACATCGTAGCCATGTTGGTTGCCATATTTGCCGAATCAATCAACTAAACGCGTTCGAGTGAAACACAGACCACGCTAAGCTTGGGCGATACCACGATATTATCGAAAATCGCGATACAATTTTTTAAACGATTACGATATCGTGTCTGGTTTTTTTAAATCGCAATATCGGCAAATCGCGGTTTCGATGAAGTATCGCGATGCATTTCCTAATCGAGATGATATGAGCTGTTTAAAAACATAAAAAGGCACCGACCGCAACCGCAAGATTCCCTACTATTGATCCCCGACTGGGATTCTTTGAAAAGACCGACATCAAACAGACGGTCTCATACAGACCAACATCAAACAAACGAAAACTGTGCGGTATTGCTCACGCACGTACATGTACATGTATAAAAACGTTCCTCGGACGTTTCCCGACCGGACCACGAGGCGATTTCTCACAAAGGGAATTTCCCTTGCCTTTTCGTTCCCACAGCTACACGCCATTCCTTCACCCCCTAACTATAAAGTTTACCACATTAGGAGCATGCAAGCACATCTGCGGGATCGAGGTGATGAATACTATGGCAGTGCTGTGAGAAGCACTACGTCATAATTATTCACGCGATCGGCGAATGGGAAAGCTGTGAAAAGCATTACGTCATAATTATTCACGCGATCGGCCAATCGGAAAGCTGTGAGAAGCACCACGTCATAATTATTCACGCGATCGGCCAATCGGAAAGCGGCCGGTCAGGAATCAGCCAATCAGCCTGTGCCAATTGCGTTCGTGGTGCTTCGGTTAACATGAAGAATAAAACCATGGCTAGAATGGAGAGCCTTACAGCCTTTATCAAATTTCCTTACATCAATAACCAATTCGCGGCACTTCTGTTTTAACACTATTTTTTAATCTGAAGTGGGTTCCCTCATCAACGCACGTCACAAATTAACCGCGATATCATCGAGAATCGCGATATATTTTTGACGATGTATCGTAAATAAAAAATGGCAATATCGCCCAAGCTTAGACCACGCATTAGTGATTTAAACGGCAAATTGACTAAAGGTTAACACCCCAACTTGCTCCTACCTGTGCAAATTATATCTACGTCACACTTAAAGTTGGGGTTATAGAATAGTTTTTGTCAACGTAATGCTGACGTATAGGCAGAGTTGTAAAGAAAGGCCGTAAAAGTCAGACACCGTAAAAGTCACACACGATAGTTTCAGCTGAATACAGTGTCTACTTGCTGAGAAAACAGCAAAAAACTGTCAAGATATTTACACCTGAACGTCGAATCCATCCACATTCAGCGAGGTGACAGTGGGTACCAACCGTATCTCTGACCGCAGCTTTCATGAATGGACACCAACCCTCAGAAATCTGAGACACGATTCATGCATGAATCGTGTCTCAGATAAAAACAAATTTATGGTGAAAAATGAGCCAAACCATATTACTTCACAAGGAATCTTTTCTCAAAATAGGAAATACTGCAGAGCGTCTCATTAAGTCAGTTTTCATGGTCATTAATTATTTGAATACTTAGCAAAGTATGTCCCTACTATAAACAATACTTGTAATTCAATTTTGGCTTGCACAAACAAAAATTTGCTAGAGCCTCTTAGTAAATTCAAAGTGTAGGCTACTTCAAATGAGTCTAAAGCGTAGTATTAATTTTACAAAATCAAGTTTCCAGATATTATAAAATGTCATTTTCTTTCTGTAATTCCCCTGTTTTATCAAAGCTGAACAGAACACTTGTGCATGCCTTTAAAATAGGACTTTGTAGTTTTACAGTAGCACCTTTTGTGAGAATGTACTGTTTACTCAACAGTTTGAAATATGTTTGTCATCTAAGGATTTGCATTTGTGTTACTACTAACCTATTTTATCATTCTCTTAAAGTGGATGATTTTGAGTTGAACAATTGACTAGAGCGGGATATGAACCAACGACCTCCGGATTAACGTGCCGGCGCTCTACCAACTGAGCTATCTAGCCCTATGTTGGCGGTCTCCCTATTTTGTCAATATCTTTGTCTGGGGGTGCCAGTCAGAAGCCATACAATCGCAAACTGCCGTGTGGCCAGGGATCACACCCAAGTATATGATACAACCTGGGAAGCGGCAGCCAGGGGATCACCTTAAGGGGTTGCGACTTTTTATATCAGATATCAAATAATAAACCCCAAATAATTAAAGATTTACCCAGTCAGTTTCCCTTGTGGTTTATTATTTGATCTCTTAAAGTAGCTAAACTTCAGTCTGCTGTCAAACTTGATGATGAGGATTGGAAATGAGCTACAAATTCAAAAACACTTAGTTTCAAAACTGGCTTAAGGTTAGAAACATTTATCAAAACTTTCTTTTTAATCAGCAGGATTGTGCCCTTTTAAGAAACATACATATCGATTGTGTATTTTTACAGACAGCGTCTAGCTAAACATCAGTGCATGGACAGGCAATTACTAAGGGATCAGTCACAAGCAGTATGACCTAGTTGTATCTTCCAATAAGCCTTAGCAATGCCAACCAGCTTTTCCCAACCGAGGAGCAGACATAACTACCTCATCTTGTGTACATCTTAAACACTGTCTGGAGTGTCCAATCAGTTTAGGAGATAGATCCATAGGATGAGGCTGGGTGGGTTGGAATCTAAGTGATCGAGCTTCTCCATTCACCATTCAATGTGTGTACAGTCAGCAATCACCAACTGTTACATGTAAAGTGATTGATGGGGGCGGACCATAAACATGCAGTAATGCATCTGGTCAAAACATCACTGATATTTCAGCTGGCTTTGAGGTTTTAAGAAAACCTTTATAATGTGTGTATGTCTGACCAGGTATGGATATCAGGTTGGTATCAGCCAAGTATAAAAACGCTCATGACAGGTGAATGTTATAATATGAACCCTAGGCTCCCTCGCACTTTGAACAACATATGAAGTAAACAAAATTGCACAACAATTTTATGAAGTTAACAGAACACCCCTGACTGCCACAACCACAGGTCTGATACTTCATGGAGGCAATGGAAGCTTGTGGTGATTGCCTTGGTGCCCCTTGAAATGTTCCAGTAGAAATTAAAAAATTCACTCACAGAGGCGCCCTTTACTAAAGAAAAAAAGAATATCAGGCAGGCAACATTGCACAAATCTTCAATCAGCTCTTTAAACTGAAAAGTTATTGCACCGTATTCAAATTCTGTCAACACTGAGGGTGGGTTCCAATCCTCACCTGACCCACCACCACACTTGAGTCCTAGGGCAAGACACTAAAAAAACACTTGCTTTTGTCGTACAGATGGATATACATGTACATGTACAGCTAAAAGCTTCCAACCGGCATCTTCAGACTTCCCAAATTGTCCGAAACATATCCAGAAATGCTTCATTCTAGGAGATGTTCACTTCATAGGTTTCGTTGGACCTTTACGTGCAGGAGTACACTGCTGGATGGAACCAGCCCCAGATTTCCATATAGGAGTAAATAATAAATACCAACAACTGTTTCCTTGTTTTGGGACTTGTGGTCACTGATAGTGTTTACACTTCAACATCTTGTAATGTAGGGCATTGAGGCAAAGAATTGGAGCAACAGGGCATCAACTTTAATGACTTGCAAAAGCATGATATTAAAAAAATAGGCTGACTGAAAAGTGAAGAGTGCTCGATTGTGTAACCTGTGTCAACTTGTCATCAGTGATGACCAAGGCCCTCAATGAATGGACTCTGCCCAGGCACTGGGTCTGCCAGGCACTGGGTATGCCAGGCACAGTTGACAAATTACGGTGATCATGCAGAGAGGAAATCCTTCAGCGACTCTCATCAGCACCTGTACTTGCTACTGGTGAACAACAACCACCATTTAAAAAAAGGAACCCTGGGGGGGAAAAGAATGTGGACTTTCGACCCAATTTATTGAACATCATGCGGGAGATCTAATATTGGAAACTCTACCGGACCGGAATGGAAATTGCAGCTGAATTGACTCAGTACACAAATTAAGAATATCAGTAGGGATGCACGGAGATGGACTTTACACACATTAAGTAATCCTATCTTTATTTAAGATCTTACCTGATGCAGGAATTTCTTTTTGTTCCTCATAGAGATTAATGCATTTTAATTAAGTTCCTGACAAAAAGCTTGCACGCTTTCGTTTGTAATTTTGGTCTTAAAATGACTAATGTTCACAGGCATCCAATATGTAGTGATTAAAGGTGGATTTTGTGCAGATTGTTTGTACCCAATCATCACTATATTCAATGATAATTGACAGATTCCAATAATTCAACACAAAATTATTTGTGTAAAAGTTCAGCACAAACTACTTTACGAGAAAACAGGATTAGCTGTTGCAAACTGCTTACCAACCAAAAAATAGTAAATGGCCTGACATTTTGACTGTAGCAGAGTCTTTTTCAAAGGCTAAAAAGCTACTTATGCTACAAATAATCAGAGAAAGAAATACTCTTTTCCTTCAAAACCTGCAGCCGCCAATTTCATAGAGCTGTATAACCACAACAAAACAATGCTTACCAGAGAAAGGATACCAGCTAAAATACCATTTCACGTGTAGCATCTGTGACTGGTATCCTGCTTATTGTTGCTTAGCAGAATTTGTTAAGAAATATTTTCTGCTTAAGCACCTCTATGGAATTGCATTGGGCCCACTTTATGTGGCCTACCACTGTATACATGTACATGAAATATAAAAAAATGTGAAATTGGTCATCAGTTTACAAGAAGTACTGAAAAAAACAAATCCCTTTTAACTCTTTTCAAACATTGGATTTCAGGCTCTCAAGATCAAAACAATTTGTTTGACTAATTTCTCAAAAACTGCAGCATTTCAGGCAAAAGTATTTCACGGAAACTGTTCAATCATGACCATAGTTATATCAAGTAAGACATATGTGAACATTTATGCATTTGAAACCTTACCATTGTTGTGCACACCTTTAATAGTGACTACTGCATACTACATACACCATGTCCACAGTACAATACACTACACTACAAGATTCTCTGAAAAAAGAAGCATCAGTGACAGCATTGTACAATGTATTCAAAGTGCACTTTTGCAGCGATGTCCAAGGCCTTTTTTTAATACTTTATGATTCAAGAATCTAAAAAAGAATTCTGTCCAATTGTCAAAAAGAAAAGCAATTATATTTTTTGTGTTCAGTGCATAATATCCCTCGAAACATTCCAGGGGCCGATTTTATTAAGAGCTAAGATCTTAACTGTGTATCAATCTTAATTGCTAAGCAAAGTGTGATGCCATATACAAATCACTATGACAATAATAACAGTGATGTCATCATAAAGATGTTAAATCAAGCCCAGTAGTCAGTACTATTAACTGATAGAGACAAATGCTCATGTTCAATGTATCCACTAAGCAGTCGAAGATTGTCCCAGAGTACAGAAAGTACATCGCACATATTATCTTATCTCCATTTCTGGTATTTGATCAAGTCCCTACATGTACTTTATTGCTTCAATGGCAACATTGTTTTACTGAGAGCTCTATAGTACATGTATGTTTGCATATAAAAATCATAATCCAGGGCAGTGTTTATTGAGCTCATGGGTTGCCAAGGTAGTGTTAACCCTCAGTGGGAAAGGTTGAGCATCCAGTGCCAATTGCTGTACACATGAAGTGAGTGACACACTTGTTCAGATCATGATCTCGGTGAGGGTGGGGTGCTTAGCAAATCTATTTTTAGCCATTTCTACCCATGTGTGCATTTATTTAAGCATACACATACCTGCCAACATTGAAACCTCAGAAATAGGAACACCAGTTTTACGAGTCCACAGATAGCGACTCAAGAAGTCGTGCAAGTAAAGCTTATTACCAGGGTTCTGCCCACGGTGGTTGGTGCTGGAAAACCCGCCCGGTACTCATGATTCCCCGACCACCACTGGCATAATTTTTTCTTTTTCCGACCACCACACATTTTTCAATTTGTGTTGCCCATTTCCTTCAAAATATTTTGAACAACATGTAAACAAAATTATTTACCAGTAAAAAGTTTCATCCAAAGTTTCAAGTAGCCTACTGTACTTCTTTGGTTTGAGTCTATTTTAATGATCCAGGATCGAGCATCCCTCCCACCTGTTCGATGTAAATTATATCCAACGATCTAACGAAACCCGCATTGATTTCGCAATGGTTTCCAGTCACTCTGATTATAGCTTTATGCTTGGAATAACATGATACCAGTTTCATCATGTACATGTTGCGTACCCTATTCTAAAGCGTTTAATACAACGGAAAATGAACAACAGAGTAGTCGCTGTAAATTGTTTTCCCATGGCGGTAAAGGCGTGCGCGCACTATGGAGGCCTAATACATTCAAGGCACAGCTAGCTGCAGGAAGGGCGCATGTGTGTAACCACTCCGTGCACGATCGAAAGGAAATTGACTTGACCAAACTAGGAAAAAACTTTCTGTACGCTTTACAAATTGTTCACGAACTTTTGGATAAGTTTGCTGTTTAGTTTAGGCTATTGAGTATTGTCATTCATTGTTACAAGTAGGTGTTTAAAAGGTAAGACCTCATCTTATATTTATAAGTGGTCTTTGACCCTGTTTTCTACTAGACTTGATTTCAAGTCTGAGATCGCGGTTATTTCTCTGCATCAGCCACACAAAATCCCCCCGCAGATTGGCTATCACACGCTCTAACTCGCAATCTCAGACTTGACCCTCTTGTGTATACGGGATATTCATTTATTCACAACTGACATTTACATAACAACACTATGCCAGAGAGATGACCAATCAGGAGACCACAACACTCCCGTTGGCTGCGTCTATTCCCAATAGGTTATAATCACTTCAGCATTTTCTGTAAAATTGAGTCATTGCTTTTATTTTTATAGTGCTTTGTACGTACAGTACGCTATTTATAATTTATACATAAAATAATACAAGATGTACTCTTAAAAATGTTGAAAAATAAACATGACAAACAACCTGATCCTTACTAGACGAAATATTGTGTCACCTATGATTTGAATGGTATCGTCCAATGATTTTCCCAACGTTTTTTATTTATTTTGAATTTATAAACTAGAATCACTTTGGTTTTTTGTGTTTCCAAACTGCAAGTTGAATCACTGAGCATAGACAGATTAGTTACACGTGCATCAATGTAGTATTTTTGTACTATATCCCGTGGTATAAACGGTTAAGTTTGAATATGCATTTTATTGAAGGCTTCAGAGATTCTGACCAATCAGAGTGTTCCGTCCACTTTTGGACTAATTCGCCTTAGGGTGTGTACAAACCGATGAGCAATGTTCCCTAGTCTGTGATCGTAGGTTCAAGACGGAGGTTTATCCACAAGAGGGCGCTGTTTCAGGCAATAATGTTTCGGCTATCAGGACGACTAAAAACCGCGATCACAGACTTGGAGCCAAGTCTAGTTTTCTACTGCCTCTACCCCGCCCAGGCCCCCTGCCCCTCCCATCTTCCCCGCCCCCTCCCCGGCCGCCTTTTTGTCCCGGCACTAAAAAAATCCTTGGCAGAACCCTGTAATACATATGTACACATATATGATGTATGTATTTAAAATAGTGTACACATGTACACAAATCACAGAATCCTGTAAGGAAATCTCTACTGCCGCAAGGAATGGCACCCTCCTTTGCCAGAACTTTTTGATTTTGTTCATTGCTGTCTCTGGACAATTCCAGTTAAATCTGTTTAGTTGGCCGGTATGCATACATCGTAAAACACCTTGTTTTTATCCCATTCCTGCAGCCAATTCCTCTTTTGTCATGTATATAGCATTGCAAAATGCTACAAAAAAAGTTATAATTTACCACTCAAAACTCATCATAATTTGCTACTCAATATTAGTATTAAGTGTGCACAAAACATGCTCAATATACAATGTAATGCAAAATAGCTGGGTGAAATCGTTCCCTAAATTCACACTAAACCTGACCGACCATAAATCCTCCAGAGTCCCACTCTTGAACCTTTATAGAGGCAAGTTGCCTCTATGCCCCTTGTCATTATTGACCCCAAATCCTCCAGAGCCCCACTCTTGAACCTTTATAGAGGCAAGTTGCCTCTATGCCCCTTGTCATTGCTGACCCCAAATCCTCCAGAGCCCCACTCTTGAACCTTTATAGAGGCACGTTGCCTCTATGCCCCTTGTCATTGCTGACCCCAAATCCTCCAGAGCCCCACTCTTGAACCTTTATAGAGGCAAGTTGCCTCTATGCCCCTTGTCATTGCTGACCCCAAATCCTCCAGAGCCCCACTCTTGAACCTTTATAGAGGCAAGTTGCCTCTATGCCCCTTGTCATTGCTGACCCCAAATCCTCCAGAGCCCCACTCTTGAACCTTTATAGAGGCAAGTTGCCTCTATGCCCCTTGTCATTATTGACCCCAAATCCTCCAGAGCCCCACTCTTGAACCTTTATAGAGGCAAGTTGCCTCTATGGCCCTTGTCATTATTGACCCCAAATCCTCCAGAGCCCCACTCTTGAACCTTTATAGAGGCACGTTGCCTCTATGCCCCTTGTCATTGCTGACCCCAAATCCTCCAGAGCCCCACTCTTGAACCTTTATAGAGGCAAGTTGCCTCTATGCCCCTTGTCATTGCTGACCCCAAATCCTCCAGAGCCCCACTCTTGAACCTTTATAGAGGCAAGTTGCCTCTATGCCCCTTGTCATTGCTGACCCCAAATCCTCCAGAGCCCCACTCTTGAACCTTTATAGAGGCAAGTTGCCTCTATGCCCCTTGTCATTGCTGACCCCATATCCTCCAGAGCCCCACTCTTGAACCTTTATAGAGGCAAGTTGCCTCTATGCCCCTTGTCATTATTGACCCCAAATCCTCCAGAGCCCCACTCTTGAACCTTTATAGAGGCACGTTGCCTCTATGCCCCTTGTCATTGCTGACCCCAAATCCTCCAGAGCCCCACTCTTGAACCTTTATAGAAGCAAGTTGCCTCTATGCCCCTTGTCATTGGTGACCCCAAATCCTCCAGAGCCCCACTCCTGAACCATCAAAAACACTTCAAGGTTCAGCACGTACACACTCTGTGAGCTTTCAAAGGCAAAATATACCTTCATGCATGAAACATTTCTCAAATTGAAATGTTTTTTAAAGCCTTTCCTCTAAAACCACATTACTTAGAAGAGAATTATTTCTCAAAAATGTTATTTATTATCAACAGCTGCAGTGCTTCTTACCAGGTAAGTTTTTATGGTCACTAATTTTTTTTTGTAATTACCAAAGGTATACCCGCCCTAGAGTGATTAATTGTTTTTCCACCCTTTTTGCATGTCAATGGTACCACGCTCTCAATAAATGACGTAAATGGCTGCATCTAAACAAAAAATACAGTCATAAAAAATTACTTTACATATCGTCCGAATGGGAGACCAACGCATTCAGCGAAAGACACCATTAATGATGATACTGTACAAAAATGTCAGGTAATTTTATAAGTACCATTAATTCCATTATATAGGGCAGGTACATATTTGTTGTTCGGAAGAGTTAATTGATTCCCATCGTTAACAGTAGATTTAAATTAACACACCATAAAAAGTGTGCGATTCGTTTAGCCTCAAGCGGTAGAAGATGTCTCCGTTGTGGACATGTTGAAAAGGAACACTGGCTAGGCTAGCACTGATCAGCTGCATTCCTGCATGCTGGACCGGGTCATTGCGACCAAGATCACTAAACAGAGGCCCAGAGTTGATTGATTTTGATTCAAATTTGGTGTTTACACTTTGAGAAAACAAATATATACATGTACATTTTTTTAAAGGGATTTGTGCGCATTCATATTCGGTTTATTTTGACTACATCCAATACTTATAGCCATTTTGAGATTTTGAGATGGTGGACACAATACTATGTCACTATTAGGTTTGGGTAAACTTGTCTGTAACATGTACATCCAAACCAAACAACTACACTCCACCATAACTCAAAAAGGATAATTGAAATAAGCAACACAGCAGTAGTGTTTTAAGTGGGTCAGAGCTGCCAACATTTGCATATGATCTTGCAATCAGGGAGATTTTGTACAACAACCAGGGAGATATTTAGAAATACAGCTCGAGATTTTGTACAACAACCAGGGAGATATTTAGAAATACAGCTCAACAGAAAAAAGGGTTTCCAAAATCAGGGATATTTTCAAATTTGTTTATCAGAACATGGAAAGATTGGTGTAATTTTAGGGAATTTTATACAGAATCAGGGAGAGTTCTAGTGGGTTCTTTAAATGTTATTTCTTCAACTTTGACAGTACTTTAGATGAAACCCCCACATATCATTGATGCTTATTTTGATTTCCGCAATCCTAATAAGCCGATATCAACGTGCATGAAATCATTAACAAAAATATCGACTTTATATCTTTGTTGTTTGCTATCGCAAGATTTGATGAAATTTTCCAAGGTTGGTTGTATGATGGTTTCATAGTATTTTTACTAAAAACTTGAGGATTGAGGATGGGAAAGAATCTAATCTTCCCAAAACCCACGATGACACCTTCAGCCCCAAAACAGTTCACCAAAAACACGTTTTTGTTGAGTTTCATGTTTTTGTTGAGTTTTGTCTCCTATAACTCGCATCATTCCACTGAAAAAACTATTACTTGGGAGTTCCACAGGGAAGTGTGCTAGGGCCTTTGTTATTTATTATTTATGTTAATGATATTTGTAATTCTTCGGACAAGCTTTCCTTTTGTTTATTTGCAGATGATACAAGTTTATCGTATAATCATCAGAATGTTGATAAGGCCATTCAAGATTTAAATTTTGAACTTGTCAAAGTTAGCAAATGGCTCTTATCGAATAGATTGTGTGTTAATTTACTCAAGACCAATTATATTATTTTCTCTGCAAGACAACACATATATAATCAAAATGCTCCACTTATTTTAAACAATACAATTCTAACCAAAGTGAAGTTTACAAAATTCCTTGGCATTCTTATTGATGCAAATCTCTCTTGGAATGATCATATTCGTAGTTTGTGTACTAAGGTGTCAAAAAATGTTGGAGTCATGAGCAGACTTAAGTATTTTCTACCCAAACACATTTTGGTCACACTTTATAACTCATTTGTACTTCCATATTTGAATTATGCTTCTCTTGCCTGGGGTTCATCAACATCAGGTTGTAATAAATTGTTTTTGTTACAGAAAAAAGCAATCCGTATTATTCATGGTGCAGGTTATCTAGAACATACTTCCCCATTATTTGCCATGTCAATTATTTTAAAACTTGGTGATATTCATTCACTTAATTTAGCAAATTTTATGTTTAAACAATCTCGTAATTTATTACCACAAAAAATTCAAGGCTTCTTTTTAGCTAGTGCTTCAGTTCACACTCACCAGACCCGTAGTTTAGCCAGAGGGAATCTTTTTGTAAAACCAAGTAGAACTGAGTTTTTTTAGAAAGAGTGTCTTTCATAAAGGAGTCCTTTACTGGAATAATCTAAATGCAGAACTAAAACAGTCAGAATATATTGATTGATTTATACACCACTTAATAATTTATTTGTATCTTTTTTATTTTCAATACACCTAATGTATTAGTAATTATATATTTATTGTCTTGTCTCACTCATGCATAACATGTCCATGTCAGGTACTGTTTTCCTTGTTTTACGTTTCTTTTGTCTTTGTCTTTATAGGGAAGGGGAACAAAAAGCATTTGCTTCTCCTTTTTCCTACATGTTAATGTCACATATTATCTATTTATTTTTCAATATTTTGTAATGAATGATGTTGACATGAAATAAATGTTTCTGAAATGAAAAAAAATAAAAATACAAAAATGAAAATATTTGAAACAAAATTGCACCGTTCAAATTGCTTTTTTTGGGTGGTACACACTGACAACTACTTCCAACTAATGCACTGCTGATCAATTTTCAATGATGTCAGTTTCAGAATAAATTGTAGATTTCACTATCTGTTTGCATGGTAGAAGATAAGTAGTGTAATAAACCAAGCTGTCATTTCTTTCAAGAATGATTGCTCCTGATTCAAGGAGAGCGAGGATTTTGTAAGGGCAAGGATTTTTATCCTTATTCCATAGACGCTTGAAAAAATGCTTCACTGTCTGCACTCTGAGGAGTTTGCTTGAAGGCATTATACAGGATTAGTAAACATAAAAAACATCACTGTTTAATTTTATCAAATAATAAACCAGTCAGAAAGCTTACTGATTATGAAGTACATACTGGAAACAGTTATTTTTTTCTGTGAAATATTTCCCTCTGTAATGAAGTAATATTTGGGGAAAAAATGTACCTGAAAAACAAACCAAAAAAACAGAAAAAAAGCCCAGCTGAATTCAATTCACAACCAAAATCAAAATTGTGCGTGGTTTTTCACTATTTTCTCCTGACTCTCACAACGGATTAAGCCAAAATTTTTACAAGTTTGTTATTTAATGTATATGGTTGATCACACAAGACACTGAAGCAACTATTTTTTCAGCTCTACCAATTATTGTCTAATAATTTTAACCACTTAAAAGTCAGAATTGTTTTTGAACAGACTTAATACAGACATTTCTTAATGCCTGGACCAACTTAGGAATTTTCTAAATTTTTTGCCGACTTGCAGAAGGCGGACTTATTTATCTTGTGCAGCGTGTTGACGCAGGCACCTACTGTGAATATGCTTCAGTTCACCGATACAAAGAGCGACAACAGGTTCTGGAAAACATGCCTTGTACAATCCCTTGTAATATAGGGCGGTTCAGTTTTTAATTTCAATGCAAGGATCCCTGTTTCTAACGTGGTTTTTCTCATTGTGGGGCTTCAATGTAAAGGAGGGCTCCCACGATATCCTGTCCATTTTTGTAATGTCTTCTCAATGTTTTATCAATTTTTTATTCCTATATTTATGGTCATCTTTTACAAAATGTATTTTTAGGGCTGTTCAGTTTTTAAGTGCAAGGGAGCCCTGTTTTTTAGGTGGTTTATTTCATAGTGGGGTTTCAATGCCCCTTATTTTTATAGACCAGGAGCTAAGTTGATTGATTGATTGATTGATTGATTGAAAGCTCTGTAAATAAGAAATTAGCTCAACACCTACTACATCCAAGGTTTGACTCCACAATATGGAAGAACATACCCTACTGAACACTGCTAGGGTAGTATGTGGCTTCAAATTGTGGTATCACTATTGAGAAAAACTTGTTTTTTGAGAGTAAAAAATTTGTCAGATTAAGCCCCATCTAATTGCGTGCCATAAGTCTAGGTTCCAGATCAGAATACAAGACTACAAGGGAGTTTAGTGCATATGGAAAGAGGCCAGACATCAAGGATTTCATGGAAAGGTAAAAGACGAATGGTTCTCCATCACAAGCAACCTACATGAATCAGCATGTCAAATGTTCCCCATAAAATGTACATGTTCCTCCGGCCTAGGAGACAATAACTAAACTCTCTTAAATGTCACACGAAAATTGATCACGAAAATCCAAAATCCTAAAAGGTATTGATTTTTGTTGTACGAATAACATTACAGCAATTTTAAACAGGGATACTTCTCTGTTTAGCAGTCAATTGGAACACATGACCAGGATACTGTTTTTCCAATACTCCCATTAGTGTCACCTAAGGGATTAAAAGTACTCCCCACATTGACAATAGGGAGGTTTCGCATACGAACGGATACGGTTAATGCGACGGATACGTCATCATTATGACGTCATACGCTACTCGCTATCCGTGCAGACGACACTGATATCCTGCTTGCTACACGTAAGTAAAAAACACGTAGGAAAACTCGAACTTCTAGTAATTCTCCTGTATTTGTTTCCAAATATGTATGAATAGTATCAAAATAAATGAATCACTGAACATGTACGTGTCATATGAAAAAATGCACTGTTTCTTCGTCATTTTCCTCTAAAGCTATGAACATAAGCTCGTCTATGAAGGATGCCATGTTGAACAGCACCACCAAGTGCTGTGCTGGAACAGCGAACAGTGCCACCAAAACGCTGGGATTGCAAAACAACAGAAAGGCTGCCAACGGTTACGGATAGCTAAACGTATGCGTATGCGTATCCGTTCGCGTGCGAAACCTCCCTATTACTGCTTTAGAGCAGTCCTGTTTAGGTGCGTAATTTAATTTGCGGACATGTTTGTCAACGAGAAACTAAATGCTTTCTGCTTGACAGATAATCACCTAGCAAGTATACACAAATTATTGTTTAAAGTATGTAGACATGCCAAGACAGCAACGTGTACTTGTGGCGTGTCTTGGCCGAGCGGTTAAGAGCACCGGATTCAAGCTTAGGCGTTTCTACTCCCAGTCGTGGAATTCGTCTTCTTGAGCAAGATGCTTTGCCTTCAGATGGAACATAGGTCAGATGGGACATAGGTCCTGTGTACTAGGATTGGTAGTGCAAGTAAAAGAACCCAGAACACTTATCGTGGAAGAGCAGGGGTTAACCCCGGTGTTTCTGGTTCTCATAGCAAGCACCCTTGTATACACACTGTAAAAAATTTCCGTATAATTTACGGCAGTTTGACCGTAAAAGCGTACAGTATTATGCCGTAATCCATAATAAACAACAAAATACCGTAATGTTTGCGTGGAACGGTCATAAGACAGTAAAAGCAACGTGTATGTAGCAACTACTAGTCTGGTTTCCAGACGCCAAATTACAGACGTCAGCGAATATTTGGTCAGGGAACCAGACTAAGCATCGACAAGGCGCATGCTGCTCCACGTTGCTCCACAGTCTAGTCTTGGCGTCTTTTGTGTTTGAGTGGTGAACCAAATCAGAGGTAAGATAATCGTTAACAAATCACGTCCATCGTGTATTTATCTAATCCAATCTTGATGTTGTTGCAAGGACATTATACTGGTGAACCCGCTCTACTTTAAATTTGTTGGTTTAAATTGAAATTAAAAAGGGAAAATGATTATCAAATGTTGTCATTGCCAACAGCAATTGCAGTCTTTACGAGGCTATGTTAACCACGTCAGATTTCATCGTAATCAGCGCAACGCCTTTTTCCCTTGCCCCTTCATGGAATGCCGTCGTAGATTTTCTTCTTATAGTGGTTTTAGGAGTCATGTTTTTCGGGATCATTATGATAGACCTGCAGGGAAGAAACGAAATGCTCGCAAAACTTTCGTTGATCAACATGATCAAATGCACCTTCAGTGTTCTATCACTTTCTGTAAACAGGAATGTGACTGTATAAAAATGTTGTTGAAACACTTAAAAGAGCACATTGAGTCTGGAACTGCTATTCTCTGCCCCTACAGTAATTGCACCAAACGCTTTTCGAAAAAGGCATCCTTTTCTTCACATTTATCAAGAAATCACAGGGTCAATTCAAAACCAACAATTTCTGCAGAGTATCTTGTTGAATGTGATCAAAACGAGTCGGTCATGTCGTCAGCATCAGATTCAGAAGATGATCAAAATGAACATAATGAAGATAGGTCTGTAGAGTCTAATGAGAAAAGTACTGCTGAGTCATGTAATTATGGTACAATGGAAGATATGCAAAGTTTTGAAGAGACAACAGGAATTGAAGATTTGTTTTTACAAAATCTTACTTTGTTTTGTTTAAAATTGGAATCAAAATTCATTCTTCCATCATCAACAATGCAAATGATTTTAGAAGAAATGAAAGATGTACATGTTCTTGGGCAGTCATTCATCTTTACAAAGCTGATGTATAAATTAACAAACGATCACAACATTGAGGATGGTAAGGCTAAAACATTGATTGAAGAAATACAGTCTTCAGACCTGTTTTTAAAATGTGCTGATGGACCACTCCATTCTGATTATAAACGTAAAAAGGCTTATAAAAGATTGTATGGTTATGTTGAGCCATCAGCAATCACACTTGGTAGAAATGGATGTGGGAAAGAACGATCATTTCAATATGTCTCTGTGAAAGAGTCTCTGAAGCATCTGTTCCAAAATGTTTCTGTGCAATATGAGTATGAAACCACTAAATTCCCTGCATATCATGGTTATGACTGTGAAGAAGAAGAAGAAGAACGTGTTTTGCATGATATAACAGATGGGTTTGTGTTCAAGGACAATGTATTGTTTAGGGAAAACCCAGATGCCCTTAAATTAATTCTTTATCAAGATTCTTTTGAAGTTTGTAATCCCATTGGATCCAGCAAGAAAAAACACAAAGTATTAGCAGTGTACATGACATTGGCTAACTTCAGACCACATTTGAGGTCAAACATAGAACAGACACTTCTGGTGCTCCTGTGTAATGAAAAAGATTTTAAATATTTCGGACAAGATAAAATCTTTCAGCTTTTGATCAAAGACCTGAAGGATCTTGAATTAAATGGTATTCAAATTTGTGAAGACCAACCTGCTGTAAAAGGCACAGTTTGTTTAATTGCCGGGGATAACCTAGGATCACACTGCATTGGTGGATTTGTTGAAAACTTCAGTTCATGCAAGTACTGCTGCAGATTTTGTTTACTTCATACTGACGAGTTTTCTAGTGACCCATGTGCTACTGGTCCAAAACGTAGTAAAGAAAATTACCTTTCAGCCTTGCAAGAACTGCAGAATAGTACTGAACAGTTGAATAATGTAAAGGGGGTCAAATTCGACTCGGTCTTCAATGACCTTGATTTTTTTCATGTATGCTCAGGATTACCGCCATGCCTTGGACATGATTTGTTCGAAGGCATAGTCAACTATGATGTAGCACTGTTCCTTGGGTATTTTGTGAGGCAAAAATGGTTTACTGCTACTGAACTGAATAGGAGAATATCACACTTTAAATATCTTGGCTCTGACACAAAAAACAAACCCTGTGAAGTGAATCTTACCGCAGGAAAGTTAGGAGGTCATGCAGTGCAAAACTGGTGTCTTACACGGTTATTACCAGTTATTATCGGTGATAAAATAGTTGACCCAAAGAATGAAGTATGGCAGGTACTTTTGCAATTACGTGACATTGTAGAAATAGTATGTGCACCCAAAATATCTGAATCTGGTGTTTCATACCTTAATGTGATTATTGATGAGTATCTGGAGAACCGCCAAATACTTTTTCCAGAGAAGAAACTTAGGCCAAAGCATCATTTTTTGAAGCATTATCCATATTTAATACTTGCATTTGGTCCACTCATTCGCTCCTGGACAATGCGATTTGAAAGCAAACATTCATATTTCAAAAGGTGTGTAAGGTATTTACATAATTTCAAAAACGTGTGCCTCACCCTATCAGTTAGACATCAGCTGCTGCAAGCGTACATGTGTTGTGGATCATACTTCCCGGCGATTGTCGATGCAAAACAGTCTTTACCATTTTATTTGGAGACTTACACAGAAGAAATTCAGGAAGCAGTTTCTAGGTTAAATGTCACTCTTGGATATAATGTAGGCTACGAATTAGTTTACATGGGTACAACTTACAAAAAGGGAGATTTTGTTATCATTGGCAAAGATGAAATGGGATTTCTGTTTGGAGAGGTGATTTTCATGTTAATATCAGTTATATTGGAAGTGTACTTTGTAGTTCGGGTTCACCAGTCTTGGTTTGAGAAAAACTTGCATGTGTACTCACTTATTTCAAGTGATCAAAACCAAAGGTTCATGTGTGTCAAAAGCACTGAACTGCTTGATTATATCCCTCTACCAGCATATGGTAAACGTAATTCTCCTCTGGTTCCACTCAAACATGCAATTACAAGTACACACGCTCTACTGTAAGATGGAAGACATAAAGAGAGCTGTTTTGGTCGTCATTCCAACCTTATCCATTGATGCTGCCACACGGATTGCAGAAAAACTGATTGAAGATGGTGTAGAAACTGATGATGATCTGCAGTATGTAGAGCCAGAAGACCTTTCAATGCTGAAACCAATCCAGGTCAGGAAATTGATCCAGCACTGGCGAAATGCAGGAGGTATGTGTTTGTTTGCTTATTATTATTACATATTTTTTTAGGGGGGTTACCCCCCCCCCCCCCCACACACAAACGTTTTAGAAAAAAATAATTCATGAATATTTGTTGTTTTGAACAAAATATCCAGTGGTTGTTTATTTCCTTCAGAAAAGTGATGTGTCAACTGTCATGTGATAATGTTAAATGCGTTGTGGGAATTCAAAATCGCCACTACACTACACCCAGCCACCATCTTTCACTTGTATTGTTTCCATCTGCAATTAGTGGGCCAAACTATACAAACATTTTTATCAGTGGAATATTTCAAATATGCTAAATACCTACTATTAGGCTAAGATATCATTTTTAAACACAGGCTTCATTCCATTGGACCCTAGGGCCAAGGCCTGCTGCCATATTGAGTTTTACGTTAAAATAGTAATTTAAATTCCCCCCCCAAACTGGATATACATGTAGTCGTAGATATCGCCCTAAAAATTACCCAGGCTATACTTATTATGTCAAACACAAGCTTGTCAAGTTTTACAGTAGTATTTGTACAAAAACATCTAGAAATTATTGGGAAATACAATTTTTGACCAAAAACGGGAAAACATTACTAAAACGCTATTTAGTGGTAAATTTTAATAAATTGTTCTGTGTCACTGACTCAACATGTAACTTTTGGGGAAAGGACCAAAACTAACCTGATTTCGAGTGGGTTGAAATATAATATGTTCATGATTTGCCTCTTTTTGTTATTTTCAAAATTGTTTCTTTACATATTTATTCTTGTTGTTGTTGTATTTCATAGTGATGAGCAACGAGCCACTTCCACAAGCCGATAAGCCATCCACTAGTGCAACCCCGCCACTATCTGCTGCAGAGGCTCCTTTGGTTAACCTCAACCCAAGCTGGCCTCTGGAGTACGTCGTTCCTTGGGACAAACTCCCGAAGGCACTTATGAAATCCCTTCGGGAGAAAATCAGGCCAAAGCCGTCTATGCGCCGTGAAATGGTACGACTTGTCTGCAACGATCTGCTGAAGATTTCCTCACGACCTAGTAAGAAACAGTTGAGTCATATAGCCAGAAATATTGTTTCGGAATATCCCCAGTCTTTTCGAGATACTATTGAAGGCCACACTGTTGGCACTGGGTATGACTCTCTGGTGAAACAACTTCAGTCTAGAGTTGAGAATGAAAACAGAAACAAAGAAGAAAACCCAAGAGGAGCTACAAAGAGGGTATCTGACAGGGGGGGAGATGAGTCTGAAAGACCCAAAAGAAAGGTGACAGACACTTATGGATGCATAAATTACCAGCCCAAGGAATATCCAGATGACCATGATGAGGCTTCACTCAATGAGATACAGCGCATCATGCAGACAGAATTCATCAGCGGATCGAGATCTGAACGTGACATACAGGACGGCATAATACTCACATACATCTTACAACGGCAGGACATATTGTCTGGCAAGTGCATACAAGAGCTTCTCTCAGAGTGGCCATATATGTTTGAGGAAGTTGGCCTTTTTGCCAACTTTAAGGAGCTGGTAGGCATCAATCTGGGCACCATGGAAGAGTCCTATAACATTAAGGGAAAGCGGCTTCTAGGGTACTTCAAATCTTCAAACAAAACAGGCATCTTCAAAATTATCCATAACATTCATCAGGCGAGAGGTGAAGCTGGCAATGACTCGGCGGAGGTCCCAGGAATTCTGCTTTTGCTTATGGAGTTCTTTGGAGAGAAGAGCAACTGTCTGCTCCTGCATCTGGAGGTAAGTCGTACGATCATAAGTTTGTTGTGTGCCCGGCAGAAGGTCTTGAAAGTGTGATTTGTACAAGTACATGAGCATGTACTGTAAAAAGTGTATCATTGTTTTTTTTAATGAATTAAGCACAGTGGATGTGAACATGCACCCTGTGTCCAAAAAAACCAATCGATGTTCACTTTGCGCAAAATCACATCCCCTGTTCATTCAAATTATTGCACATGTAGTTATACTCACAACCTTATCACTTTACCTGTTGCATTATTTATTTAAGGCTGAAGCTACATCGGATGACGTGGAAAGTTCACCTGGATTGCCATCTTCGCCTTTGCTGGTCATTTGTGGTAAGACATTAATGCAGTTGTTACACCCTAATTCACCCCCCCCCCCCCCCCCCCTCATATCACCCTAGCCCTTAAAAAGCTAGTTCCGCCTCATGACAGATTTCTTAAAAATCTAAAACAAAAAAGTAGACTGCATTGATTTTTTTTATAACTAATATAAAACAATTTTGGGTGCTAACATGCTATTTTGGTGGTTGATTTGGTCATGAATATTGCTGATAAATTGTGTGTCATGAGAATAATAATGTCGAGTGCTGTAACCTCCATTTGAAAAACCTTACAGAGGGATTTCATTCTGGAACAATATTAAAGAAATTTGTTGTGGATCAGAAATTTGCATTACACATTTTAAGCTAAATTATGATAAATACTATTTTCAGGGGATTCCATCCTTACTGCAAGAAGGTTTATGCTCGTCATCGATGGTCATGTAGTGACACAGAACATCAAGACTTTTCTGAAGGGGTTGGCCATGGTGTTTGGATAATTTTTCTGTTTCAACATCCACTATCCAGATGGAGCAGCGGCTACAATGGACTTCATTCAGAGGTATGCATATTCTTGAAAAGTGATTGCCTCCACTCAGTAGAGCTCAATATTTATGTGTATGTTGAACGACAATGTTGTGCAGCTTGATGTACAAACGTTCTTGTTATACCATGGTATTAGATTGTGAAAATTTATTGGTTGAGAACCGGTCACAGGACGAATCACAACATTTCATGTCTTCCCCCCAAAATGATGGTCCCGTGGTCCACTATACCTTTAATTTCATTGTCCCAATAGTTATGTATAATAAGATACAGTACAACCCGAGAAAGAGGCTGTTGTGCAACAACTGGCACTATGCATACTAGTGTAAATTTCAAACAATTATATATTATATTATATAAAAAATATATATTATTAGGGCCTCTTAAATTCCTGCAATTTAATACAATGGTATAACAAAACAATTGTTCACTGCTGTGATGTGGAACAAGCTGTTTTGTACACCCAAGGGGGCCGATGGCACCCAGGGCGGAGCCGGATTTTTTTTTTTTTTCCTGTAAGATGGCTGATTTGACATTGTGTGACATTGAGTGAAAACTTTAATTTATAGATTTTCTCAAACAACAGTGTATTCATGACCTTTGATTGCTACTTTCCGAACTTGGTTTCTACCTTACTACTGGATTGCTATAGACTCACAATTACCATCTTGCTTTCACATAATAAAAACTAGAGGATTACTTTTTAATGAGGTGTATCCTTGTATTATTATTTATTTCAGATGTCTGGTGGGAATAAACCCGGATAAAGGGAACAAGTTTCAGCACTCAAACAAAAAGAAACACTATGCAATCAACCCTAAAGTTCTGACACTAATCAACCTCCTAGCAGATTTTGAATGGACTGAATAATTTCAGAAGAAGCATATGTGTCATAAGCATTAAAAACTCAATAGGCACATTGACTTCAGATTGTACTTGCACCAAGTCCTTAACAAGAAACAAGATAGCTTTTCAGGATTTGCAAAGGTTCTGACACCTATAGTATTAACCTCCTGGCAGATTTCAGAAGAACCATTGGCTTATTTTGTGTCATAAGCAGAACTAACAACCCAATACATCGATAAGGCATATTGACTTCAGATTGTACTTTCACCAACTTCTTAACAAGAGAGCTTTTCAGATTTCGGATTTTGTAAAATTACTTCTGATAAATCATTGACTAATTATAATACCACTTCATGATAGCTTTATAAAATGCTTGAGCAGACTTTCCATGTTCTGAATTTAGAATAAAATCATCACATTTAAACTATCACTGTGTGTAAAACAAAAGTTCATGCATATTTAAAGTTGCCATTTACAAATACCATGAAACGTATTACCTAAATGCATTTTATAAAGCAAAGAATAAAAAGTTTTCATTAATAACTAGTGTTCCTGAAAAACCACTGAATTCATGTCTGTTATTTTTCATTTTGGTCCGAGGATTCTCCTTTTTATAATGACAATAACAAGACCAGCAAGCATATAAAAACTGCTGTATCAAGAGTCGGTGTAAACTTAACAGGAATTTTAAAGTATGTTTTATGAAAAATGCCATAATTGAAACAAATGTTATACGGGTTTATTAACTGTAAAAAAGCATTTGATTTTCTGGATTGTGTGTGGTACATGTGTAAATTACGAAATGCAATCAGTCAAAAATACAGCTAATAGCTAGTAGAATAATACAACAAAGTTTAAGTATTTTCTTTTTCAATCACCTTTTCCACACAGTATTTCTTTGTAAACAAAATATGGTGTATTTTTTTTAATGTAAAAAAGGCAATGACATTACTGCATGGATTGTCAGTTAGAATCTACGGCTAATGGCTAGTAAAACATACTACAAATTCACTGTTTTGTTCACAAATAACTGTAAAATTAACGGTATTTCGCTGAGAGAAAATACGGTATGAACTGTTATTTTTACGGTTCACTGTTTTGTTCACAAATGACTGTAAAATTAACGGTATTTCGCTGAGAGAAAATACGGTATGAACTGTTATTTTTACGGTAACAGTTAAATTAACGGTATTTGGCTTTAAAGAAAACACGGTAAATTTTATCTTTAACCGTAATTTATACGGTAACCCTAAAATAAACGGCATTTCGCTGTAAAGAAAATACGGTTAATTTAATCTTGAACCGTATTTTTTACGGTAATCGTTAAATTAACGGTATTTCGCTTTTAAAGAAATAACGGTAAATTTGATATTAGACCGTAATTTTTACGGTAAAGGTTTGGCAGCACAGCTGCCATTCTTTTTACCGTAAAATTTACGGGGTTTTTTTTACAGTGCAGGTTTCCTCAGGCTTGCAAGCTACAGTGATAACTTTCTCTAATGAGGCATCCTTGGTTTTATTACCAGAAGTATATCATAATAATAGTTTCAATAAGGTTTCCCTTGTCTTAACTGCATCATCTGTCTAAACAAAAAGTAAAGAGAGTTTCAATAGCTTTGTTATGGCATGTTGTGAACTAGTGGTCTAGAGCATCAAATTCAAGTTTTGACGCCTGGGTCATCAGAGTGTGAGTTCGAATTGAGTCTCATCACTCAGTGAGTAAATGGGTGCCTGTGAGGTTAGGCCCTAGATATTATTGATGTGAATGATTAGTACACTGTGCGTCTATTTGATTGCCAGTGCTGCATCCTCCTAAGGAGTTGAGATGGTTTCAGAGATGCTTACGGCCCAATTAACATTGGTACAATTTCCTACATTAGTGCACATTGTGCTCAGCAGCAACAAAATATTATGACAATTTAGAAAAGGAAGTCAGTCAATTTACAGCTTAAAACAGTGAACCATCGTGTTATAATTTTCTTAAGCAATGCTACGCTGTAAGTATTATGCTGTCATTATTCAACTTGGCATTATCAGAGTGAAACACACCAACTTGTCCCCACTATTCAACTAAAACAAACGTACCAAATCGTCCGAAACAAAAGTACCTAATCGTCTGACACAAACAATTTTTTTTTATCAACTTATCCGTGAGTGAAACCTACAGCCATGGGCAGAAGGCAACCAAGCAATAACAAGAGTTTTGCAGACAACCTCCCTGCAAAAAAACCTCACAGGATAAAACCGGGAGCCGATGAAAGGCGGGGCTCTGGGCCTCGGGTTCGGTGGTAATGTCTGCTGTACCACGCTGACTCGGGACTGGTGTTTACAGTCAGAAGTATGGTCTTCAGATGTGACAAAATTACAGGTGAATTTTTCCCATATCCAGATCTTCCAGCAATTTTTGACCCTTGTTTGTTTGAGTCAATACACCGATCCATTAAGCCACGCCCATTTCTCATTGACCAATCACAACCGCGAAATCTGATCACCATTTGAGCCGTTTGGTGATCTTTGCACTAACGGTGATCGGGTTTCGCGGCTGTGATTGGTCAACTCGTAAGGAGGCGGGGCTTAATGGATCGATCTATTAGAATACGGGGAAGCGTAATTCTTCTGTCATGCTGTTTTATTCTGTAAAATGGTGAAGACAGGAAAACATGTTACATTGGGTTCTTGTACCAATATCAGAATGACGCCCTGGGCATGGAAAGCCCGCGAAATACAAAAGGAAACGTAGAGGGCGCTTCGCAATTTAAATAATAAAGGAGTTATTTACAATGGGAACAAAAGCAAGTTTTACCATGAGCGCACATAAATGAAAATAAAGGTGGTGCCTTGAAAACATACACCGTAATTACTATTGGACCATGACAATTGATTTTCTGACTTGCCTACAATAGAAAATCAAAACCTTCATAAGACAAATTGAGTGTGATCACTTATGAACTACATGCCTGGAATCCAAAGACCATGGAGGCCACGACCTTTGTTGCCCTGGTTTTGGCCTTGGTGCCCCTTCAAAAGTTTCCCATATACTTTTAGATTTTCCAGTTAAAGTGCCCTTTGCAAAATGAAACTGGCCTTGCCCTCTCAAAGATGAAATTCAAGGCCTGCATTAAATTCAAATTTATCGAAAAACTTATTCACTGCCAGTCTCCCTTTGAAGAAACACTTGTTTGAATGAACTGAATGTGACAAAAGCGCATACTAACAATAAATACCCTGCCAAGGGACCAAACACTGTCAAACCTGGAACAAGAAACCAGTAGTGTCGTATAAATTGAAGGAAAGGATTTTGATATTTTGCTTCAAATTTTGTATAACCCTTGGAGCCGAGTCTTACCGCAGTGTCCCTTTATCTTTACGCCTGGTAACTCTATTCGTGAAGCAATTTTTGAATCTATTGTGTGAGCTGCATTCACTTTCTCATTACCATAACAACCAAACGCTATAAAAGAAGTGTGCATGCAGGCCTGAATTTGCCGTTAATTGAGACCCAATTCTAGCCGTTTTAGGCTAATAATTTCCAGCAAGTCCAGTGTGTTTACTTGTCTACAATTCCCAGTTATGACTTCTCCATCAGTGCCATGAAGGTGTACATAATGTACATTATAACATTTGTGTGGCACATCATGCATGTAGTTTATGACAATCAACATGAACATGATCAACAATGAGTCTTTGACTGGCAACATTACAAACGTATAATCTGTCTGGTGGCGTAACCACTATTCATATTTGGGGGAGGGGGAGTGGGGGCTTAGGCGAAGACAAATGTTTGTTCTTTTTAATGTGTCAATTGTGCATTTTTCAATCTCATTTGAGGGGGGCAAGAGGGAGGAGGGGTAGCAAAGGTTCTGAGCGGGGGGCTGGAGCCAGCCCCATCTGGTTATACCATTGAATCTGCCATTAAGTATAGGGTGACACTTTATACACTACTCAAACCAATAAAACAATCAATATTTTAGCACTGAACAACAAAAATCTGATTTAAATTATTTGTAATGTAACTCACTTACAACATAAACAACATTTTAATTTAGTATTTTTGTTATACATGTACCACATAATAGATTGTGAATTTTATTGGCCAAGAACCAATCACTTGATGTGCTATAAAGACTCATGTACATGGCTCATTGGAACATGAGTGATGTACCCCACGGGGTACATTACCTTGATCATGCCCACCAATTGTCATTTCCACCGCTTTGCACAGTATTATAAATAGCCCCGGGTAAGAGGTTGTTATTACGCTGGTACTAGGTAAATTGATACAATCTTTCTGTTGAATGGTTCAACTAAATAACAAAATGCAATTTCAGAAATAAATTTAAAAAGAAATGTAATTTATTTCACTTAACCCTCCTACTGATACACCATTCAAAATTCACTAACGTTTACAACCCAATTGTTTTTGTACACACATGTATTGATGATAAGCTGTGTCACCATTCACAACCATTCAAATGGTTTTGAGTGGTGGATACACTGCACTGTGGTATGCCCCCAAGGCTAAATGGTTTTGAATGGTGAATGTACTGCACAGTAATTGTGCACTCCTATTATTTTCTTTATAATATTATGTAATATTATGTAATATTATGTATTGAGTTATATAATACATTTTTGTATAAACAAATGATGTCTTGTAAATAATATAGCCTCTGAAATTGTATTGTGTCAAAAGCATTCTGTCACGAGATCACGATGACTAGTCCATTGTTTAAAACAAATGACAATGTGTTTGTTTGTTTTTTCTTTCCTTTTTAAATGCAAGCTCCCCTCAAATAAGGCCAAATGCCACCCTTGGTAAGGGGCTACAAGGGCTACACTAGCGGAAAACATTTATGATGAAATTAACTCAGGGGAGCTGAAGGTTGGATTTGATATTTCTCTTAAAACAGTATAGATTGTAGGATGGCGGAAACGTGCACCAGACAAGGAGTTCCAAGGAGACGCAGAACATATAGAATTTTTTTTGTTAGAATAGCTCTTTGTTCTATACAATTCAGCAAAGAAAGAGTGTGTGGTTGAGAAAGAGTGTGTGGGTGAGAAAGAGCAGAAAGCATTGTTTCAGGCTTGAGTAAACCCCCCTCTTAGGAGGAACCAGGTCAGACACACTGGTGGCTCATTCACCATAAACATATCTGTAGAAAAGACAGAGGCTGGCTACAGAGACCTAGGGTGAGAAAGAGGTTGTACCAGTGACCCCATCTTGTCATCAACAAGATTAACATTTACATTTCAGCACTCAATCTAATAAAGATAAATGACAGGCAGAAGCTTCAGCCCAAATGTGACAACAAGTTCTCCATTAGAGGATGTTTACTTGTCTAATAATGATATTGGAAGTAAAGCTAAAAATACGGGCCAGTAAACAAAGCTGGACACAAGAAAAATGGCAATCTTATAGCTAAAACAATGAAAGACACACCCTGAAACAATGCTTCAATTTCAAAGGCCAGCATTGAGAAGTGAATCTTGATGTGTAATAAAATAGCATTCTCCTGAAGACCAGCAGAGTATCCTGTTCAAAACGTCGAGACCAAACCCGCTCTTTTCAGAGCCAACACTCCTCCCAAAAGAGATTTTACACATGGTTGTACCCGCAAGTTTACTAATTAATAGTTAATTCTTATTTTCCACACCATGCAAAGCTCCAAACATCACTTGAACACATAACAGAAGTTAAAGAATTATTAACTGGTTACGATATACATCTGACCCACGTAGAAACACTGTAAAACAAAAATTAGATGAACACCAAACGACATTGTATTTTCTATCAATATTAATTTAAACACTAGTCTGCGGTTAATTAGAATTTAATCAACTTTGCTAACATAATGTATTCATGGCTGAATTCATTTAGACAAAGCCTTCAGTTTAAAGTGTAAGACAATCAATATCATGTTTTAGCTTTACATTGGTGCCACATTGTATGGAGGGACTGGGACCATTACAGTACGCTGGCTATCACCGGGCCATTAAATAAATATTATGAAGTACGGTGTATTATTCATCAGTTCTTGTTAAGGCTTGGTTTACATGTACCATGGTTATATCCAGCAATTTGGACTATGGGATATTGTGCTTGTAATGTTCATGTAGCACTACAACTGGAGACAAAATTAGCCTTCAGAGTTGCAGACTGTTCCTGTCATCAACAATACATTTACACCAAAAGATGTTTCTCAAGGCATGTTTGTACATTATGTAGGCACATTACATCTGTCTTCACATTTTAAAAGACATACTTGCAAACAGACCCATGTGGCAGACTAACAGGGCACACTTTTGTAAGCAGAAAACCAGAAAGTGGTGATAAGCAACATTTTCTACTCGGCAACAAATTAGCAGGGAACCACTTTTGTAAGCAGAAAACGAGAAATAAGTGATCAGCAAATTTTTCTACTTGGCAAATACTAGCAGGGAATAAGTCACAAACATACATTACATGCAGGCCTGGAATTTTATCTTTGAGGGGGCAAGGCCATTTTCATTTCGCACAGAGCACTGCCATTTTGAGATGGTGGACTCAATACTATGGTACTATTAGGTTTGGGTAAATTCATCTGTGATACACCCAAACAAACAGTGCATTCTTGTTTCTTACATGTATAATGTCCACCATATCTCAAAGGGGCTATTTGGAAAATCTTCGAGATTCTTTTGAAGGGACACCAAGGCCAAGACCAGGGCAACAAAGGCCATGGCCTCCTTAGTCTATATGATTACAAGCCTGTATTAGATTTGTCAGTGCTAAGCAATTTGTTTTCGCTAAGCACCTTCATGACATTAGGCCCTAATGAAGCAAATTTAATTTACAAACTTAATTTACATTTCAGGAGCTGTTCATAGTAATCAATGTTTAAACATTTGTTATTGTTTTTATTGTGGGTGGGTAGGTCAAAAGAAGTCACTGAAAATCTAAATTAAATTTACAATCTATGTAATAGAAAACAATAAATTTGTACAGGAAAAATACCCATGAATCGATCTCTTCCAGATTGTCTGTCATGTCTGTTACTGTACAAATGTATGTCTGTGCTGTCCATTCTTATACATGTATTATCGGTCAACCTTGTTTTAAAAGCCATCCTCCGTGCATGATGGAGAAATGGAAAAAATATCTCAAACTACAAAGTTTCATGCTGGAAAGTGGAAGCCAGGAAACGCCATTGAAATTTCCTGAACATTGATCTAAAATATCTGCTTCATTTGAGACATTACTTAGTTCTTCAGTGTACAGGGTGTGTTAAACTGTCAATATTAAAAAATCAAAATCTGGGGTGGGTGGGTGAGTGCAAACCAAATTCAAAAAAACCAAAACAGATTGAATCTTCTAAACATTGATAAACTGAATGGCCCCCAACACGAACCTATTATTGCACGAAGTGTTCAATTCAACTGGGGAAGACTTTGCAAAGTGGATTGTGCATTAAGCCAAGTTCAAACTTGCTTCATGTGAATGCGTTTTATGTGAAGCAAATTTGACGTCACAAATTCGCAACGAACAATTCACTCAAGTTGAACTTTGCCCAACACAGGCGAAACATTCCCTGCGAGTAACGAACTGTGACATCAAACTTGCTTTGCGTTCCCAATAAGTGTGAACTGGGCTTGTACTTCAATTCCATCATATACATATCAATTGTTCCATGAAACACTATGGCGTGTCGTGGCCGAGCGGATAAGAGCACCGGACTCAAGCTCTGGTGTTTCTGATCAGCAGAGTGTGGGTTCGAATCCCAGTCGTGACACTTGTGTCCTTAAGCAAGACACTTAACCACATGCTTCGTCCTTCGGATGAGACGTTAAGCCGTAGGTCCCGTGTGTTGTGTAATGCACGTAAAAGAACCCAGTGCACTTATCGTAAAGAGAAGGGGTTCGCCCCGGTGTTCCTGGTTTGATTGGCTGCATATTGCGCCACAGCACCTTGTAAACCATTACATGGTGCTTTGTAAAGGAATAGGTCTCATACTTCAACACGTAACTCCACATACCTTGTAGGAAAAATACTGAGCGCTTTGAGACACCCATCGGGAGTATAAAGCGCTATATAAGAACTGCGTATTATTATTATTATTATTATTATTATAAAGCATGCTCAATTTCTTTTGTAAGTAATCATTTGTTTATTCATGAAATGCAAGAGTGTTGACAACTAAACAGCAAAGACAAGACAGGTTTATGAACTGAATCATCCCCCTATATACACAGATGTGAACAATAGCAATTTCCTTGTACGCCTTTGCAAATTTTGACGCCCCCATTAGTTTTGTTTATTCACTACAATGTACGCGTGCATTTCGAGTGCCCTATTTTTTAATTGACAACAAATGTGGACACACACTACTTCTAAGTTCTTGCTAAACCCTGAAACCTGGCTGGAAAAAAATGTTGACCTGCCCTTTTTTCAGTGAATAATTTAATATGCTCTGTTATTCCCAAATATTTAAACATCAATTATTGTTGGTTTTTAATATTTATGCATTATGTAAAAGCTGCATTACATTTGAAATAAATTCCTTTAAGTTGTCAACTGGCTGCACAAATTACAAGATTTCTCCACTAATTTATTTCCTATAGATCTGTACACATTACTGGTATATGCATCAAAATCATCCACCAAGTTGATGAGATACATGCTGAAAGTGTAAAAAATATTCATTGAACCATCAGCCAGTGATCCAACTCACTACTCAGCAAAACGTCAACAAAAACTTCAGATGGTTCTAATGTACATGGATTTATCAAAATTTCTCGAATTCTCAATAACTCGTAACCATTGTTGGTTGGTAAACAGGGGCGTATCCAGGATTTTTTAAACCGGGGGGCATAATGGCGCAACAAGGATTTTGTATTAGAGGGTAAAACAGAAATGGGTGGGGTCGAGGGGCCGGCCTTACGGCCCGTGGTGGGGTCCAAGGGCGAAGCCCCGGTGGGGGTTCAGGGGGCGAAGCCCCCTGAAGCTCTGAGCCTTTGGCGTTCTGTGGGGGGGAAAATCAAGCCTCCATGTGCCTAAAACAGAGAAATAGACACACTTTTATAGAAAATCAGATCCATATAAATCTTCTAAATTTACTGAAAATGTTTCTGTAACATCGATGGTGGGGTCCAGGGGTGAGGCCCTGGTGGAGGTCCAGGGGGCGAAGCCCCCGGAAGCTCCGAGCTTTTGGTGTTTTGAGGGGTGAAAAATCAAACCTCCATGTGCCTAAAGCAGAGAAATAGACACATGTTTATTGGAAATCAGATCCATATAAATCTTCTAAATTTACTGGAAAAATTTCTGTAACATCGATGGTGGGGTCCAGGGGTGAGGCCCTGGTGGGGTCCAGGGGGCGAAGCCCCCGGAAGCTCCGAGCTTTTGGCATTTTAAGGGGGTGAAAAATCAAGCCTCTGTGTGCCTGAAATAGACACACTTTTTAAGCACTTCTGATCCATACCAACTCAAAGAAAATTTTAATCCCACAAATCTCGCGTTTGGATCTGGTCGCTGCAACATCTAGTGTCATGCATATTCATTCAAAAATTATAGTTCAAGCTTAGTTTAGTCTTTACACTTGAATGCCAGAACGACATGAAATATATTTTATCCAGGACAAATTGGCACGTCAGGTTTCAAATGCTTACAGTATGTTATCGTGCAAATCTAAGCAATTACATGTGACATATCATGAAAGATTCGTTTTGGAAGAAAGAAACAAATTTAATAGGCATAGGATGAAAAAGAAATCCAACCTGCCGCTGGGGGAAAAGACACCACACACACACTTGTGATTAAGTTTTAAGCAGGCAGATAGGTAAAAAAAATAAAAATAAAAAAATAAAAAAATTCAAATAATTTTACCCGGGGGAGGGGGGGGGGGCACGTGCCCCCTGGCCCCCCCCCCTGGATCCGCGCCTGGTAGACATGATTTATAATGTATGAACTGAGTGTAGTTCACAATGTTAAAAATGGAACCCTGGTGTTTCCCACAATGGGGCATCACAAGTACCCCTATGGGGGTGATCCACTGAGTTCTCAGAAGAGGATGAAACAACCACATTGTCCTTGAGGAATAATTGATCACTAATTGTTGTTACCATGACTTGGTGTCCATGTTTTATCTTTTAAAAGCAGACTAGGGTTTAAACCATAGTAAAAACAGGTCTTGAATTTAGGATGGAAATCCACCAGACCATAGGACTTGTGTAGCTCAAAACCACAGGACTTGACAAAGACCATACAGATTTTTCATATTGTATGAACTGTTTTGTTCGAACAAGCACTAAGAGACAATTTATCTCATTTTCCTTAGAAATGGAAATTTACTTTATGGGACAAAGATATTAATATGTTTCAACATAACTTTGATTGAAACAGGCTAGCACAGCTTTACCCCCCCCCCCCCCCCCCGCCACCCACAAGGACACTGTCTGCCAAAGGAAAATGTCAGTTTTGATCAGATGTTTACACAGGGTACACAGCAAAATCAATTACAGTTACCTGTACAAATTAAATAAAAGGGCAAATTACTCCTGGACACACACACAATACACCGATGCATTAAGCCACGCCCATTTCTCATTGACCAATCACAACTGCGAAATCTGATCACCATTTGAGCTGTTTGGTGATCTTTGCACTAATCGGGTTTCGCGGCTGTGATTGGTCAACTCGTAAGGAGGAGGGGCTTAATGGATCGATCTATTATAAAACACAATGAAACCAAACCAACTGCATATTTAAATTATGTGACTAAGTGAACGGTTTCCTTTTTACAGCAGAGCAAAATGTTACACAAAATGTATCACTATCAGTTGCTACTCAAAAATCATCATTTGCTACTCAATATTATTAGCATTCAATAGGCACAAAACATGAACAGTCTCAATATTTGGCTATACAAAATTGCACAGTCGATCTTTCGACTTCTAGCGCGTCCAGTCGCTCTTAACTGTTTCAGACGTCAAACTTTTCATGTACTTAAATCAATAATTTGGTTCGGCGCGACTCTAGAGCGCCTGTCTGAACCGGGTGTTAATTCCCTTACACTGTACCAAAGCAGATGAAAGTTTTTGAGTAAAAAAAGTGGTGGTTAGACTCTACTCTCTGTAAAAACTTTGACGTTGTTGTTATGTTCTTCGTGGGTGATCCAGGAATACTCATTTTGAAAGTTTAATAACGCAGGAAAGCCGTGTTTTTCTCGTGGGGGTGCGGGATAGATTACTTTCTTCAATAGTTGATGTGACTTACAAATGACAACACATGTTTGTTTGGGGGTTTTCTTTGCATGTAAAGTGCCCACAACCCTTTGTACAGAGCCCTGGTAAGCAACTCTCTTGATTCAATTTGATATTTGTTTTTCACTGTATGTGTGCACAGCCTAATCTTACTGTCATGTAAGTGTACTCTACTATCAACTGACCATTTAATGTTAACCAATGTGGTTCGGAACAAGATGCACTTCACCAGCCTACAATATATTTGTTGATTGCATGGTACACACAGAGTCTTAGCTAAGATAATCGTACATGGTCACGTTCCTTAGACCTAATGTAAGACTGGAGCTGTACAGTGGATCATGTGTTAAATCTTGTAAAAAAAAATTATTCTAGATCTGCAGCGCTCCTGATACGTACGTGAAAAAGGATCTGTCCCTTCAGCCTGCACCATGTTTAACTCTGCTGTGATAGCACTGCAACATTTGAATACTTGAAAAGGTACGTATGATGTAGGGGCTTAGGTCCTACTATTTCAAATTGTGTAAATTCAAAATTGTTTTCTATTACAAATTAATTATATGATACAACTTAATTATAAGATACAACTTAATTATAAGATACAACTTAATTATAAGATACAACTTGTAAATGCCATGGGTATATTTAACATACATGTATGTGTACAATGTATGTTAAATCTTAGCTAAGACTCATGTATGTGGGGTAAAAAATTGTTGAACAAATTTTAAACCCCAAATTTAGCCAATGGTTCATTGCAACCCTCCGGTCTACGACTACGCACCTGTGCCACCGCACACCTGTGCAGTTGAATGGTTTCAAACAGCAATCTTTAAACACTTAATAGTTGCAACTTATAGATTTAAAACTAAGTAACGCTAAATGAATATTACTGGGCATTTGTACAGACCTGGAATACTGTTCACCCTCAAAATAGAGTTAAGAACTAAATTGTACACCTCCGCAACACACAAACAGGAATGCAGATAACAACCTTTTTTCACAAAATATTTTGCTTCAAGATTGTTGATACTACATGTATACAAACACAGCATACTGCATGTGTGTAAAATTAAATTTCAAATCAATTGAGTACAATTGGGTACAGCATTACCCAATGTGTCTTATGTCAAGAGTTCTACATTACAAAGCCCGGTTCATACTCCACACGAAAGCGAATGCGAAGCAAATTACGTGAACCAATTGATCAGGTACTTGGTGTTTTCCCAGTTTTTTCAATTTATTTCGCTTTTGTAATTTGCTTGAAGTAGGATTATGAACGGGGCTTAACCTTTCCTGAGAGTTGTTAGTGCTACCTAGTGAATCATCTATTCCCGAATACTAACAAGTCTCTAGTAGTAAAGGCATTCACAAACAACTAGGCCTATTTTCAAATCAACTTCCAAACATTGACTGTTTGACAAGACTGTTCAACAGGCATAATACTTTGGTCCTGGAAAACGGTAGGAATACTTCATTGAGTACAAGGACAGACTTATTGTACACATGGTTCAATCAGCTTTAATAGACTTTACACAGGGTATTTAAACACATTTTTTCTGATTTTTCCACGTAAACAAAAAACAAAAATCATTAAAAGGAATAATATCATACATGGTTCAAGAAGCCTGAACTCATGGAGGTAAAAATGTCTCGACTTGTGTTGTAATATGGCTAAATGGTGTCAGTCTTTGTTGCACTGCCACTACACTTGTACAAAGCTCTAAAATACAATGTTTTACAAAGTTACAAGAGTTGTTTTCCCCCTATTTTTCACCTGATGTTGGGAGCTTAAAGGGCCTATGCAATACTTATTTTTCACAATTTAGAAATTTATTTTTTGTAGTTTATTTTTACTTTCTGTATACAATTTAAAATTAAAAAAATTTGTGTGAGTAAGTGTAAAATGTTTAAAATTTGCAATAATTATTTTTATTAATTAAATTCCTTATTTTTTACGCCGCGCGGGGGCGCTGTTCGTGACGTAGACTGCGGAGAGTTCATAAGCAATTCAGAATGGTCTGGTACCAAGAATATGTTGCGGGTACCATGCTAATGTGGCAGCTGATGCATGTGCTACGTGTACATGCACACACGGATCGCGGAATTTCCTACAGTACACACAACGCATTGTACATTAACAATCACTACGACGGACGTGATATAAAAAGACGAACATACATGGCCGAATCTTCATCATTTTCAGCAGTAGATGAAGAATTTTCGGGGACTAATTCTTCGGATTTAAGTAGTGAGGCTGACTGATTATGAAAGAAATGAGGAGCTAGGGGTTCGGCCATACATGTACGAGCCAGAGAGAGGCGACGACGATGTCTCAAAATGCACGGAACAGATGACCGAGTGCTCGGTTGGCCCTGACCACTTTGCCCGAGTCAGCTTGACTTTCGCCGTCCAAATTCTTCGAAATTTTGGGTCAGAGGGTAAACGATGGAGACTGAAACCATCCTTAGTGGTGTTGCTGCAACCAGCAACAACACAGGTCGGTGGCATTCTGAATAAATGCCCTATTTTTTTGATGAAGCAGCGACAAACTAAAGAAACTTTTAGAAACTTCACACGGTACAGTATGCGTGTGATGCACAACACGTAGAACCAGGAAGTGAGCCGATCTCCCTAGTCTACGTCACACATTCTTATGATAATGAGGGAATGGGCGGGGCGTGCTGGGCACCCCTAAAATATGTTTTTATTTTTTTAATGGCATAAACGCGGTGAAACCAAAGGTTTAATGGGTAAATATTTGTTCAGGTAGGATCACTTTATGACTTTAACTAATAAAAAAATGCATTGCATAGGCCCTTTAAAGTTCATTCATACATTCCCGGTAGTAGAAACTACTCCTTGTACAAATTGTCCTAAACTTAACGTACTTTCCATGTGAATTTTGTATGTGCACATGTGACCAAATACATCGCTTGCAAATGAATTAGTGGAGCGCAATAAAGTTTGAAGCACGAGTTCAAAATTTGCGCAGGCCAAATTAGCAGACATAAATTTGTGCCCACTTGTTAAATTTGCGCACTGGAAATGCACACACTATGGTAGTAAACTTATTGGGCATGGGCATGATACTTAGCCTTCGGGAAAAAAAACAGGAAAATTCTGTTAAGTACGGGGCTTTTAGAGATTTTGTTTATAGGCTACTTAGAACTTTGCTGATCTCTTCTGAGAGCAATCAAACCGGAAAACAATTACGAATATCATGCCTGACTTTGCGGTATAATGAGCTAAACTGTGTGCGTCAACTAGACCGTGCCCTCTTTCGCTGCTGCTGTATTCCGTACATGTGTGTTGTTCGTTTCAACCGGTGTAAGAAACTTAAGTTTTAACTGACTTCTAATTCCAGGCTAAATTTAATTTTATTTGTGTAAATAATTTGTGCTCAAAACATTTTAAAGATTTGTGAACCCGCGGCCCGACAGTCTGCAAGCATAGAACACAGGGAATATACACTTATTTATTTATTTGTTTGCATTTTTTTCTTGGGCATTCATAAAAGAAAGTAGAACAAAAAACATTAACAGAATTAAACTAACATTTTAAACAAAATAATAAAAACATACAGAGGAAGAGACAAGTGAACTAGTGCAGCTGGAGCCCGATGGATTGCCTACAATTATAAGATTAAGACTAAAGGTTTCAGCTAAGTTAATAATGGGAAACAATAAAATAATGTTCTTCTTCTTATTTCTTTTTCGCAACTGAGACTGACGTCCTACCACGGGGCTGATTGTTGTTCCATAACTCACTGTACAACAAATGTCAATCTCAAACTAAAGGGAGCGAAGTGTGACAATTCTTGCTTGACCACACTACTCACTCACACTAGTGTATTGGGGCTAACCAAAATTCAGTGTATTTGTAAATATTTTTGCACAACACTCACCTCCTGCCTAATAGCACCATAGTAAACGGGAGAAGGACCTTTACTTGTGGAGAAACGCTGTACACATTCACAATCACACCTGTCACTGCAAAGGTTGTGCACTTTGACAGCAAAGGCTAACAGCAACTGTGATATGGTTTTATGTCGCGGAGGGTCGGTTCGGACGGGGAGACGTTCAGCCAAAAGGAAAATTTGTTGCTTACCTTAATTGGTATTCCTCTTCTATTTTTGAGCGTCTTTTCTTTCTCCCTTGAGTCCCTTCTATGTCGGACGGCCGCCTTATTCAGTCACTCGTTCTTTCCCAGTACTGACAAGGTTGTTCTTGGTTTTAACGTCAAATTCACGTAAGTCTGAGAGTTCTTGCAAGAGTAGTACCGGTAATACATACACCACGAAGCACCGGAGAGCTATGCATACTAGCACGTTGTGTTTACCCTCTCGATACAGTTGCTTGGACTACACTATTAATTAAAGGGGGGTCGTACTTACAAAACAAACTTAAAATCCTGTTTTAAGTATTTTCAGGTAAAATAAAGCCTATCTGAGTATCTCTATTTCTTTTTTCGAATGTTTAAAGAAACATTTGCGGTTTAGAATTACCATTTACAAAGCATTGGAACTGTAAAAGTATAAATTAAATTACTTTGCAACTAATCACCCCTATTCAAAAATTATTGACTAGGCTGTAACAAAGTGAGAGGGCGATGGGTAACTGTCAACCTTGTACTACTGTCTACTCGATCCCATGTACTTTAATACGTTAAAGCATATGGGGTTTGTAAATGCTGGTGCTGGTAAATTTATTTGAGTACGAGGTTGAAATTAAGTCTTTCGCGAAGTCTTCAAAGGCGGCCCTCTGTGTCGAATTGAAGTGTCACTTTTTTTAAGGAAAAATCATAATCTCAACTTGGATACTGTACAGTCATTTATAACGGCAATTTAAACGCATTTTAACTTGTTATAACAATACTTTACCATTAGATACTAACTGCTTGTCCAGATCCACAATACATAACTCTCACTGCTGCAATTATTGTGGGTTTACGGTTAGGTCGCAAGTAGTAGCCTAGAACTAAATGTTACCATTAAATGTACATTAAATGTACATTAAATGTACAGTTACAACAAAATTCATTCCATACAAAATACACGTTAAATCAAACAAACATTGATATAATGATTGTTAAGTTCTTAAAACAATGCGCAGAAATAGTTCATCTTAACTTTCTGATGTAGGCCTATGCGTGATGAAGTCTTTTTAATTGTTTGTTTCTTTTTTCCCCAGCGTATTTTTGACCTCGTCGACCTAAAATGCAATTGTCATAGTAAGTCTGAGCCACGGGTGCCCGCCCCCGCCCCCATTTGAAATCTGAACTTTCGTTATCAAAGTAACCTGAATAACAAAAAATACGTTTTGTGAGCTTTTATGTAGGCCTAGGCCTAGTATTTTCAGTGTTTTTAAACCCAATTTTCGGTGCTGTTCTTGAACCAAACTTGTTGCGATTAACTTTGAAACCTTGCAAATTGTTAGTCTCGCGCGTCTCCAACGTTAACATCCGTTGAAGTGCGTGATTGTTTTCTTCTTAACATGTTAAAGCATTTGTACCTGGGAACTCATAGCCCCCAATGTCCGAAATGTGAGAAAACAATATTTAAAAGTGTGAAAAACCAACGGTTTTTGAAGAGTTTACACTCTTACATTTTTTCCTTTTCTTTTCATTGAACACACCACCCGCCCAACCAGTGACAATGTAAATAGATAACCCAATTTTTATTGAAAACAACGTATTTACTTTGTAAAGACAGGATTTTGGTGTCGTTTTTAATCTAAACTGAATTACAGTCCGAGGTTTAATATTCCCTGTATCAATTAATTAAGTTTCCCAGTAGTTTTGAATAAACACAGCATGCAACCAACTTGTGACAATTTATTTTAATTAGGTAGTCACCTTTTTGAATTAAAAGGCAAATCAAATTTATAGGTAGGTTTGTGTGTTTATTTTGATTTAGCCTAATCCCACAAGAAATGAGTTTTGTTTTTCTTTCCTGATCATCTTCACACCTTTAAACTGCATTTAAAACACCTTTTCCACAAACCACTTTTCCTAAACAGAAACACAAACCAAAGGACCAAAAACCATTAACATTATTGATATCAAATTGTCTTGAATATTGTTTATTTTATATTTTGACCATCTTATCACAATAATTGTAATTAAAGACATTTAACAATTATCATCAATTTAATTCCCAACAACCAAAGACACCTCCAAGAAAAAGGCATGTTTAAAGTAAATACAGAAATGAAAATTTCACTTCAAAATAATAATCAGGATACATAACTTGATATGGGAAAACAATAATGTGGAAATGATCACTTCAACTACATGAACTCTTGTCTTTTTATCCTGTGTCCTTAAAGGCACTGGACACGTTTGGTAATTGTCAAAGACCAGTATTCTCACTTGGTGTATCCCAACATATGCATAAAATAACAAACCTGTGAAAATTTGGGCTCAATTGGTCATCGGAAGTTGCAAGAAAATAATGAAAGAAAAAACACCCTTGTTGCACAAATTTATGTGCTTTCAGATGCCTGGAAAAGGCTTCAGGCCTGCAGGCCAGAAGTCTTTTTCAGATTCAAATATTTTAGTGAGAAATTACCTCTTTCTCAAAACTACGTTACTTCAGAGGGAGTGGTTTCTCACAATGTTTTGTACTATCAACAGCTCTCCGTTGCTCGTTACCAAGTAAGTTTTTAAGCAAATATATATTTTGAGTAATTACCAAACGTGTCCAGTGCCTTTAAGTCACGTTTGCTTCACATTTTGTTTTTTTGTTTTTTGTATATAACTTGGTAGTAGAGGATTTTATTGGGTCTGACACATCTATGATAACAGTTTTTTAAACTTTTGTCTTGACCCGGACAATTTTAAATGTATATATGTACTTTTGTCCGAAGATTAACAATAAATAAATAAATCAATCAATCAATTACATATTTATTTATTTTATTACACATCCAACAGCACAATTAGCGCCAATAACAGGATGAATAGGAAACAAGAAGAAATGCTTAGTCTAGGATGTGGGTGGAAAACCTTAATGGGGAAAACCAATGCAATCAAGTAAGTACTGAAAATCCAATCCACATGCGAGGCTCTAGTCTGAAACAGGATTTGAACCACGGTCCCCTGGGGAGAAACCCCAAATGGGGAGGATCCACGCAATCGGATAGGGACTGAAAACCCAATCCGGATGCAAGGCTCCAGTCTAGAGTGGGATTCGAACCAAGGTCCACAGAGGTGAAAGGCAGGGAAAGAAACCACTGAGCCAACCTGATCACTGCTCGATTAGCTCAGCTGGGCCCAGTTTCATAGAGCTGCTTAAGCAGAAAATAATGCTTAAACTTTTCAGCAAAGCACAAGTAAGCAGGATACCAGTTACAAATTGTACATGTAATATGGTATGTTGGCTGGTAACCTTATTCTGCGGATAAGCATATATTTGTTGTGCTTAGCATCTTTTCGTGCTTAAGCAGCTCTATGAAATTGGGCCCAGGGCAGTTTACAAAACTTTGTCAAAAAGTAACTCCACAGGAAAACGGAAGACACCATAGGAAAATAAATTAAACCATTTGACAAAGAGTTCTGTGTCACAAAAGAGTATGGTGTGTATGACGCAACATAAACAATTTCACAATCGGCAGGGTTTCCCCACATCATGTTACATCTTAGAGTAAATGAATATTTAATTCCGAAAAGAGTAAGAAGAGTCTCTTGATCAAAATGTTTGAAAATCTATCCACCACCCCAAATAAACAAAGAGGTATGTTTGTAAACAGACTTGTGAAAGCACCAACTTCATTGACCCTAATGTCATTTGACAACATTCTACTGCACAACCATGCATTGTTTTGGCTCATATTGGATGGCATTGTCATTTACTGTTGTGTAGCAGTTAGCCTTTGCATTATCTATAACCAGTTGGTATAGTAGATACATTTACACATTGATGTGTTAACTTACTTTAGAAAATGGGTCTACTTATTGATCCCATAAAACTGGTGTTATTTCTACGGAGCTCAAGTGCTGCCATAAAACTTATCCAGAAAACAAGATCTCATCAGTTCGACTTGTTTTATGGAATAAGTCGACTTGTCGTGATAGGCAAGACGACGTACTGAAACTGAGTGGTCGATTCAGCATCTCAGTTTCAGTAATTCATCTGGGTGAGATAGCCTATCAGGCAAGTCAGCACCTTAGGTTCGGAAAGTCGGCTTGTTCTGGTCTTGGCAATTTTGTGAGGTCAAGTCGACATGTTATATTCAGTAAGAGTGCGCATTCAGTAACTGAATGAGAGTTCATAATTCCATGTACAGTCACTGGCCTGCTTTGATCATGACAACACTGCCCCTTTAATAACCCCAATAACTTACAAAATAGATAATACAATAAGTATTTAAATATATGTTTATAAATGTGATATGCTTCTTTTCAAGAAGCATAATTTGAAGTCTTGCCCCTAACATTAAACAAATGTTCAAGATAGTTTTCTGGACTCACCTCCCTTCCACAATTGCAGCCCTTCTAGCATTTTATTCCATGTTGAAAAAAATGTGTACACATTTCAAGATTGAAAATGTAAATGTTCACAGATTTGCACATAACTTACACGGTATAAAGATGGTCATGGTAGAAAACTTCCCTTGCAATATTTGTTCTTGAATTACGACAATTTTTGCGAAATGAGTAAATCGACTGTGTTAATTATTAATGATTATAAAATTACAGGGCATTTATATGGCGCTTTGCAAAGAACACAGCGCTTATAATCAACAACAGAATTAAACAAAACGAAATTAGAACAAACGGATCATAATCTGGGAAATAGGTGAGTTTTGAATTGGCGCTTGAGGGTCGCAGTAGATGCTGCTTCCCCTGATAGCACAAAGCAGCTTGTTCCACAATTTAGAGGCAACAACAAAGAATGAACTGTTCCCAGCCTTTTAGATCTCATGAGTCAAAATTCTGATGTTTGAAAACAGTGAAATCGAGTTATTTTTGTCTGAATAAACTGTATAAGTTTAAATTTTGTCCAAAAAGTAATTAAAAGGGTACAGTTCATTGACAATAAATGTCTTAATAATTAATACGTACAGACGGACTTGTCTTAAATAAAAAAATTCCAAACCTTAAAAAGTGATTTACTCAAAACAAGTGGATTTCGACCTTGTTGCACTGACGCGACGATATTACTTTTGCTAATCAGATTAAGGGTACACAATCATGAAAGACGGCCAAGTGGGGGGGGGGGGGGTCCTAACCAAACCTGTACACAAATTGTAACTGCTTTGCTCTGTTATTACGTATTGTTTTTGTTTCACTTTGCACCTTTTTGTGCATAAAGAAACTGGAACAAAAGTTGTTAATAATATCAGGTCACTGCAAAGACCTCTGTGTTTATCCAGGTCATTCTGAGCACTGTTTTATCTTTTCCCCCCAAGACATTACCACCTTTGTGGACACAGTTGACCATTTATTGACAGCATACTTCAAGTCTCAATACTTAACTGTTTACATGTATACTTGTATGTGCACGTTGTGTTGTCATATTTTAGCCTTAGGGCTCTGCCAGGGCTGAAACGAGAGGCCGTTATATATAACAAATTGCAAATCTCAAAATAGAGACAGTTGTTAATTTGAGTACCATCTTTGTTGAAAGAAGTTCATTATTTTATACATTGCAGATGTTCACCTTAGCAAAATGAATTCAGGGAGAATAATTATGTTTTTTCCCTCCAGAGAGATCAAACATTGAGGCAATTTTGTATCCTGCAAGATTTGATCTAAACCCTTTGTGGTCAGAGTCATTCTACTGATGTTAAACGATAGTTTTGATGTTGCTATTCAACCATAGAGAGCAAGGATTGAGGTCATTTTGTATTACCGACAGTAATTAAGTTTCTAAACCTCTTGTGCCAAAAATAATTACAACGTTGTAGTGTACAAACTAGAACTCTCTTGGGTGGTATCCCGTGTCTGTGCAATTTACTCAGAAGGGTTAATGTGCCAAAAATAATTACAATTTTGTAGTGTACAGACTAGAATCCTCATGGGTGGTCTCTCGTGAATGTGCACTTTTACTCAAAAGGGTTAAAAACGTAAACTCCCTTCATGGGTTTTGGAAGAGTGAATGCATTCTAATCCTCGTTTTCAGTGAACACACCATGCAACCAACCAGTGAAAATTCAATCAAACTGAGTGATCAGGATTCAGTGAAAACAATGAAAAACTGTTGATGTTTTGTCTTTATGATCATATATAATTAGATATCAAATAACAAACCACAAGGGCCATCATAGGGCTAGATAGCTCAGTTGGTAGAGCGCCGGCACGTCAATCCGGAGGTCGTTGGTTCAAATCCCGCTCTAGTCAATTTTTCCTTGTTCAACCCAAAATCATATATAATTAGATGAAAAGTAAAACAATTTGAATGCTGGACGTGACAAATTCGGCCAACAATTCAGACTCCTTTGTAGACCCTTCAGGTTGAATCTCTTAATGCAATTTAAAAAATGCGAAACAAATGTACCAGGGCTCGAATTTTACACTGGACCGCAGAGATTTTTGTGTCAAGCCAGTAAACTCACAACTGGAAAAGTCCGGCGGTCTTACGATTTTCAATCTTCATTAAAAAATATTATGCTCAACTAGATTTTGAGTCTGATAAATATCTTTCAATTATGTTGAGTACCAAAGTCTACTTGAAACCCATAAGACAAATGCAATCAATCTTTTCTTGTCAAAACAACAACTACAACACCAACAATACAGTTTATGTTAAAACTGTGCCGTCATTTTGAATCTGGTCTTGTAAAAAAAATTCCGAGCTACAAGCCCCGAGGTCTTGTGAATTTTTCTTCCAAATCCAAGCCCTGTGTACGTGTTTTATTCCACCATGTAGACCAACGCTACTCCAGCATCTGCACTCTTGCCGTTCTCCGACACTGATACTCGTTTGGTATCGAGAGAAATACTGAAAGTAGCATTTGCAGCTATACTCGTCTTCCCGTCCGTGTGTTGCTGGAATTTGGGAACTTTTCTTGGTCCCAGCTCCGGATCTGTGTACCGAAGGATCTTCACCCTGTTGACATCTGGTGAATGCAAACAAAGTTAAGTATCACAAGTCATTGGTCTAGCCATCTATGTCAAATCTAACTTGAATGTATAAATGAACTAATATAACTTAGTTTACTACATTGGCTTTTATCAAGATTTAATAAATTACAATAGTGGGGCAGATAGGGGAACTATTTGGGGGAATTGTGCCTTTGATGATACAAGCGTGGAACTTGGCACACAGCCAGAATGTGTCATGAGAAAGGCATTGAGATCTGTCCTTCAAAAACTATATTGGTAGAATAAGAAACAGTTTTCAAAATTTACAAAATGGATGCCTTTGCTTGTTGTTCTACCTATATTTTGTCAAAGGACAAATCTGTAACCCAAATATTTCACTCATGACATACTCGTGACTGCATGCCAAATTCCATGCTTGTTTCATGAAAGGCACAATCCCATCACCTATTTGCCGTAATACAATACAGTAATAAATAATAATGATAATAACAACATTTAGTAAAGCGCCTTTTCCAGCGGTTACAAAGCGCTACAACCAAAACAAATGAAAACCACAGAGGAAGCGTATTAAACAAACAGGTGAGTTTTAAGATGCTTTTTTGAACTGGGAAGTGGAAGTCACATTGGCTAATGAACAAGCATTGAGTTCCAGAGTGTAAAGGTAGTGCATGAGAATATGAACAGTCTCTAGCCTTCTAATCTGTATCCTTTGAGGGATTCTGAGCCAGTGAAGGTCAGTGATAAGGGGTTGAAGTGGGTGTGTGCTTTCAAGGTCTTTGACAAACAACAGACAAGAACTGTTCCGACCAAGCTATACAGCAATCCTTCACCGATCTTGAACTCTTGGTGGCAGCAGATATGCCTCCATTACTGCGGTGTACCTGGGTGGTACTGCGCTGCCTAGCGACTGGTATAAGGTTTGGGCTACACGGCGATCATTTGATCAGTCGCGGGTTATTGGACTTTCACTTTGCAAATCGCTTAAACCCGTCGCTAGGCAGCGCAGTACCACCCAGGTACCACCGCAATAATGGCGGTATCTGCTGCCACCAAGAGTTCAAGATCGGTGAAGGATTGCTGTATAACTGAGTTGTTGGCTAAGTTAGAATCGGTGTAAATTAGGCAGATTTTACGAACCTATTAAAAGTGCATACCCAATATATAAAATGACTAACACTGAAGCAAGACCAATCCAATAACGTTATTACAATTATGGAAACTATGTTCCATTACGTGAAAATAAAATAAAGGCTGTATATTTTGCGAATTTTAATTTTCTAAAGATGAACCTATATCACAAACTGTTTCTGGTTACAGTTCTTGGATTTTTTTTTTTCGGTGAAATTTTTATCAGAAATTTGTTTCTGGTCATGGTTGCTAAAACTTGCCTAGTGTAGGTCTTGACAACATTGCCCTAGTCTTTGCCCCTGGGGCAAGGCTACCTACCTTTGATTCCTCTATCTTGTTTGACGATACGACTGGCGACTTTGACGACAGTATCTCCTTGCATGATGGGAACATCCAGGGAGAAATGGCCGCTGTGAGGTTGAGGGTTCACCAGCTTTACCGTCACACTTGGCTAAAGACATAAATGGTAATTGATAGCCAGAAGTGAGAGTCGTTGCCGACAACATTTTTAAACTTGGATTTGGTTCTTTGGAGGTAAATTGGATTAATGGCATTTTTGCCTAACCCCTGGAGTTTGAGATTTCTAGGGGCGTGTCGTGGCCAAGCTCTGGTATTGTCAGCAGCATAGTATGGGTTTGAATCCCGGTCATGACCCTTGTGCCCTTGAGCAATAGGCACTTAACCATAATTGCTTCGTGAAAAATTGGGAAGGTAGTGCATTCTGCTCTACCAGCCAGGCTCCTAGTGGATGATATCCATGCCTACATCCTTACGGACTGTAAAGGGGGTACATGTAACTCTGTTTCAGCTCCAGGTGTAGGTAGCAAAGTGCCCCTGGGGACAGTTGAGTTGGGTCAACAGCCCAAACCAGTTAAGTGTAGCCCTCACCTTGAAGTGGCCATCCAGCCTTGTTATGCATGGAGAGTCCTTCAAAAAGCATACCTTCAAGAGGTGTGGTCATTGATGTAATTGTTTAGAGTCTAAGAATTAACCCATCAATTTTTACATTTGCCATGCTATTTAGCAAGGTCTCAATGGAGAACAAGATTTTGTTTTTGATTTTTGGCAGAGTACATAACATTTGTTTACAAACCTACTGTTCAAAACAGTGCAATGACAACACACAAGGAATTTCAAAATAAAAATTTTCTTTAAGTTAATTGGTACGTATGTCAAAACAAAACAAAATCAGAGAGTTTGTTCTAAAAAATAAAAAAGTTGTTACCTCTGTCCTGAATAGACAGAAAGGCTTCCCCGGACAGCATTCCTCTTGAATCTTCTCAGTTGCATCTGAGCTAAACTTGACCTCAAGACCCTCAAGCTGCATTCAAAACAAACAGGTCAAATGTCAAATTGTTCAGCAATGGGAACTATAAACCTTTCACCAACATTTAGGATGTGAATCGTTCTCCCTGGATAGTGTCTAGGGTTAACATTTTAAAGAAAATGAAATTTTGATTTGGTTAACTGTAATGAAATTTGGAAATAGATTTCAACGTTTGTTTACAGTTAAGTACAATGTAGTTAAATGTCCCAACCCTAAAAATGAAGAACGAATTCACGCTAACTTCGACTCAATATCAGCTGACTATTTTCATTGAAAAGAACCGGATTGGTAACTAAAATGCAGTAACTAAACAACAGTCATTCCAATTGTTCCATGTTTTTGTTCTTCAAATGAGAAAAAAACAACACTGGAATAACAGTTTTTCCTTGAATAGTTTTTCAACAGTAGCCTCTTGACAACTTGAGAATTGGAATGAATGTTAGTTTCCTGAAATAACATCTGTAATAGCTGGCCAACTACAACACTTAAAGGGTATTATACAGGATTGGTAGAGCTGACAAAGTAGTCGCAGACAGTGTTCATGTTTTGTGTGATCAACCATTTACATGAAGCAGTGTTGTAGTCGAGTCACCTGTGTCGAGTCCGAGTCCCGAGTCACTTGGTCCGAGTCACTTGGTCCGAGTCCGAGTCCGAGTCACGAGTCACTTGTTTAAATATTGATTGCAAACCAAATGTCGTAAAATAAGAATTGGAAATGACAAAATAAAACACATTTATTTTAAACAAAGTTCTGTTAAAGTTTTTGTTAAAGTTGGTATAACCAAAAGAAACAATACGGGGCGGAACGGCAGACGCCATGATTAAAAAAATGTTGTACTACTTTTTACTAGTGACGTGACCAAACTTGACGTCGTGTGTGTGTGTCGACCATGTGTAGAAACTGGTGTAAACAACACACAGCCATCACAGTGCAATATGCAGGCTGTGTTTTACAGGTACCAGACATGCCATTTCCCTGGTAGCACAAGCAGTGGCTATGGTGTTAATGTTGACAGAATACCAGCATAATACTGGTGTCGTGCATCCCAGTGTTATTATGCGTATTGAACATACGAATCGAACATACACGCGCTACAGCGCTACGCTAGATGGCCATTTACACAATAATCACGAACACTATTACTTGTAACACCATACGACAGTGTACTTATTTATTGTGCTAGACGTTAACTCCATGTGCACTCCGGGAATGACGATCGGATCATCGGAATTGTTTTTAATACATATTGTTTGTGAAAATACGTGACTCGAGTCACGAGTCCTCGGGGACAAGTCCGAGTCATGATAGTCGAGTCCGAGTCCGAGTCCGAGTCTTTTGCAGACGTGACTCGAGTCAAGTCCGAGTCACCGAAATTGTGACTCGAGACGGACTCGAGTCCGAGTCCTGGACTCGAGTCATACAACACTGACATGAAATAACAAACATGTGGAAACTTTGGCTTAAGCTGTTTTGTGAATCAGGAGAAAATAGTGAAAAACCACGAACAATTTTCAGCATGTAAACACATAGCCTTAATTTTGGTTGTAACAACCGAAATCAACTGTTGTTGTTTTTTTTTAGGTGTTCAGATACAGTTTCCTCAAATATGACTTCACTTCAGAGGGAAATATTCCACAGAAAAAAATGGTTCTAGTATGAACTTCATAATCAGTAAGCTTTCAGACAAAAATACAAACAATGTTTTTTAACATTACCAATCCTGTATAATACCTCCTGGCTTTAAATAACGTTTTTGACCTTCAGACCAATTCGAGCAATTCAAAGGAAACTCCAATCGCTGTTCCTGAGTCGTATCTGTACACTACCACCGCAAATCTATTCAGTAATTCCCCAACAATGTGTCGCCGCACACACTTCCAAAACCTTGTTAAACCTTCATTTCCGGCGGACAGGAGACGCACGTGTAAGTGCGCTGCACTTTGTGCAATGGATCTATACTTTATTTGTGAGAGAACCATCTCATGTCTTATTCCCTGAAGACAAAGGTTTTATTCTCATGCAATGCTCGTTATAGTACCAGGCTACTTTGGTCTCTTTGCAAAGGACAACCTCACTTTTAAGAAATAACAAAGAAAAATGTAAAGAACATTAAAAAAGAAGAAGTCAAAGTCATTCTTTGTTTTATGTTAAGTGTGAAACAGTTCTTTTTAACTATAATCTATCAGTATTTTTCAAAATAAACTTAATTGATTGATTTACAATGCATAAATTCCATACATGTTCAAATGCACATTACATAAGGAATCTACCCACTGGAAAATGAGCACATAAAACAAATACGGATGAAATAAATGGAATTCCTATTCATTCAAATAACACATGCTAACTCCCATCATATGGAATAGACAGGGATGTGATAGGCTGTTGACAAAAAACCTGAACTCTGAGCGCAAATTGTGAAAGCTTGCGAGCTCAAAAACTTGCGAGCCTGAAGCCCACTTATAATTTGTATCTTTGGTTTTAAAAACCCTACTCTGCAATCTGGGGCGTTATTTATATGTTTTATCTTCATCTTTTTATGAATTTGTTCTCAAGTAAAAAGTAAAAAAAAAAAAAAAAAATTATAACTATTAATATTACAATTTTTTTCAAGGGGGGCAAAAAGAAGATGGGATTTAAGTTTTTGTTTGTTTGTTTGTTTAAACCTTACTCAAGTGAACAAGAAGCTAATAGTAATAAACTACAGCTAGAGTTCATAAGTTCTGAGCAGGGGGCATGTTCATAAGGATAACCTGGACTTGAAAGACTGGGCTACAACGACAGAAGCAGGTAGTGAGTTCCAAAGCCTGGCACAGGATGATATGAAGGATCTCTGATGTTGAGACGTGCGTGATTTGGGGATGATGACAGTATCTTGATGTTGTGTACATGATTGCCTAGTAGAGCGGAGTGCTGTTTTTAGAGGAAGTTTGAGACTGTCAAGTGGATGGGGTAAAAGAGAGCACTGAATTTTTTTGAAAACTGTTAGGCCAGCTACTCGTCTTCGGTGGCTAAGGGGTTGGATACCGAGCTCTGCATGAAGATTTGGTGGAATGGAAACCACAGCTTTGTTTTGGAGGTTAAAAACAGAGAAATCACATCCCTGAATAGAATGTCACATAAACAAGTGATAAACGAATTCCCATGCTCCCAAAGTACTGGGTGAAGGGAGGACCCATGGTTATGTTTATGGACTTACACGTGGTTATCCTACCCATCATTTTGGAACTTGACCTCCGTGTCCTATTACTTGTATTAAACATGTTAAACAATGAAGAATTTTGACATTCATGTTGTAGTTGAACCTATGTACTTGTCGCACAAATTCGGGCGTGATTGGCAAATGGGGTTTCTAAAAAAATAAGCATCCCCGTCATGTATATATTTTAATTTTCAAAGATTGTGTGTAAATAGAGTTTAATGAGAACATTTTATTTCATAGCAAACTATAGTCTTTGTTCGACTGGTTTTTTAGTTTCCGATACGCGCCAGACTTGCCCAGTCTATTAGGTATTATTTGAAAGGTATTATTCTCATCTATTTGATGGGCAAATAAACCCAGTTCTGAGTTTTGGCAAGAAGTGCCTGGTTTTGAAATTTCTTTCTTATTACTCTACCCCAACTTAACCCCCCCCCCCCCCAAGAAACAAAGGTAATTTTGCAGCATTTTTAGAGCTCACCTACAAGAGACTAAATACAATTTTCAGGACAACTTCAAATTTCTTTGTCAGTATCTGTAGATGGATTTTGATGCATGAATGTTCTTGTTTCTGAAGCAAGACATTTTAAGGTGAAATCCTGACTAGCTGGCAGTGCCTTTTTAACTATGCATGTGTGTTGTCAGGGCTTTCAGAGTTTATCACCATACATGAATACATGAGCTGCCTTGATATTTGATTGTTTAGGAAAGCGTTCCCATGGCAACTCTAATGATGATCATACACGGCCCAATAACATCATTATCGATTCACTTGAAGGTTGCAACATCAACAAGTAGTTAAAATGGTATGATTTTTTGTCTGTCTTTTTTTCCCAGAACGGAGCGTTAATTGCTTGTTGATGGAGGCCTTTGTGTTCAATTGGGTGACACTGAACTCAAGGAAATCACAAATTTATTAATGAGACCGCTGCAACCTTTTTTTGTTCATGCGTGAATTCCTGAGCAGAAATTGTCACGTTCTGAGTAGTGAACGTGCTTTTGTATGCTGGTGAGTGGCAACATTTGTGTCCAAAATACCCAATTAAAGATGAAATCTTTTTGATCACTTATGAAATATACTTTGCTTACTGAGATTTTATGGTAACTTAAAGGCCCTGTACACTATTGGTAAGATCGAAAAACACAAAGGTTCACAGATTCACACATAACTTACATGATTTAAAGTAAGTAATGGTAAAAAGGGTTCCTTAAAATATTTCTGCCTAAAATGCTATCATTTCTGAGAAATGAGTAAAACAATAGTTTTTATCGCGCGCGATAATAAAATCTATGTTTGAAAAACAGAAAACACATAAGGTCTCTTTTCACTATTTTCTCGTGACCTCGATGACCAATTGAGCTCAAATTTTCACAGGTTTGTTATTTCATGTATGTGGTTGATTACACAAAACATGAACACTGTCTGTGATTATTTTGTCAGCTCTGCCAATCCTGTATAATACCTTTAAGCACAAAAATTTGCTTACCAGGGCTCAAATTCATAAAGCTGTTACAAGCAAAATATTGCTTAGTACAGAAAAATCTTGCTAAGCAGAAACAGGTTGCCTGCCAAAATACCATATAATGTATATTGGTTGTGACTGGTTCCCTGCTATTTTTTACTAAGCAGAAAACAATTTGCTAAGCAGAATTTTCTGCTAAACAACTTTATCCAACTTCATAGAGCTGCTTAAGCAGAAAATATTGCCTAAAGGCAGGGTATACTTTTGGGAATTGTCAAAGACCCGGGCCTAATTTCATGAATCTGCTTACCGCCAAATTCTGCGCTTGCAATCACCATTCTCCACTTACCGAGCAAGCTCAGAATTTCTGCGCTAGCTATGTAAGCGTAGAATGCCTAGTAACGTGGACTACGCAAGCGCACAAGCAAAGATTCCCTGCTAACCCGTAAAATACGCTTGACGTAAGCGCGGAATTCCCTGCTGTCGTAAGCGCCGATTCTTTGCTTACGGTAAGTAGAGCCATGAAATTGGGCCCAGTATCCTCACTTGGTGTATCAAAATATATGCATAAATTAACAAACCTGTGAAAATTTGGACTCAATTGGTCATCGAAGTTGCAAGAAAAAAATGAAAGAAAAAACACCTTTGTTGCATAGATTTTTGTGCTTTCAGATGCCTGATACCCCTGAGAAAGGCTTCAAGCCCCAAATTTGTGAGTGAACCGTTTACCCCTTTCTCTCAAACTACACTACTTCAAAGGGAGTTGTTTCTCACAATGTTTTATACTACATGTATCAACGGCTCTCCAGTGCTCCTTACCAAGTAAGATTTGACTGTCATTAACTTGTAGACTAATTACCGAAAGTAAACTCTGCCTTTAAACAATTTCTGCTTAGCAAATATATGCAGGATACCAGTCAAAGATTGTACATGTGACATGGTATTTTGGCTGGGGTAACCTTGCTCTGATAAGCATAATTTTGTTGTGCTCAGCTACTATTTGTGCTTAAGCAGCTCTATGAAATTGGGATCGTGTCAGACTTGCTTATTTCAATAAATGATGAGGCCTTGTGGAGATTGCTTGCAAATGTTCAAGGCTCAATTTCATAAAGCTGTTTAGCAGAAAACGCTCTCTAGCTAATTTATTTGCTAAGCGAAAAATGAGTGGGGCACCAGTGGCAACAGTGTAAACTTTATGGTATTTTGGCTGGGAACCAGTTTCTGCTAAGCAATATTTGTCTGTGCTTAGCAAGTTTTTTGTGCTTACAGGCTTTATGAAATTGGGGCCCTGGATCAATATCAAGGCTCTGCTTACTGCATAATTCATCGCTTATGGTCACCATGCTCCACTTGCAGAGTTGGCACAAAATTTCTGTAAGCTCAGTAAGCTAAGAGTGCTTAGTAACATGCAGGATGCACAAGCAAATATCCTTCGATAACCTTTGAAATAATTGCATTAAGCATGGTATTGATTTGTTACTGTAAGTGCTGGATTTTACTTTTAGTAAGCAAAAAATGCACACAATGCCCGATATATGGTACCTCCCCCATCCCGCCCCCAAATGTTCCCATACCCTAACACCCTTACACCCTCTTCCCCCTTTGTACAGAAGTACCCATTAAAATCCTCAAAAGAATTCCTGAGATTCCGAGAACACAATGAAGACACAAAAGGAGTGGTATACCGCGCCACATATCCAGCACCAAATGATGATAAGGCATATATAAAAAAACATTCCTAAAACAATCTCAATTCCTTGTGATGCATACAGCCTCGGGCAACTACTGAGCTGTTTTATCAAATAATAATGCTATTATATCAGCACTTAATGGTTCTGACTATTACACCTGGATGAAGAGAAGCAATTTATGGTGTGGCATATTTCCCAAAGACAACATCACCATCGACATGCATAACCAGGATTCAAACAACATTCCGGTTGAACTTGCATCTGTCAATTGGATTGTTCATCTCTCCACAAAAGAACAAATTTGAGTGAGAAAACATGTGCCTGTAATTGAAAATATACATTTCGTTGCTAAGAGTTTGCCCTAGATAGAAGTCAACTTCATAGAAGGTAGTCCAAATACCAAATATTTTAAATTGAGATTCTTGCCAATTTCAAAAGTTAAAAGCCCCATATAGACGTGTATTTGTTTGCTACACAACCACAGGAATAACTTGGACCAATAGTGTTTCATTTTTCAAAGATAACTTAATTTTCTGTGACAAAATGGATGTTACTTGGCCGTGTGGTCAAGCGCATCAAACTCAAGTTCTGGATGCTGAGTCAACGGAGTGTGGGTTCGAATGCCAGTTGCAACACTTTTTGCAACCCAAGTATTGATAGACAATTTATACACTGAAGAATAAAGTAATGCGTCAAATCTAAAATGTTATCCTAACTCGGGAGTTTTCAATGGTTTTTCCTGGCTTTCAACATGCAACTTTGTAGTTGAGGATATTTGTGCCATCTCCCCATCATGCACGGAGGTCAGCTAAAGATTGAGCTTGACTGATAACAATGGACAGCACAGACATGGCAGACAATCTGGAAAAGATTCTGGGTATTTTTCTGCTTAATTTTTGGTTTTCCTATTATTTTAATTGCAAAATTTCTATTTTCACTTATTTCTTTTGACCCAACCACCAATAATTTTGAAAAAAGATATAATTTTGTAAACACTGATTATTCTGAACGACTAACCATTTTTGTGATACACCAGTACCTGGATCCACTGCCTGAATTACTCCACTACTCAAATAGTTTTTTTTAAGGACAAAATTCTGCTCAAGTTTTTTATACAAGGCCACGTCCAAAATGGCGTCTGTGGCTGTTTCTAAGGATGTTGTTAGGGGCAGCCTATGCTTCAACACGTTAACACGTTGATTGAGCCGCAGCCTAAGCCGCTAATTCAAAACTAGCCTTAGCCTAATGACACTTACCTCAAGAGTGCTGGTCAGATATGCGATGTTTGTTTCCAGGACAACTTTCTCATCAAACTCCATTGTCAAGTCCATCGCCCTAATTCCCGATTTCGCCACATTTTCCTGCAATGTACAGGTAAAATCTTTCTTTTAATCTCTCACAGTGACAGTAAGATTTTTTTTTAGTAGATATCAATATATTAAGACTGTGGTTTCTTAATTGATATTCTAAATAAACAATTGGATCCCCTTAGGGTGATCCCTCTTCTGCTGCTTCCCAGGTTGTATCGTAAACTTGGTTGTGATCCCTGGCTATATGGCAGTTACAGGTTGTATGGCTTCTGACTGGCACCCCCGAACAAAGATTTTGACAAAATAGGGAGACCGCCAATAATAGGGCTAAATAATAAGTCCCACTCTAGTCAATTTTCTTTGTTCAAACTAAAATTATTTAAAGTTTACACAATCAGTTTCCTCCGGGTTTATGACTTGAAATTATATAAATTGTTCTTTGCAGTCCTTCAAACCAAACTTCACAAATTAGTCAAAAACGTGAAAATAAAACAGGATTTTATAGAACCTGTTCATGATGCAGAGATGCCAATATTCCAAATTAAGAGTAATTTGTCATCGGACATCTGACTCGGACAAAACATAATCAAAGTTCTCACCCATGCACAAGTTCGCGCATCGGGCCAATACAGGCAAACTGCGGGCCCCCCAAATAAACTATATACAATTTTATATATAATTAAGATCACATTAAAAAAAAATATTTTAAATGCTCCAGGATGCACAGTAGAGATTTTGAAACCAAACATAAACATCAAGTAAAAAGAAATTCTGACAGCCTTGTTTTAAACAGCGCGCTTCGGCCAAACTTTAAAAGAAAAATTGTTCAGAATGCTCTACACAACAGTTTTGAAAAATCCTGGGAAGAACCCTAACATGTGTTACATGCAGAAAGTATATTTTTCCCCAGGAACAGGGCACAATTCCATAGACCTGCTTAACCACAAAAAGTAGCTAAGCATAACAAAACTATGCTCATCAGAATACGGTCACCAGCCAAAATACCATATCATAAGCACAATTTCTGACTGGTATCCTGCAAATTTTTGCCAAGCACAAAATTTGTAAGCAAAATTGTTTGCATAAGCAGCTCTATGAAATTGGGCCCAGGTCTCATCACTGCCATTGTTGTTCTTTAAATCCGTGAATAAAAGTAACATTATGAAGTTTTTCTCTGTCACACAACCACTGATGTAAACAGAAAACAATACGTGAATTGAACTACTTGCGGTTTAATCAACCGCCCCCATATCAACAGAGTTAGCTGGGTTTATTACTGTCCATACATGCATTGCCTACATGTAAAAAAGGATATATATTGTGTCAGTTTACACGATCTGCAAACATACACCATTTACACAGGTTGAATAACTAAATATTTAACATTGTTTCTCAAGTCGTTTTCTCAAGTTGGTAAAGGCACAACTGGCTTCCCCGCTGTGGGTCTGTTTTCATGGTGCTGGATGCCACACCAGCCAATTACTTAAGGCTAGCAGAATGTTCAAAGACAGGACGCCCTGGCAATGGATCCTGAAAACAAAGCAATCACACAGCCTTCCAGCTGGATTCCATGGAACTGGCTGCTTACCACGGAATTCTGCATTTACGGCGCCCTCATGGTAGAATCCCTTGGTTAGCAGTTTCATGGAATAACCCGTTGTGGACGGCTTTAACCCTAGAACACCAGCCTGACCCATTCTGTTATTCCTTCAAACTGATTGTAAGTTTCTTACCTTGACGTGTTGTACAAAAGGCATGACCTTCTTCATGAACTTCTTAAGGAGCTCGTTGGATTTGAGCTGGGCAAGAATCTCTTTATTCTCTGGAAAGCTGCTTGAGTTGCTCTAAAAGTGACAACAACAAAAATTAATTTAAAAATCAAATCTTTTGCAGAGGTAGTACATAATAAGCAGGACAGTTTTTTCAGTAGTCTCCTGAATTCCAAAATCTGCTCCTTGGCAGTAGAATGAATAGCAAGTCAAGTTCTCAAGAGCAAATCTACACAGCAAAGTAGATATACACACATGGTGTTACCACAAACTGAATATACAATTTCAAACTTCATGTATGATCGGTTGAAGTAAACGTTTGCCCCATTTCCAACACTTCAATCATTAATTCAAGTCCCTTTTTTAAAAGACTCACGTAGACTGTGCAAGTCTTACGCGTATCAACAAAACAAGAGAGAACTTGAACTTTTCTGTGAAATCAAATCTTTTCAAATTCTGTTTGTACAAAATTCTTGAAAAAATGAAATACCCATAGCAATTTGTTACAAACACAATTTCAATTTTCATATCAATGCAAATAATTTGTCAAAATATTTATATTGAAACAACAATTTCAAACTTGGGACACTTATTTCTGAAAAAAACAACTTTGCCAATCACGCCCGAATTTGTGCGACCATTGCATAGGTTTAATGGTAACATGAAAGTCAGTTTCTCGGCCGAATGTATAATAATAATGAGTAAAATTATATTAGTAACAACCCGGCTGGAGCGCAGACTGCACAATGAGAGTCAACATTGATTGGGGGTATGGGGCCCAACAAATTATGACCAGGATTGTAGATTAAACTAAAGTATTTGAAGAAACAGAATTGCGCACAAATATAACTTAGGCCAAGAAGTTTGAATACGTGCAAGATTTGCAGGGTCTTCATATGGGGACAATTTGATGTGTTGGACGTAATCCAAGAAATAATTAAGTTTAAAAGATCATGTGTACTTACATCATACAATTTCCTGAGAGTTGAGAGGACAGCATGTTGCCAGGGGGGGTAAGTCTTGGCCACATAGAGGGTTCCATGGGTGGGTCTTGGTGGTGGGGCTGCACCTTTCTGTAGGTATAAATAAATACATGCGTATGCAGTCATGTCCCCCCAAAAATGTTATATCTCCATTTTGTTTTAACTAGGGCTGTGCATCTACATTTATATTCCTAAACAGTAAAACGGAACTTGTAACTTCCGGTTAACCTTTTAACTGTTTCTACCGATTCCAATCCGAGCTATGAGCCGATATGGATAACAAGAACATGTCAACACACTTTCAAGGACCGATCAGAATTAAAAAATCGAACACTACAGACAGTCTTCACAGTCACCAAATCACAAACTGCAGGTGTGGCCGAGTACGAAGCAAAATATATAACAAATCGTAGGGGATTGAAACTAATGTGTTACAGTTTGTAGGGAATTAAGATAAATTCTTTACTCTTGGCTTTGTTAAACCGTTAAGGAAATTTGGAAATAGATTTCAACAGGTTTTTTTACGATAATTCGGTTAAACGACACTACTGACATAAGTCTGTAAGAACCTTCGGTTAACCGACACTACTGACATAAGTCTGTAAGAACCTTCGGTTAACCGACACTACTGACATAAGTCTTTAAGAACCTTCAGTTAACCGACACTACTGACATAAGTCTGTAAGAACCTTCGGTTAACCGACACTACTGACATAAGTCTTTAAGAACCAAACCAAATCGATTAATGAACTACTTGAAGGGGGGAAAGAACGAAGGTTATGGTTCGGCTTATGCCATCTGATATCTGGTCAACTACTGGATGGGTTTAACTCTATGGATGTATGTCAAAGTTTATAAAATGTTATGTAATAGATTGAAAAGTTTGAAATTATTTTTAATCATTACCAAACCTGTATCATACTTTACAGGATTGTCTCACAAAGCATAGAGGTCACCTAGACTGGTCCCTAAGGACAGGCACTGGTCTTACAGGCCCAATGATATCATTGGATAAACTTGCAGTGATGTAAGCTTTCAATTTCTGTGTTATGATTGGTCTGCTTCGAAGTGACGTAATTTGTCATCTTCACACCTGCAGTTAAGAGTACTTTTGATTGTCTGCTTCTGTGTGTGCGTAATGTTTGTATGTAATGTTGTTTAATTCACAATGTCATGTGTGTACACGTGTGTATAGCCTACGAATCTCCGTCAGTGTGAATGGGATGCAAGGTCAAAGGTGCATCTGGCAGGATCCTGCCAGGCACTCAAGGCTGGTATCAGGCGTTATTCACAAGCCCCAAAGTGTGACATCAGATATTCAAGAGGTTACCTTACCTTTCCCTTGGGAGGGATCATGAAATTCTTGAAGCGTAGACGGAAGTCATGGGCGGAGTTCATGAGATACTCAGATGACCTCAGCAGTTTATCGTCAACTTTGCCGGCTTTTGGCCACCTAGCTTTCATGATCGACTCTTTCTACAAAAACATAAAATAACATAGAAATTCACAGCATTTTAAAAGAAAGATACCAGGAGTTCATTTTGTCATTTATAGCCAAGAAAATATTTTGTGATCAATAAAGAATGAGTGATAAACCATGATGGGAGTGAGAGCAGTCATGGGTTGCAAGAAGTGAAGAGAGATAATCTGGAGCAATGTCTGGAGCGCTGTGATTTATTGATTTGTAGAGCTCTTGGGAGCTGGTGTAATTGTCTTAGCTGTGGTGAGGTGTGGGAGTGTTTTGTCATCTGAAATACTAGCCTTGCACATCTGTTTTTGAAGCCTTTGGAGGCAAGAAATGTATTTCATAGAGGCAAGAAATGTATTTCATAGAGGCAACATTCATTAAACAACTGCAGTCCAGCATGGACAGAAAGAACGAATCAAATCAACCCGGTATACCCATTTTATTGGAAAGGGCAGCAAAACAAATTACTGTTATTACATATTTCTGGTCATGAAATCAAGGATGCCTCAGAAATGAACTTAATCACTATAGCTAACAAGCCTGGGCAAAACTGTCAACAAGGGTGCTTGCTACGTGAACCAGAAACACCGAGGTTAACCCTGTACTCTTCCACAATAAGTCTTCTGGGTTCTTTTACGTGCACCACTAATCCTACTACACAGGTTTAATGTACCATCCAAAGGACAAAGTAATTCTAGTAAATTATCTTGTTAACGGACACAATTGTCCTGAACGTGACTCAAACCCATACTCTGCGGATCAGAAACACCAGAGTTAAAGTAATACAAGAGAAGGTAAATGTACTTACATGCTTCAGCAGGCCCCATATGTGATCACAGAGAAATGGACAGATGGGGCTGAGCAAGAGAGTTTGACATTCAATGAATCGCATGATCAAATCATGGTGCATCCCGTCAGTCGCTCGCTCACGATACCTGTCTCTGGCAGCCTGGACAGATAGTGAAAATTGAATAAATATTATTGGTGTTTTTTTTTTATAGAATGGGATAATAATAACAAAAGTAATAATAATAGTGGCTTCTTATACAGCACTCATATCTGTCACGCAGTGACGCTCATTGCGCTTCAACAGTCAGTATTTTCCTGCAAGGTATGTGGAGCTATGTTTGTGAAGTATGAGACCTACTCCTTTACATAGCACCATGTAATGGTTTACAAGGTGCTGTGGTGCAATATGCTGCCAATCAAACCAGGAAGGAGCACCGGGGCGAACCCCTTCTCTTTTCGATACGTGCACTGCATTCTTTTACGTGCATTACACAACACACGGGACCTACGGCTTTACGTCCGGGACGTAGCAATAATGGTTAAGTGTCTTGCTCAAGGACACAGGTGTCGCGACCGGGACTCGAACAAACACTCTGCTGAACAGAAATACCGGAGCTTGAGTCAGGTGCTCTTATCCGCTCGGCCAATAGGAGGGCCATAGAAGCACTAGGGAAATAGGAGGGCCAAAGAAGCACTACTAAGAAAATATAGCTTTGCAATTTCTCTGATAAGCAAACATTAGCAGGACACCAGTCACAAACAGGGTCTAACTTCATGACCTTTGCTCCTTTAGAAGTTCCATAATTGAAGTGGTGAGCAGCATCGTGGAACTTAGCCAACTACACACGCGGCATCTTTTTTATTGTTTGGTTACCAGTTTCTGCATTTAAAGCAACAACTTGATTTTTGTGTTGGCGTAAAGCATAGTGCACAATGTGTGCAAATAAAAATACACGCCAAGCATTGGACATAACTACAGGTATCCGTATTGCACACTGCGCTATCCATAAAATCAGTATGTGTATTGCTTGGCGTGTGTTTTCATTTTAAAGGATTGCACACTGCACAGTATGCACAATGCATGACGGACACATGGATTTTAGGCCTAATAAACTTTTGGCAGAACCATGTTTTTGTGTCTTTACTTTCTAATGGTTTCGTTTCAACAATAATATTCAACCTCAAAAATTTGTTCAGGTTTTTGAAAATAATAACATGGGTGGTATGGTTAAAAGTCGAAAAAATGCTTGCATGAACTACATGTAGTTAAATCAATCTGACTGACCTGAAACTCAAAGAATCCAATCCTCAACGCCTCCTTAAACATCATCTTCTCATAGGCCTTCTCAGCTTCCAGTATCCCGTAATTTATCTCGCTGGTGAACACCCGGTCATGAAAGCTGTCCTTGGGACCCTTACGGAGACCACTCTCCTCAGCAAGCATCTCCTTGGTCCACTCTAGGAAAGTGTAGAGACGTAAGATGCCGGCATCTGCCAGGGACTCGATGAAGTTAGCGTCTTCCACTGCTTGGTCTCCAGCGTCAGCTAGCGCCAGACGCATACCTGATCCATTAAACAAACATGTCTACATTATAAAACTCCCACAAATTCTTAGATTTTTTTGCTGCAATCAGTTCAAACTTACATGTAAATCTTGATAACTCAACCTGCTACTGACCAACTCAACTTGAAACAACTCGACCATTGACAAACTCAGCTCCCATTTTTAGACGTGCAGCCTGATCCGAATAGGCGACTATGACAACGGCTATGGCTCGATCAGCATGTCATCGTGCATTGAAGCAAGTGTGGCTAGAGCAACACCTCTAGCAACAGCCCTCACTTTAGTCATAGTTGATTTTTTTTACACTAGGTAATTGCCCCATGCTCGGATACGGCTGAGTTTTCTGCCATTGACTGGGTCTAGTCCCTGACTCAAGTCCCTGACTCTGTGTGAAGGAAGTGTGTACTGTTTGGACCAGTGCGGGGGCCCCCCCCCCAAAAAAAACCCAGGGAAATAAAAAACGTGGATATTCACTTCAAGCAAGAGTAGAAATTTCACATGCCTGATCTTGGTTGGTGAGAATTTTGCAACAGCTAATCATATCACTACATGATCATCACCAAAAGAACTTCATTCTTTAACTATGCATGCGGACTACAGCAGTGACTACACAGGGTTGGACTGAGTGTATAACTCTTGAAATGACTGTGCAAGGCGAAAATGAAATTCAAAAGTAAAGTGATGTTTCAAACTTACCATCGGCGGAGAATTTCTCCAAAGCACCAGCTAGCGTCAGGAAGTTCCCCGTCGATTTGGACATCTTTTCATTGTTCAGCATCAGGTGGCCGTTGGTGCGGACCGCTGCCGGCCAGCGCTCCGGCTCCTTGGGCCAGACAGCACAGTGGTTATACAAGAAGTACGTCAGGTGGTTGGGAACCAGATCCTTGCCGGATACCCGCAGGTTCACACCGTACCAGTATTGGAACTCTTGCCTAAGCTTGTCCAGGGACGCACGTGGGATCTTTGAGGACTTGGGGAATTGGGATTTGGAGTGGAAGATGTAGTCCCACACATCAGGCGTTAGCTGCTCTGGTCTATTAACGGAATAAAACAAATCTAAATCATTCCAGTCATTCCTGAGCTGAACATTAATCCTTTCGTTACAAAATTGTTTGAACATAAACAACTGCTGGTGGTCGCATTGTTTGACCACTCAAGCATGAAGCACACATTCTTGCACAACAGAAAGCTTTCATTCAAAGGCCATTTTTACAAACTCCATTATCTCCTTGAAGATATTGTTTTACAGCAAAATAAGTAACAAAAAAGGCCTTTGTGCTCAGGCTAGAGTGCTTTTTTGTGTGTAAGCTTGGTCGACTAAAGTCGCCTATGGTAAGGAAAGGGTTAACAATGCCTGGTACAACTTGCTCGGTAACAATTGACAACTAATTAAAAAACTCTCACAGTAAAGACACTGTTGTTGTGTCACATGGTTTGGGCGAAATTTTGCACAGCAGTACCCAGGTCTGAGAAGCATGGTACCATTTTATTGTGCTTTTGGAAATTGCATGGAAGTTCATTCTTTTTCTTTATGTATCTAAGAAAAGCTTGCCTTGAAACAAGGGGCCCAGTTTCACAGAGCTGCTTAAAAGCAAACAGATTAGCTAAGCGTAGAATAATTTTGCTAACCAGAAAAAGATAACCTGCCCAAATACTATATACTGTGTACAATTTGTGACGGTTTCTTGCTTGTTTTTCCTTAGCAGAAATTTCATAAAGAAAGCAATATTTTCTGAAGTAGCTCTCTAAATTTGGGGCCATGTAGTAAGTTTGTAATTAGACTGATTAAGTACTCACTTGTCACCAAACGAGTCATTGTACTAGACATTAAATAAAGCTGACCAGCACAATGGCTTTATTTTGGTTTTGACCCTGCGCCCAAGTCATGCAAGAAAGACACTCCATAGGCACCTCAGGTGGGATTCGAATCCAAAACGCCCATATGCAGACGGCCTATACACCATGCAAGTCTCGCGCATATTCAAACATGTTTTGTGCCACTTTGGTCCCAAGTACATTGCTTTAACGCCTGAAGGAAACAAACTCACCAATTGTAACGAGTCCAAATGTTCGAATACATGCGAGACTTGCACAGACTATTGTGGATGAAGCTGTCCAGTCCATTCATGATAACAAAACAATTCTTATAATTTGTTTTGTTTACCCTTACACCGATGTGTATTAAGCACTGTATACTCAGTACTCACCCGAGTTCTGTAAAAAAAAATCCACAGGCAAATCACTCGGGTGGGATTCGAACCCACAACCTTTGCATTGCTAGAGCAGATGTCTTACTACCGAGCTAGCATTGATTTAATAGATGTTGAATTCTGCTCTAGCAATGCAAAGGTCGTGGGTCCAAATCCCACCCGAGTGATTTGCCTGTGGATTTTTTTCACAGAACTGGGGAAAGTACTGAGTATACAGTGCTTAAAGGTATTATACAGGATTGGTAGAGCTGACAAAATAGTCGCACACAGTGTTCATGTTTTGTGTGATCAACCATATGCATGAACAAACAAACCTGTGAAAGTTTGAGCTCAATTGATCATCGAGGTCACGAGAAATTAGTGAAAAGAGACCTTATGTGTTTTCTGTTTTTCAAACATCGAGTTTATTATCACGCGCGATAAAAACTATTGTTTTACTCATTTCTCAGAAACGATAGCATTTTAGGCAGAAATATTTTAAGGAACCCTTTCTACCATTACTTACTTTCAATCATGTAAGTTATGTGTGAATCTGTGAACATTTGTGTTTTTCGATCTTACCAATAGTGTACAGGGCCTTTAACACACATCGGTGTAAGGGTAAACAAAACAAAATTAGATTCATTATCCCCGATGCAAAATTCAACATCTATTAAAACAATTCTTCTGCTCATATTTCTGGTTTATTCCCCCCAAAAGAGGAAAATTTGAGGTAATTACAAACAACCAAACATAATTTGAAACTTGTAGGATTGGCGTACTTACTTGATTCCAAGTGGGCTGGTACCAGACCCATCAAAGACGCCATCTTGTAGTAGATGAGCGACAGTGTAGTAAGCCATGTAGATCGTAGAATCAGACAGAGATTCAATCAGATACTTCTCATCCCATGGCATCTTAGTACCTGATGAAGAAGACACGATAAATAATTATTGGTTTTATTATTTTGGTTTTTACTCTTCACTGTTGTGTATATGAATAATTTGGGAGGTTAATCATCCTTGGAGATGAGAGGCTTTATTGGGAAGGACGCGTTTTTCATTGAATGATTGACCTACTTACCCAGTCCGTAAGATCTTGAGCATGCATGCTCATGCAGCCAATCAAACGTTGCCTGGAAATTTCTTTTAGTTTCCTCTGAGTACCTGAACAAACAAAAGAAGAAGTATTATAAATCACATGGGAAACTGATTGGGTAAATTTCATATAATTTTTGGTAGAACAAAGACAAATTGACTAGAACGGGACTTGAACCTACAACCTTCAGATTAACGTGCCGGGGCTTTAATGACTGAGCTATCTAGCCCTAATGTTGGTGGTCTCACAAGTTGTCAAAATCTTTGTTCGGGGGTGCCAGTCAGAAGCCATGCAATTGTTAGCTACCTTGTAGCCAAGGATCCCGAATGGCTTCTGACTGGCACCCCTGAACAAAGATATTGACAAAATAGGGAGACTGCCAACATAAGGGCTAGATAGCTCAGTTGGTAGAGCGCTGGCACATTAATACCGAGGTCGCAGGAGGTTCAAGTCCCACCCTTGTTCAACCAAAAATTGTATAAAAAAAAGAAGATGAATTATGGACATTATAAAGAATCTTTGGATTGTTGAAATCTAGTGTATAAGTGAGCCTTGTATTTTTGTATGCTACAAATACTAAAACAGGAACATGAAAACAGGAAAGTTCTTAGGCTGTTGAGTTATGAATTGCTAAAGGGGATAAGGGGATCAGGATGGCTTAGTGGTATCTTGCCATGCCTTCCACCTCTGTGGACCCTGGTTTGAATCCTGCTTTGGGGTGGAACCTTGTAGGTGGATTGGGTTCCAATCCCCACCTGATAAAGTGGGCTTTCATTATTTGGAGTTTTCTTCTTCTTCCTTTTGAGTGGAGCTTTCAAATGATTGAAAATAAATAAGCGCACTGCCAGACTCACTGGGGCGAACCCCTTCTCTTAGGGACAAGTGTGTACTGCGATCTTTTACGTGCATTGATGGTACACACGGGACATACGGCTTTACGTCCCATCCGAAGGACGAAGCAATAATGGTCAGGTGTCTTGCTTAAGGACACAAGTGTCACGACCGGGTCTCGAACCCACACTCTGCTGATCAGAAACACCAGAGCTCGAGTTCGGTGCTCTTAACTCGGTACTCGGCCATGACACGCCACAGTCTAAAACTGAACATTCTTCATGTCTTCTCTACATAGGTATCTTGAGGGCTATGGGTTGCAGTGCTTGTCACTTTTAAGAATTCCTTAGTTACATTATCAAAAAAAGATTTACATAAATACACTTTCATGAATCTTCTGAGGTTTTGGTGTTTAACTACCGTTGAACTAAGGATTTAAAAAAGTCTACCAGAATTCTCCACTTACTAAGATACTTGTACATCCATAAAACTACAAGATAATCTGACTGGCCCCTGGCCCCTGGCCCCCGCCCCCCCGCCCCCCCCCCCCAACTAAGATATTGACAAAGTAGGAAGACTGCCATCGCAGGGCTAGATAGCTAAGATGGTAGAGCCCCAGCACAATAATCTGGAGGTCTCAGGTTCAAACCCTGTTCTCGTAAATTTTACTTTGTGATGTATTACAAGACATACCTTAAAACATATAAAATGATTGTAAAAGGGTCATAGTGAAACCAATATTCATTGTTGCTAATTACTTACAGCTCCATTTTGTCCATGGCTGTAAGTGTCTGCTTCTTCCAGCTCTCTTCTCCGTAGTCCAAATACCACTGGTCACACAACGCCACCACGCACTCATCCCCAGAGCGAGACATAATCTTCTTCTCGGGTTCGAGGTAGATCAGAGCTTCCCCCTTGTCCAGCATCTTCTTCTGGACGACCTTCTTGACATCTTGGACCTTCTGACCTTTGACATCTTCCACGATCATTATCTTTGTTAAAAAAAGATTTCATATATGGGTTTCGAGGCATTGCATGGTGAGGTTTCAATATATATTCAGTTTGCGGTAACTGTGTAGATTTGTTCTTTGAGAACTTGTCTTGCTATTTATTCTACTGCCTTGGGAGTAGATTTCGGAATTTGGGGGAAAACTTACTTGTGAAAAGAACTGTCCTGGTTATTAACTACTACCTGGAAGAGGGTTAGGGTTAGTGGATTTGAGGGGACTTCTCCTTATTAACTTCACTGCCACAGAGTGAGCTCTTAATTGGTCTTAATTAATCGTCAGGAAACTGAAGAGTGTTTGGGATGCTGAAAGATTTCAATTGAATGTTCATGAAATTTCAACAGATTTTTCAAGTTTGCAAGCTTTGGGTTATCCGCAGCAATTGCAGTGGGTGTCCCTTGCCTTTGATGTAGTTTACTGTGGTGCTGTTTTTCCATGTAATGGATTGATTTATGAATGCCGTGTGACCTACAATCGTCCAGTCAAATGTCAAGGATCTACTTGGGCGAAAAAAAATGTAGTGTTTGGCGTGGTTTAGCACTAAGGAGCCAAGTCAAAATTCTCACAACGGAAGTAACGGGATGCAGATCAAGTAGGTTTGAATACACGATTCAGACTGCCCCGACTTTGAGCCAGCCGGCCTTGTGGCCAGCCGGCATTGTGGCCAGCTGGCCTTGTGGCCAGCCAGCCTTGTGGCAAGTGACCAGCCAGCGTTGTGACCAGCTTGTCTCGTGGCCAGTGGCCTTGTGACCAGCTGGCCTTGTGACCAGCCAGCTTGTCTCGTGGCCAGTGGCCTTGTGGCCAGTGGCCTTGTGACCAGCTGGCCTTGTGACCAGCCGGCCTTGTGAGTGGCCAGCTGGCCTTGTGACCAGCCAGTCTTGTGACCAGCTGGTCTTGTGGCCAGTGGCCTTGTGACCAGCCAGTGTTGTGGCCAGCCTGTTCAATCTGGCTACTCATGCTGTCAAGCCTGGGTGACTTTATTGTACAAAACTGTGCTTATTCATCACAAACCCATCTTCTGCCACATATTTAGTATTTCAATACTATTCCTCCAGTTTCACAACATTGATTTATTCCTCTGGTAATAGCAATCACTGTGTTTTTACTGTCAGGGAGACTGATGGAACCAAAAAATGAAAAAGACAAACTTAGCGTTTTCTTACCCCTTCATAGAAACCTTTGAGGTAAACCCTTTCCTTTGCCTCAGCCAGCTTATCCTTATCATTCTGACTCTTGATCTTCAGATCGTCGCAGGCCTTCACTGCGGCAAGGTTACCCATACCAGGGATGTCAATGATCGGGATGGGGTCAAAGGGCAGCACTGCCTCGTCCTTCAGTCCATACTTGGCACGGAACTCCTGGTGGTGACAAATTTAGTAATAAAGTCAAAATCAAATTCAAGGTTTTCAAGTGTGTACATGATTAAGGTAAAGTACAACTCTGAACTTTCTCGCACTTCAGTCCATACTTGCAGGGATGTGAAAGGCTGTTGGAAAAAAAAAAATGAACTCTGAGCACGAAAGCTAGCAAGCTCGAAACCTTGCGAGCACGAAGCCCCAAAATTACATTTATCTTTGGTTTTAAAAAGCCCTAATGTGCAATCTGTGGCGTTATATATGGTTTTATCTTCATTTTTTTTATCGTCTTAAGGGGTCATAGATTGGTAAGTACTTCAAAAATTAATGACCACAAAAAACTTACTTGGTAAGAAGCACCACAACTGTTGATAGTAATATGGTTTTCACCCAAAAACATTTGAATCTGAGAAACTATTCATGCATGAATCATTTCTCAGATTTCTGAGGGCTGGTGTCCATTCTTGAATGCTGCGGCCAAAGATGCGGTTGGTACCCACTGTCACCTCGCGAGATGTGGATGGATTCGATGCTCTTGTAAAAATTACCTGACAGTTTTTTGCTGTTTTCTGAGCAAGTAGACACTGTATTCAGCTGAAACTTTCACTTTTATTGTAGCTTTCTTTATAATTTTGCCTATAAATCAGCATTACGTTGAAAAACCAACAATCTATGACCCTACTTTTAAAACCAATGACATTTAAATAAATTTAAACTAATGATCACCTTTTTGTTCTTGAGATCCCTGAGGGCGGCATAATCATCCGGTGAGTCTGATGGGACGCTGGTGACGACCCCTGACCCTTTCCCTTCCTTGATGGTCAACATCGGCAGAGTGTAGATTACCTTGTAGGATGTCAATGGGGCACTCAATCGCATTCCCATTATATCCTACGTGTTGGAACAGAAATACGCAATTTGACATTTACATATTAATTCTTTAACCAGTTAACAGCAGATAATAATAATACTCGGTTCTTATATAGCGCTTTATCATACCCCTAGGGGCGTATCAAAGCACTGCTGCAAGGTATGTGGAGCTAAGTTTTTGAAGTATGAGACCTTTTTCTTATAGCACCATGTAATGGTTTACAAGGTGCTGTGGCGCAATATGCTGCCGATCAAACCAGGAACACCGGGGCGAACCTCTTCTCTTTACGATAAGTGCACTGGGTTCGTTTACGTGCATTACACACACAGGACCTACGGCTTTACATCCCCTGGCTTTACATCCCATCCGAAGGACGCAGCAATAATGGTTAAGTGTCTTGCTTAAGGACACAAGTGTCACGACCGGGACTCGAACCCACACCCTGCTGATCAGAAACACAGAGCTTGAGTCCGGTGTTCTTATTCCGCTCGGCCACGACACGCCACAGATGATATGTAAGCATGCCAATTTCTACTGGATGCATACTTGGAGATGTGACTTTAGTATTATCGTGTCACATTGGATGACAAGAACAAAGGTTGCATATACTTTCCATTACAGAGAGTAGGCACACAGCATTCACTCCCTAAGCAAAGCTTTGTTTGACACACACAAAGAGGATAGATGGCAGTTGCAAATAAAGCTAAATTCATTTCATTTTCATTTCATTTCATTTATTCTGGTTGTGAAGCCAAGGAAGGAAGTTATAGTTTTAGACATGGGAGGAAAACCACAGAGAATTATTCCAGGAAAAACTAGGGACTGAAAACCCAATCCTCGTATATGTAGTGCCCCCGGTGTGATTCGAACCAGGGTCCTAGAGGTGAAAGGCAAGTAAAGATACCACTATGCCAACCCAACCACCTTTCTGCCGGTTATTGTGTAATTCCCGATTCCTGACCTTTGCCCTTTTGTTGCGAGAAGAGGGTTACGTGGCATCCAGAGACTTCAAATGCACTCACACTGTATAAACACACAGGGACATTGACTTCCAAAAGCAAGTCTAGTCTAGGTCTAGTCTAGGTCTAGTGTATTAGAATACTCAGTGCATTGGAACAAAACCTGGAAAAAACCCACTTATTATAACGTGTTTTGAGAGTCGATATTAGCTCCCTGAGGTAATGGAAGTTGACAAACTAGTTCCTGAGGTGTCCACCCAGAAAAAACCCAATATTATATTTGTTTTACAATATCTCATACTTCTCTCTAGTTTGGCATTATTGAGCTGGGGAAAGTGCAACAACGCGAGTGCCACCATCTTTTCATGTGAATGTAACAAGCGATGTTCGTATACTACAACAGCTTTTGAGCGACAATTCAATGATTGCTTCTTAAAGTGCATGCGAAGTAGACTGTTACACATGCAACAGTCTACTACGCATGCGTATTTACCCTGTGCGTGAATACTGGCACGCGCGCCCTTGGTTAACAGCGAAAATAGCATCTGGCATGTGATGGTGAATGGACCCGTGAGAATTCGGTTCTCAATCATGAATATGTATGAGGTTATACATACCTGATGTCAGGTGATCAAGTTCACTTTTGAGTTTTCCAGTCTTATTACCAAAAATTAATTCCCTAATAATAATTATATTAAGTTTGTTTTAGTGCTTGGGTTAATATTAAGCCAAGCACTAAAAAAACCTCTACAGCACCATCAGTTTTTACACATCGAAATCATATAAGACAATGTTTCTTCAAACAATGCCAACCAAATAATCCTACCTGGCCAACGAGATCCACCAAGACGGTCACCTTCCCTTCTTCCTTCAGGATGCCTTGGTAAGACATATTCTGAGCCGCTCGGTAGGTACTGATAAACACCTCTCCTTGCTTGGTTTCATACGCGATGTAGTTCATGTCTGGCCGGACCCAGCAGTTGGTCTGACCGTACATTGTTTCAGGTCTCAGGGTGGCAGCTACCAGGAAGATGCTTTTATTTGATAGTTTCCTGCGAGTTTGAAGAAAAATGAATAATTACCCACTGTAAAAGCAGTTGTTTTATTTACTTCACTTTTGAATGAGTAAAAAGTGTCAATTTAGCCTTGTAATTTAGATGTCTTTGTGTTTTTAAGATTTAACGATTTAATTTACTTTCCTTCATGATTCAAATGTCACAAGAAATGGTTCTCAACGGAGTCATAAGTTCTGAAGTTTTTAGCCTTTCCAAAATCATTAACGCAATCTTTTTACTCCTTATTGCTATTGATTAAAGTTTTTGGGTTTGCTTAGTTTGCCCTATTTTAAAAGCTTTTGTAATGGAAATGTATTGAATGTATCCTTTTATGTATTTTGGCCGCAATTCAGCTGTACATGTACGAGGTAGAGTAAACATGTTATCACAAGGGGGCGCTCTCGCTCTTTCTAATGGTACCATTTTTATTCATGTACGACCTGTATTTAATTTTTCTTCGAATTCTTGCGGGAGGGCATAACACTGACAGCCCGTCTCTGAGTTTCGGCTTGTGGGAAAAAATGGCGGCGCCCAGTAAAGTGCGGAATTTCCCTTCGTGCAGGACAGTGTTTCAGGGTGTATCACTATGTGCGTGACTTCTATTGACTTTCGAATGTACCAAGGATATACCAGAGAGTAAGATACAACAAGTTTGGTGAGTAAAACTTATTTACTTTTTTGTTTACAGAATTTTGAAAATAAAAAAAAACGCTCGAAGTTGGGCACTTTAGGGTTAATTTTTTGAAATGTCGCGGGCACTGAAAGAGTTAATACCCATAAAGACAAATGAAACACATCTTATCTAACATGTCTTAAGCCTGGTTCATCCTGCGAATGCAAATGCGAAGTGAATTTTGACGGCACAGGGTTCGGTTTTTTCCGCTGAGAATGTTTCGCAGGAGTAGAGCACATCTCAACACTTCCGAATTTTTCATTGTGACGTCAAAATTCGTATCGCATTCGCAGGAAGTATGAACCGGGCTTAAGTGCATGTTCAAGTTTGAACGGTTTTAACGCATGTTAAACCGTGCCATGAATTGTTTTGTTCTCATTTTGATTCTGGTCTTATAAAATAAAAAAAGAAGAAAAACAAATACTGGTCCAGCAAATATTTTGAACTGCAAGCTCTGTGGTTTTATGGATTCTTTCCCCTCAAATTCAAGCCCTGGCCTCTATGACTTTGTTATGTCTACTGGACTCATCATACATCATTGTAGGGCAGTAATAAATCCCAAGACTTACTTGAGTCTTTCAGGGTAGGGCTTCAATGCCTTCATCTTGATCAGGGTGTATTCCTGAGGTCCGACGCCCTCCCCGGACTGTCTGTCGTGATCCATGCAGGGCTGTCCATCCTTCGGGGAGTAGATGGTGTTGCGTTTGCCAAACTTCACCTTGCCCGCCTTCTTCAGGGTCAGGAAGTGCCAACGCACGAAGGAATCATAGTAGGGGTTTGCGTCGGTTGTGATGAAGCTACGTCTCCAGTCAGTCTGTGAAAATTAAGTATTCAAGATTTGTTGTCCAGCTTTTTATGTTTTTTAACTTGTGAAGATAAACATCAATCATGTCAAATAGAAACACTAAAAAAAAACCACACACACAAATGTGTAAACAACTGGTTTTGCACACACTTTCCAACTGCGGACCTTTACCCAACCAGCAACCCCATTGTCTCCGTTGTTATTCATGTAGGTGTCCGGTTTCAACGTGTATACCTACATGTACCCACACACACAAGTGTGTACATGCCTGCAATCGTGGACCTCCTGTTGTCCCTCTTTTGTTTATACTCTTTTTTGCAACAGCTCCCATTGGTTTTGTACACGGTTTCCAACCGTGGACCTTACCCAACTGTGGACCTATTGTCCTCTTTTGTTATAGGTCCCCGGTTTGAATGTGTAGGTAGGCATACCCAGAGCTGTGGGGACTTTTATACAATGGAACAAAGGTCCCCACAACGTTTTTCTTTGTTAAACTGGGTCCCCACAACAAGATTCTTTAGAAAAGGGAATAATAGAACAACATTAGGAAATCCCCACAACGGTGTGTGCACCGGGACGAGTATACACACTCACACATGTGTGTAAATACCAGCAATCGTGGACCCTCCTTTGTTCAACTCTTTGTGATAGCAACCGTGGACCACAATGCTTTCCTTTGTGATTGCAACCGAGGACCTATTGTCCTCTTTTGTTATAGGTCCCCAGTTTGAATGTGTATACCTACTCAACTATACACCATGTGGGTGTTTTTACTATAGGGGCTGTATTGTTTACTGTGTGGACGTGTGGAAGTCCACATAATGTTTCAAATTCCAACATTGTGTGGACCTTTTTTTGTTCATCAGGTACACACTTCTTATGTGACACATAAACAACAACACATATTATAAAGCAGCTCTTCTCCCCATTCATATCAATGCAACCAAACTGAAGCTGGAAGGGACAACAAAGTCTGGCGATTAGGCGAACATCTAGAGTTTGTTTTCATCATTGCAAAATGGAGACAGGAAACATGACAAAGATGGTGGCAGCACAATACAAATCTCTTTGTCTGTTGTAAAAAGAAAAAAAAAATTTTTAGTTGCGAGTGGCACCCACCTTAAGTCCCATCATGTGCAGATCCTTCTTGGCCAATGGTGGGAAGTATTCCAGCCAATGGTCTGTGTGAGCAAACAGGGGGATCACCTCCTCTGGGATATCCAGGGACTGCATGATCTGCCATTGAAACTTGGCTGGTCCGGTTTTAGCTAATAGTTTGCTCTGTAAATGTAAACGAAACACAACCGTAATTGAGAGAGAAATTGTAGGTTGATTCAATTTCATGAATTTTACATTTAACACACATTTAAAACATCTTTTCCCAACTTAACGCAAAACTTTCACGGACATGCCAACGGAAGCTTGATAAACCTTCTCTTTAAAATGTCCATGGCACCCCATCGGCAGTTATTTTTACACTATTTCTATTTGGTATGAGGTCAACAGCGGGTAATGTGTTAACATGCCCCGACAATCCATTGTGTAGTGTGCACCATGCAATCCATGCATACACTAATGGTGTTACTCAAGGGTACCATGCACAAAATATCAGGGCATGTTAACACATTACCCGCTGTTGACCTCATACCAAAATAGAAATAGTTCCGCCGTGTAAAGATGTCTCCCGATGGGATCCCCTGGATATTTTAAATAAAGGTTTATCAGGCTTCCGTTGGCATGTGGCTTAGGGCCAAGGGTTTGGTTAACTCATTGACTGCCGCCTACGAGTATATTCGTAGTAACAGGTGTAACGGATTCTGCCACTACGAGTATACTCGTAGAGAATGAAAGGCTTTTGTATAGTGAATTGAATACACTGGCATCGCTGAGAACGCAACGAATACGCTTCTGGCAGTGGTGAGGACACATCATCAGAATTTGTATGCTACAACATGTAGACACAAAACAAAATACCTATTTGGTATGCGCGCATGCGCACCACACTTAGATGCTTGGCAAATGGGATGCCCCTACGAATTTATGACCGGCAGTCAACTTGTTAATTCATGGTGAACACAAATCACATTTTCCGATATTCTAAAAATAAAAGTAATCCAGGAAGTTCTGAAAATTAATCCCACCAGTGAGGACAGAAATTTTCTTTCAAATACGCCGCGGTACGTTATTAAAAACAAAATCTCAAACAAAGCAAAGTTTTCAAATAAAGTGGGCTACTTTGAACTGCTATTAATACTCTTTTCAGGGTAGTTTACACAATTCGTTTGGGTAAATAAATTCTATTCTAGGGGGGTTTGGGGTAGGTCGTGGGTTTGAATTTCATTCCAGCTATTTACATGTGGATTTTTTCCTGCAGGACTCGAAAAGCACCGAGTTTACAGTGCTTTAATACACACCGGTGTGTGTGTGGGTAAAGCCAAAATATGAAACACCAAATTACTGTAATTAATAATCAACTGGACAAATAATTCTGCTCAACAATGAGGTCGATTTGCAAATAAACGAAAAGAAACATTTCCTCCAATAAAATTTACAGAGCATCTTAGGAAAAAAAGACAGAACAAGAAGAGCTCATCACCTTCTTTCCTTTGGACTTGTCCTTGATGATGATGTCACTCTCTTGTTGTGATGCCTTCTTGTCAATCTCATCTTCACCCTCAATCTCCACAGGGAAGATTGGAGGACAACCAAACTCGGACATTTCTCTCTTCAGCTTGTCGGCGCAAGCCTAAACAAAAAAATATATAACAAGAATGAGTTATCATTTGAAGGCTCAGAGAATGTTTTGTCATCAACGCCTCGAACTGAGATTTGACTGAGGGATGAGATTTGACGAATCTGACAATTCCTGCAAATGATGTGCTGGCACGTGTTTCCCATTATTCTTAACCCAGACACTCCCAGATGTTACAATTCAGGAGGTTTACAGACTCTATGCAACACCAGAAATACACAACAACAGGTTTGGAAACATTGTGGACTATTTGCCCCGGTGTTCCTGGTCTGATCGGCAGCATATTGCGCCACAGCACCTTGTAAACCATTTCATGGTGCTATAAAGGAATAGGTCTCATTCATCAAAACGTAGCTCCACATATCTTGCAGGAAAAAACACTGAGCGCTTTGATACACCCCTAGAGGTGTGATAAATACTATATAAGAACCAAGTATTATTATAATTCTTTCTCCAGTCAGTGACTCCTTTATTTCTTTCAAGAAAATTTGAAGGCTCAAGGATGTTTTGAGAAAATTCTGAAATCAGGAAAAAACCTGAGAAATCACATGCCTGCCGACACACACCTTCTATACCAGTAAAAACTAGCAATACAAAAAGCGGCGTCAAAATCTGAACCCTTTTTAAAACACCACTATCCTTCCATTTTGTGTGTGTTTTCAACTAGTTATCTTATAGTCATGATAGTAGACACTTGATGCTTTGAACTTGATAAATATACTGTTCTTGAATGTTTTACGTCCTAAATTAATACGCAATCAAGTAAAAAAAAAGTAAAGCTCTTAAAGCATAGACACTTCATGAAATTATAGGCCTTGACGAAGTATAAACGGGTATAAGAAAAGAAAAATCTTTTTAAAAAGTGGTTTCGTAAATGGTTCTTCTTTGATCTTGCCACTGTTTGCAGTTCAGGGTGACAGCGTAAAACCTTAGCCCAATTTCATAGAGCTGCTTAAGCACAAAAAACTAGCTAAGCACAACAACATTACGCTTACCAGAATAAGGCTACGAGCTAAAATACCATTTTACGTGCACCATTTGAAACTGGTATTTTGTCTATATTGTGAAGCATATTGAAAGAACCTGCAGTCCTGAAATGCGCAACATAGAAGAACGCTGTTTAGTTTTCTCAGCAGTAGTGAAGCAATAATAACAAGTAAACAAATGAATAAATTGTTTTGTATATTAGTAGGAAAGTAACAAATTGGTTATCCGAGGTCAAATGTCCATTTGTGGTTAGTTGATTCAAACCACAGCAATGGTCGGCATCCCCATATATTTTGTTTTCATGTTTTGATGAAGATTTCCTTACCTTGATTGGCATTCCAGTACAATGGAAGGCAAACGGGAACAGACATCGCTTTCCCTTCAAACGCTGGTAGGCAACAGAAAACTGCCAGAAATATCAAACACAAAACTATTAACGGTTACAATCGACCAGTGTCTCTACTATTCAAACTGTTGGAACTAAACGAGGGCTCGAAATAAAAATGTCTGTTACTTTCTTGTTGAAGGAGAATTACTATTGCATGTACATATTGCATAAAATCAATCAATCAATCCATCAACCAATTTATCATCAGGCATTTGTAGAGCGCCATTATTCCAGTTGCCTATTCCAAGGCGCTTAGCGAAGTGAAGGAAAATTTGAGACCAAAAGAGTTCACAGAATTGTATGTGGAGATGGCAAGTGCAATAGAATCCTTGCATATGATGTCACACTCTCAAAAAGTGCCCTCACTGAGGCCAAAAAGCGCCCTCACTGAGGCCAAAAAGCGCCCTCACTGAGGCCAAAAAGCGCCCTCACTGAGGCCAAAAAGCACCCTCACTGAGGCTAAAGGAGGCAGATCATTGGACGATAGCTGTTATTTGTGCGTAAAAACATGCGCATGACCTCGGCGTCCCTGTAGCGTTTCGCATTATGCAAGGGGTCTATGGACTAAATGTATAAAGCAGATTCAAAGAGATGAGTCTTAAGCTGGCTTTTGAAGATCTGTAAGGAGTCAAGTGTATGAAGTTGATAGGGGAGATCATTCCACAGCTTTGGTGCACATGAAACAAAGCTTCTATCGCCTGATGAAGAATGAGATTTAGGAATGTTCAACAGTAGTTTAATTCATGATCTCAGATACAGTGCAGGTAACAGCACAAGATGGTGGACACATAATTTTGTGAAGGTTTCAAACTTGGATGTTTTTATTGTTGCTAAAGGTTTGTTTTAATCAATATGAAATTAAGACTTTTATTTTGGAGTGGGATACGAGAATCCATAATGTTGGGAACATGGAAAATACAGTATGTCTCTGTCCCATATGCAATTCGGCCGGGTTGGACATGGGACGCAGAACGTTTGTTTGTGTGTATTCCACTTGCACGACAACTAATAATTTCCAGAGGCTGTTGAGAATATGGAAAATACAGAGTGTCTCTGTCCCATATGTGATTCGGTGTTCTGCCTCGCTGCATACAAGATGCAGAAGTGCTGTTTTTTTTTTCCTATTACAAGAGTGCTTGTGGGATAATGATTAATATCAATAAAAACAATTCAAGGAATGAAAGAAAAAAAACTATTCAGTGAAACATGTAATAATGCATATTATCAAGATAGTGATAATGCCCTAAACTTAGGAGAGAAGATTATTCTACACTCACCTCACATTTGGACAATGAGAATGTGTGGCCCAAATGAAGCCTGCCATTCATGTAAGGGTATGGGAAGGTCACCATGTACTTATCTTTCCTGTAGAGAAATGAAGGAGATGCAAGAAAATGGTCAACAACTACACATAATCAGGTCATCATTTGGGGCATCAGGTTCGAATTGATCACATAATCTAAACCTGTTGCACACTTGCGTTGCGTAGAGAGCCTAGTAATAGCACACTTTGTTGACTCTTAGCAATATCGTTTTCTCTGCTTGTTTGATTATCGTACTAAAGTTACACTCTGACCTACGCATGCTCCCCAAGCGCACAGCATGCATGTGTAATAATAGGTAAAAAGTTGATTGAAAACGTATGGTGGCCTTGAGGGGACATCATACATCGCAAATATATTTGCAAGTATTTGCGATATTTGTCAGGTTGGCTCAGTGGTTTCTTTCCTTCCACCAAAAGCATTGTATTATAATACCCGACAAATTGGAGTGGCAACATGTCACCCAGTGCCCTCAGTGAATGTGCAACACCATTAGATTTTACAACAGAGATCTGGGCCCTATTTAATGGCATTGCTTAAGCCCCAAAAAGTAGGTAAGCACAACAAAGTTATGCTTACCAGAACATGGTTATCAGCCAAATGACATTTCTCACGTACAGTCTGTGACTGGTATCCTGCTAATTTTTGCTCAGCAGAAACTTATTAGAAGTTGGTCTTTTACCCTTACACTGATGTGTGTTAAGCACTGTATACTCCGAACTTTCTTGGGCTCTGTGAAAAATTTCCACAGGCATATTACTCGGGTGGAAAAAATAAAATAAAAATAAACATCTATTAAATTGTTGCGGTACCCGCTGCTAAGGATTCGAACTGCCTCTAGTCATCGAGCTAGTTTGGTGGTATAGTAGTAAGACATCTGCTCTAGCAATGCAAAGGTCGTGGGTTTGAATCCCACCCGAGTAATTTGCCTGTAGAATTTTTCACAGAACTCGGGTAAGTACCGAGTATAAAGTGCTTAACACACATCGGTAAAAGGGTAAAAAACAAACTTGTATTCATTATCCCCGATGCAAAAATTTACATCTATCATAAACTTATTCTTCAGTATTTTCTGCTTAAGCAGCTCTAGGAATTAAACCCTGGTCCAAACTTCATGGCACTGTTTACCGCAAACTCAGCAATTACTGCCCATAGAAGTGCACACTTTACAGGGTGTTGTAAGTGTAGAATTCTGTGGTAAGCAGAGACATGAAATGGGGGCCCTGTGGTGTTAGTCCTTACCCAGGACCTTTGGCCCCGCTCGGTGCATCCTCCTCAAAGATCTTCTCTCGATCCCATCGTTCCCGAACTGTTTTCTCAATCTCTTGGAGAGTACGGACCTTGGCGGTGCCCTTACGCCGCACCTCACTGCTTACATCAGCCATGGATGACCAGTGATACAAATGTTATCAACCTGCCGACAAACTGTGAAAGTTAAAAGATAGGCTGTCATACAGGATTGGCAAGGATAAAAAACATCATTGTTTACTTTTAGTCTAAAAGCTTACTGATTATGAAGTTCATACTAAAATCATTTCTGTCAAATATTTCCCTCTGAAACGAAGTCATATTCGAGTTGCAAAGTTTTCTCCAGCAAAGTTGCCGTTTAGGATCTCCACTCCCTATATGTGTTATTTTCCTTTTAAAAAATTCCTCGTAAGCCATAAGCAGCTGGTAGCATGTAAATGTTCTAACTATTGACCTTTCAAACAATATTTTGTAGAAATGAGTTCATCGAATTCGTAAATCTCTATGGTATTTCTTAAACAGGCTCACATTTCAATTTAGTAAGAAATTTGTAAAACATTCTAAAAAAGAAAAATTTATTTAGGCCTAAAAAACCCCAAATTGCTATGTTGGCGTAACCTGACCTACCCTAAAAAGAGGACCTAAACTGGATATTTTAATTTGTTTCAAGGGAAGAAATTTAATATAAATACGTTTGAAACCATTATCTGACCTCTCTTCAATTGTATGGCTATAGCGTTCATGGGACTTTGGAGTGCACAGTGTTTTGCACAAAATGCAGAAGATTGTCGCTGGCCGATAGTCTCGTTCAACCAGTCTGCAACAAGTGTTTAGATGATAGGAAAGATTTCCCAAAATCTAGGCCATTTAAGGCCAAGTAAAAAAACTTACGAGTTTCTCGTCCCCGCCCGCCTCTCTTTTGGCCGCCGCCTCCTTTTGTTTACTATTTACTATTCAGAAAAAAGGCTTTCTTGTCAAAATTTACGCACTTTTCAGATTTTTTGGATAAAACTGAGTCGCATCTCTGATATTTTGAATCTCCTGAATCCAATTAGATAGGCCAAAAATAGAAGCTTTGCCTCAAGAATTCCCAACTTTCTCATTTCAATATTCTCAGGTGTGCAGTCCCTAGCTAGTTGAGGGCTAAAAGTGTGATTCTCCTTACTTAATATATCATCAGTGTCTTGGCACCAAACCCAGCTGGGCATTCTTTTCAGAGCGGACAGCAACTGTTGTCGAAGGTGATGGTGCTGCGATTCTGCAGTGAAGGGTCTTACCATTGGTGCTATACCAAAGATTTTTTTTTTTTTTCCAAATGATTTTCCGTCCAAGCAATTTGTATTATGCTACTGTGTGCTTGTTGCATCACATCATCACGTACCATTTTAGAATCACTTCTTCAATTTTTTGTCAATTTATATTGTAAAACACTATTGTAAAAGTTCATATATGAAAACCACCGTAAAAAAGGAAAGTGATCTTTCTGGTACAGTACTTCATTATGTGCTCACAAATCGCACTGTAACTCGATGTCAGTTTAGTTTCTACTCAACCAGTTTATTCTGTACATTGTTGCTTTTACACAGGACTTTGTATTTTGGGTTGCATTAAATGAAAAAAGATAGTAAATTAAATTTGTTGTTTTTATACTAGTGAATGTATTGCGATTGGCAGTTTGAGATCGTGCAATCAGACATTTACAAATTCAGGTGTCCACTTGTTATTGTTATATTATAAGTTATTTAGATCACAACCTGGCAACGCACCTAGTTACACACAGAGCTTACCAGGGCTCGAATTTTACACTGGACCACAGGCCCGAGGCCAGTAATTTTAGTGTTGGGCCAGTAAACTTATGACCTAACAAGTCCGATGGTCTTGTGTTTTTCAATTGAATAACAGAAACACATTATGTTCAAGTGTTGACTTTGGGTCTAATAAATTATCTTTCAATTCTATGAGTAATCATGGAGGAAGAAACACATGTATTTCTTCCTCCATGGAGTAATCAAGTATACTCTTCCCTTACTTGTCTCAGTTCGGGTTCATATAAAAGCAGTCAAATGCATGTTAAACTGTGGCAGCAAGTTTTTGTTTTTTTCACATTTTGAATCTGGTCTTGTAAAAAAATGTCTGGTCCAGTAAAGATTTTGAGCTACAACAGTACAAGCCCTGTAGTCTTGTGGATTTTCTCCCCAAATTCGAGCCCTGCTTACATGTGGATTAAAATGATTCAAATCATTTGTTTTGTCATAAATTGCATCAGTATCCTCAAATAGCACAATATCTGTGAATAAATATACCTAGGCCAGCCATATTTAGCATGGCGGCAATCTTGGAAAAAATAGCAACAAATTGAAAAGTCCGGACGAGAAACTTGTTACTTTTTTACTTGTCCTAAACACTGAACTTTAGGTTAATAAATGCTGGAATGTCTTATCCTATCCTATACCTAGATTATAAAATACATACCCTATTTTTTCTGGCCCGTTACGCCAACATAACAATATATTTTTTTTTTAAGCCTTATCCTGCTACAAAAATTAGTACACAATCAATGGTCAAATGAATGATTGATAATGTACAAAAAAGGTGTAACATTTACAACAAAACAATCACAACAAAAGTTACATTAATTATTATGATTTATCATCGATAAATCTGGTAAATCTGGTAAATTGACCGAGCCCATCGAATCGGCAAGCCGAATCCCAATCGCCATGACGGCAAACCTGGGAAACACCGATCTCGACCGGTTATCATAAAGTTCGTGAGTTATGCTAAGAGAGAGGCAGCCTTCCGCACCAAGCGTCTCCTGAAAGGTTCCGGCCTTTCCTTAACTGAAAGCCTAACGCCGGCCCGCATTGCGCTTCTCAGGGCAGCCCAAGACAACTCCAAAATCATCAGTGCCTGGTCGATTGATGGACGTGTGATATGCCTACTGCCAAACAACCGCAAGGTAACTGTAACATCCATCCTGGACATTAATAAGCTATAAACAGGGTGAGTTAGTGACCCGTCATGCTCTTGTCCATTGCCTGCTTCGCTTTACGTCAGCCTTCATCATCATCACGCTTTAACTGTACATGTATATTACTTTATTAGTTGCATCATGTGCATGCATTTGTTCTGCCCTTTTCATCTCGCATGAACAGTATATTTATTTATTTATTTTATTATTTTAATGTTATTATTTGCTCCATGTGCATTCATTTGTTCTGCATTTTGATTTGAATCATTTTAGTCCGGTGTATTGTCACCTACCCTCATTTATTCTTGAATAACAATATAGCAATTTGATTTGTATTCCTATAATACAGCTTTTTGTTTTTGTTTTTGCTTAATATATATAGCCTGTTGGCTATTTTGTTCCTTGTTTTTTTTTCGGTTTTTTTTGCCGCTGTTTTGTTTGTTTGTTGTATTGTCCTTTACATGCCTGTTAAATTCCCCTGTTTGTTTTGTACTTGTCCTGTTAAGGTGAACCAGAATGGTATACTTTGTGATGTATGTGATAACTGGATACACTTGAAATGTACTAGTCTGTCCATTAATGATTATAGGGTATTGTCCATCTCTGACCAACCATGGATTTGTCCAGCTTGCTTAGCCTATTCATTGCCTTTCAACTCCTTAGACAGCAACGAATTCCAAACAGTCATTGATGACTACAGTGGCGCTCCCTTTGTCCATGTAGGTCGTGCTCCAGACTGTAGTGGAGCACAAAATTCCCGTCCTGCATTCATGCCTGCTTTGGTTATTCCGACCAACATCGACCCTAACAATCCCTCGCCGATCACTAGTGACTGCTTTTACACCACTCAAGAGGATTTTACTAGCAATGTCATCGGTCCTAATGATAATTTAGCAATCGTTCATGTCAATATCAGAAGCCTTTCCAAAAATTTTGACAACCTTAGGGATACTCTTCAATCACTCCCAGAATTCTCAATTATTGCCTTATCTGAAACATGGCTTAAGAATTCTTCTCCTGATGTATTCCAGCTACCTGGTTATAAACTCATAACTAAGAATAGGTTACATCGAATGGGTGGTGGTGTGGCCTTTTATGTTCACTCCAATATTCACCTCACAATAAGAAAAGACCTGACACCAGCCTCTGACTTAATGGAATCACTATTCATTGAGGTGAAAACTTCTTCCAGGAATATTATTATTGGTGTTATTTACAAACCTCTCCAAGCACCACATAATGACTTCATGGTCATCTTTCAGAATTTAATGGTCCAACTAGCGGGTGAAAATGCTAGATGCCTCCTAACAGGTGATTTCAACATAAATCTTCTTGAGTATGACACCTGTTCGTCCACACAAAATTTTCTCGATGTGATCTTCTCTCACTCCTTCTTACCCCTCATTGATAAACCCACCAGAATTACCAAAACTTCAGCCACACTAATCGACAACATATTTACCAACATTCTCCCGCCACCAAAGTCTCAAATTCTGATTTCTGACATATCTGATCATCTGCCAATTTCCACATCAATACCCATCTCCTATATTAACTCCACTCATTCTCACACAGCTAAATCATATATTTATACCAATGACAACCTCAACATCTTACGTCAACACCTAAGCTTAGCAGATTGGTCTCCAGTTTACGATACTGAATGTCCCAACGCTGCTTTTGGCAACTTCATGACTATCTTCAACAATATTCATCAAGCTGACATTGCCACAACAAAGAAAAAAAGTAGCAAAAAACACATTCCGAAATCCCCTTGGATCACTGACTCTCTCCTCAAATCAATCAACCTCAAAAACAAACTTTATCGCAAATTTCTCAGCAAGCGGAGCTCACCAAATCACCTTGCCTACACGAAGTACAAAAACATCTTAACTAATGTTCTCAGGTCCGCTAAAAAAAAGTTCTACTTTAACCAGTTTGAGAAGGAGAAAAACAATATCAGGAACACCTGGAAGATAATTAACTCTGTGATCAACAAGGATGCCTCTCCACAGAAAATTTCTGGCATTTCTCATAATGGGAAGTATACTGAAAATTATTCTTCCATCACTGAACTCTTTAATAACCATTTCGCTAGCATTGGCCCTAACCTAGCTAGCAAAATTCCTCCTTGCAACTCTAATTACATGGATTATCTTAGTGATCAGAATCCCTGCTCCATATTCCTTGCCCCTGCCTCTACACAGGAGATTTGTGACGTTGTAACTGATATGGCCAACAAAAGAAGCTGTGGTTCCGATAAAATCAATGCTTTTGTTATTAAAAGAGTCATCTCTGCTATTGTTGACCCTCTATCTTACATTGTGAACCAATCTTTCTCACTTGGAATTGTTCCCGATGGCATGATGATTGCTAAAGTGACTCCTATTTATAAAAATGGCGATGCCGACTTGGTCACCAATTATCGGCCCATTTCTGTCTTATCTTGCTTCTCCAAAATTCTTGAGAGACTAGTTTACTCCCGCACCTCTGGCTTTCTCCTAAAACATAATATTCTTTCTCGCTTTCAGTTCGGTTTTCGAGCTAAACACTCCACTACACATGCTATTCTACACCTTATTGACAAAGTAACCACTGCAACTGACAATTCCGAACACACGCTTGGGATCTTCCTTGACTTTTCCAAAGCGTTTGATACTCTTGACCACAGTATTCTGCTTCATAAGCTCAGTCATTATGGTATACGAGGAAGGTCCCTGGAATGGTTCAAAAGCTATCTTTCCAACAGGAAACAATACGTCACTGTCAGTGACTGCTCATCCACCACTCGTTCTATAACTTGTGGTGTTCCCCAGGGTTCCATTCTTGGACCATTATTGTTCTTGATTTATATCAATGATATATCAAAGTCTTCGGATGCTCTTTCTTTCATTCTTTTTGCTGATGACTCTAACTTATTTTATAGTCACTCTGTCTTAGACACTCTAATTGCAACAGTTAACTCTGAACTTGTTTTGATAAGCAACTGGATTAAATCAAATAAACTGTTTCTGAACATCAACAAAACTAACTGTATGTTATTTAGTAATGTGTATAACGTATTACCAAGGGATGTTTTTATTGATGGTATTAAGATTAATCTAGTTGAATGTACTAAGTTTCTCGGTTTGCATATAGATAACAAGCTTTCCTGGAAACCACATGTTGACTCACTATGTAAAGTCATATCTAGAAATGTTGGTGTCATTAACAGGTTGAAGTTATATCTTCCCCAGCATATTTTAATTACTTTGTATAATACACTTGTTTTGTCTTACATCAACTATGGTATTTTAGCCTGGGGTAGCGCGTCTCATACTGTATTAAACAGACTGTTCCTTCTACAAAAAAGGGCCATTCGATTAATAAGTAATTCTAATTATCTTGCTCACACAGAACCCATATTCACTCAACTTAGATTATTGAAGCTGAATGACATATACTATTTCCATCTAGGTACATTCATGTTTCAGTTGGCTCACAACAATTTGCCTTCCTGCCTTGCTTCCATATTCTCCCAAAACCGGTCCATTCACGCTCATAGTACCCGCCAAGCATCTCATTATCACCTTCCCTTTACCCGGACTCACCTCTCTCAGAAAACTATCAAAGTCCAGGGACCTAAACTCTGGAATTCTTTACATGCTCCGCTTCTTAATGCCACTTCCCTCGGTTCATTTAAAAATAAGTTAAAACAGTTTCTCCTTAATAACTACATTTAAATTGTTGTATTGTATCATTTGTTGTTGATTTGTTTACTTCTAATTATTACTTTTATTACCCACCTTACCTGTCATGTTCTCTTATTTACTATAATACTAGTTACATATTCAAGTATTTTTGTTTAACCTACATGTATATTCCCCATTTAGCTATTCCTTAGTTTTCAGTTCACCTTTAATCGTTTGTGTTTGTTTATCTCGTAAATAATTCCACTGTTTGTGCTTTTGCAACATTATTTACCATTTGGCCCATTGTGTGCTTCATTAATCATAAACATTGCTTTATATTCTTAGGGGGTCTGTACTCGACAAGCTCTGCTTTTTATGGGCCCCCACCAATTCCATTTTCAAATGTTTTTTGTTTGTTGTTTTGTTTTGCTTTGTATTGTATAAATTTAATTACCTATTCTTTGCCTATAAATAGTCGTTATTTACTTATGTTCCATTGTTTTTGTTTTTGTGTGTGTATGGATTGGAAATAAAGTAAATTGAATTGAATTGAACTTTTCCCTGCCCAGTGAGTGAAAAAATGACTGATGTTTTGAATCTGTGCGCAAACGGTACCGAAAGTGCTATAATACTAGTAATGAATGGGTTTAAACTACAGTACATGCAGAACACTGAAGAACAGGTCCACAGTACAGGACAGCGTGTTTGTATCGTCATCATTGTCCGAAAACTGGGCGTCCAGAGCAGCTTCGGGCCGTGTGAACCGTTCGTTAAGAACCATTAAACAAAACACAAAAACCCAATTATAAGAATGCCAAGTTTAAAACACCCAGCTTTTTCTTACCTTAACCTGTTCAGAGTGTCAAGATTTTAATAACAATCATCTAATGTTTCTGCAGCATGTGAAGAGGGGACTGACGACGTGCACTTATGAAATCTATTGAAATATGAACAGCGCCCCCAAGAGATATTACGAGGACCAAAATTCGGACACGGCCCTTTAAACAGCGGGGGGGGGGGGGGGGGGGGGGGCTTAATAGCTAATAGTTTATTATTAGACAAGAACATTGTAGTTCTCGTTAAGTGAAAAAACACTTAATTTAGCATCTTTTCTGAAGTTGGAAGGAGTAATCCTCGTAGCGGTCTATTTTCCCTTGGCTTCGCATCTTGAAAATGAACACGCCGATGATCATCTTGGGAGCCATAATTATAGTTTTTAATAAACCAAAGGCCTTAAAGCAGTCAATTTATACTATCAGACACTCTGCCTTTCAGTGTGCAGAGAACTAGGGGCTAGCTGCTCTCAATGGTGTTCGTCTGTACACGCTCCATGGTCCGTACTGGACAAAACAAAAGTTATTTGCATCGGGGAGCGCCTTAAAACACACACACATGAATTTGAACATACACTGAGTGATAGAAGACAATCAAGGAAATTAAATTTGAAAACCTGTTTAAATTTCGGGAGTCGTCACGAGCTCTTTTTGAATGGTTGCTACAAAAAGGTTCAAGCACAAACTTGATTCCGAGTAGCCAGCCGTGTCTGAATTGGCGGCTAGAGCTTCGGCTAGAGCTACATTGCGTTGAAATAATAGGACGTCCTTAGCAACGCTCTAAGCATTAGCCGTAGCTGTAACCGCCAATTCGAATACGGCCCAAGTCTTTATCTTACCCAAACCCGTACAATAAAATGTTAACCAAAACGGTCATGTATAAAAAAAAAAATTCTTTCTCTTATAAAACTCTGAATGATGCCATCGGACACTAATCAAGTGTACGTTTTTAATTTAACAGTCAAAACTCCGCCATTTTATTTAATTTTTTATCTAAAAAATTCCAAGTTCCCCAACTACACCTAGCCATTTAATAGCATGCCAATTGTCTTGTTACCACCGGGGTTGTTTTTCACTTTAAAAATCCATCAATGACCAGCTCTCCTCGTTTTCTCCTAGGAATTGTAAAACAATTACTAAGCCTTGTACCTAATAGCCACTACTAGGTAAAATGAACCGTTCGGTATAAACTATAAATAGAGACACAATGGCTTGGGTTGGCATGATGATAAAGGTGTACCCCACCTTGTTCAAAAGACTTATAACTCTTCAAAAACAAGTATTCGTAATGCGTGTCATGTCCAGTACAATGCACATACCACTCCTCTTTGTTTCAAATATAAACGTCTGAAGCTGGAAGATATTTTTAATGTCCAAATTGCCATTCATTACTTTGAATATATAAACAATATGCTCCCGGTTAATTTAAGTCCATATTCGAATTTTCCTTTAAATCGGGATTTTCATCCTTTTGCTACAAGACAAGATAATCTTATCCGCCTTACTGATATTTGTAGAGTGGATGTGGTTACTTCCAATTATCGTAAACTTCTACCAAAATGTTTTAACTCCCTTCCTGTTTGCCTGATAAATGAATTTCCCGGTATATCTAGGAAACTTTTCCTTACCCATATTAAAGAGTTTTATTTGGACAAGTATAAAAGTTTTCTTTGCACTAACTTTTCATGTCATTCATGTTCAAAATCAGCAGGGCATTAGTATTTTTCTTATTAATTTTAAATTTGCATATATTTAGTCTTATTATAGGTTTTCTCGGTCAATTTCGGCAAATGAGCAGCCGATTTCATTTTCGTGCGTTCGAATTAAAGCTATTTTGCCTCTCCAGTTGTTACTGCGTTTCAAATTCAAAATTCGGGCATTCAATTTCGTATTGAGGCATTCAAATTCCTTTTGCACTGTGTTCAATTTAGCATATCGTCATTCTTTTTCGTGACGCATAATCATCATTCAATTTAGCAAAGCTGGTTCGACTGGAGATTTTACTGGTTTAATTTTTTTCAATTTCGTAAAGAGGCAATCAATTTCGCTAAATGAGAATTCAAATAAGTACGACTAAAGAAATACGAATAAACAGATAATCTGTATTAGGCAACTGTTTCGTATCTTCACTTTAATTCAGGCAAACCTTATTTTCTTTATTTATGGTTCCAGGAGACTTTACATGGGGCCCATGATGTTTTTTCTTCTTTGTTTTCTCCTATATTCTTTTTTGGGATCTTTATTGGTTAACTGGCCTAATTTTGTATTGTGTTTGAATGGGGTGTTTCTTTATGTTTTTCCTGGTTTGTTGTTGTTTATGTTGTTTCTTCCTCAACCATCAATCTGTTGGCGTGCCAGACATCTTGGCGTATATGTTTTGGTATGGTTGTACCACAAGCTGCAAACTTATTGAAATATGCGTGTAAAACTGTAGCAAAAGCTCGTCTTCGAAGTACAAAGTGACTCAAGTGCAAATAAGTGAACCGTATATGCCTTATTAACAAAGCGTTTTTTAGATTGCACAAATTACAGAAATGACTGCCCAAAAATGAATTTGAATGACTAAACACACGCCTCAAAAAGCTCCGGCGAATTTGAATGCTGCTTTGATGAATCGTTAAATTGAATGATTATTTTGTTAAATCGAATGACGCAACAGTACATTTGACTAGTCATAAAACGAAATCGAATGGCCCTTTTCAGTAGCATTCGATTTCGCGCGAAATAGAATAGCGTGGTGGTTAAATTGGCTGCTCATTTGCCGAAATTGACCGAGAAAACCTATATTAGTTGACCTCGGGAAAGTATATTATCTTATTATCTTTTTAATTTTTATTATGCATTTTTGCATGCAATTAACATATTAATTAATCAATAGCAGTCTGGGTACTCCACTACAGGAGGGTTATTATACCTCCTCTGGATGTTACCTCCATTTGTACCTTTATTATTACATTTTTTTTCTCATTACTATTATAACTGTTGTTATTTAATGTATTTTCAAGTTGTGCAAATGGAAATAAACCAAACAAACAAACAAACAACAAACATGTGGGCTAATTTCAAAGGAATTCTGGCTAGAATTGATTTTATTTAGTCACAAGGGTCTATATCTAATGTTTTTGGGCGATTTAAAAGTGATTGTGTGCTAAAACAAAATGTATTACACGCAAATGTCAAACTGACACTTGAAAAGTTCCTGTTAATGTAATGGTGTGATTTTGTTGTTGATGGTGTCACACACTGACAGCCGTAAGAAACAACAAAAATCAACAATTAAAAGAAGAGTTTTGACTTGCGAGCACAACTTCGGATTGTTTCAAGTGATTACATTATTTAAATCATTCTGGTAATGAAACCAAGGGATCCCATAAGTGCCTTGTACTGTGATCCGTATAGAATGGGTTGTTTTGTAATATTGTCTCTAATCACCCACGAGAACTGTTCTGTAGTCATTTGTTTTGACGAGTGGACAAGGTAGGCCTATTGCATAAAGTATACCGGAACCCTCATGGGGCGTATCCCCGATGACCTAAGTGGCCAAATCGCCCTCTATGGGTTTGGTATAGCCAATTAATAACCACCGGTCATTGTTTGTGGGGAAATTAGGTTAAGAGTTAAATGCTACATGCTTGTGAAATTTCACCATGGCGGAACCATCATGCTTGGTAAAGTTAGGGGGCATTGTTTCAAGAGGAAATGGGGAAAATCTGTGAAGAAGCCACCGCCTCTGTTTGGACCCGGACGGAAATTGGTGGTTGCTCGTCCGACCCAAGTCCAAGGTGCCGCTTGCTATTAGCAAAACCAGTGTATGTTGCGAGTTTTACTTGCTTAGCAACGATTAGCAGACAGCCAGTTACAAACAAGATACCACTTTGGGATTTTGCGGGTGGCTAGTGCGTAAAGCGCCCACCTCTCACCAATGTGGCATTGGTTCGATTCCTGGCTAAGGCCATATTTGAGTAGAGTTGTTTGTTGGTTCTCTCCTATGCCATGATGGTTTTTCTCCCGGCCCCCCAATTTTCCCCTCTCCTCCGGGAAAGTCAACCACTTTCGTTCTCTGGCTGTTTTTCGTGGTCATAATGGGTCGATGTGGCTGGCTGCGGCTCGATCACATTGTAGCAGGAACCTACGCAGTTCAGCTTCTCAGCTGCGAGAAGGATCCGAAGGATGATAGGCCTCCGAAATTAATGATTAATTATAGTTATTATTTTGGTTTGTAATGTGGTTCTGCTGATTATAGTTATTATTTTGGTTTGTAATCTGGTTCTGCTAAAAGTCTGTGTTAACCAAACTTGTGCAATTGCAGCAACCCTAACCACGCCCACAGCTAGCTGCAAACCATCCGTAGACAACACTCGGTGGGACTAATTTGCTTGGGGATACATCTTAAGCGTCAGTGTAAACTGAATGCCATGCCCTCAACATAAAGGTCATTATCAAGTTACAAGTTGCCCTAAAGTTGTGATTCTGAAACCTGCAATTGACAATTTGTTTTCAAGGATTAATAAATTAGCAACCCCTATATTTTAAGAGTGGCTTGAGCGCATCAAGGCCTTTTGATCTTTGGTGCCCTTCAAAATGAACCAAGTAAATACTGGTTAAAATATACGACAGTTGAATGAACTAAAGAGTTTTTATACATGGTGTGGCGTGTCGTGGCCACGCAGTCAAGCGCACTCCACTCAAGCTCCTGTGTTTCTGATCAACAGAGTGAGGTTTGAATCCCGGTCTTGACACTCTTGCTTCGGCCTTCGGATGGGACGTAAAGCTGTATTAAGTCCCGCGTTTTGTGTAATGCACGCAAAAGAACTGCTCATCGCTAAGACTGTGGCTAACACAGAGTGCGCTTGAAAAAGAGCCCCTTAAAAAACCCTCAGGTGCCACATCGGTGTCATAATTAAAAAACTATTAAAATAACCGTCTTAAAATCTTTCTCTTTGTTCAAGCCATTTAAGACTCCGGTATTAGTATTTGTTACATTCTCTATCCTCCTGCTCTGTAACAGGTATATCGAAAAACAAAATGGCGGCCAAGTGTAAACTCCTACTTCTGTATGAATTGCTGAGAATGTTGCGGCATGATTACATACAACAAAGGTAGTAGAACATGGAAATAAAAGTATCATGGAAGCTTGTCACTCATGTAACCAGACTGAAGCAAGATCGACAGTTAAGTGCCACGTGTCTAATGAAATTAAGCTTGTTTGCGTACAGGGTACTACTACTAGACCAAGATGGCCACAGCATGTGAGGTGTTGTTTCTATCCAGTTATGAAAATGTATGCTTAGCTATCGTGTCCCTAAAGTCACAAACACACGAAGTCAGACTTATTCAGTTGGACTAATAATAAGCATCAAGCTCATTCATCCCGGACAAAATCAATTATAGGGGAACACAGATGGGCTGGTTCCGGTCCCCAGTCTCAGCCCGAGACCGGTCTATTAAGTACACACTTCCTTCCATTTAGTTCTAAGCAGTATATGCAATTATCACATGATTGGTTAAGCGCAGGCGCACCATCTCTTAATCTGAGCCTATGGGATTACCTTAAGATGAACATTCAATGTGCTCAGGAGCGATTGGTGATTTCTTGCGAAGTACACCGACAACACTTGTTAACATTCTAATCCCACATAACAGTAAATCAAAAATGCCCACCTGTGGAAAGAACCCATGTGGGAACGTACCCACATGTCTGTGGTTTTCAAGTTTGCCTTAAGAAACGCCTATCCTATCACATGAAATTTTGCATTTATGGTAAAGTTAAAGGTGCTCTCTCGTTGTGCTTTTCCCATTGCACGATAATTCAGTTTATCGAATGATAACCCTTGACCTGCTCTATAACAAAATATACATAAACAAGGGTATGGTTGCTACTCACTTTTGAACACATGCACCATAAATATATTTTGTCTGAATGATTTGCAGCTTGATATTCAGCTTTCTATTGTCTAATGTAAATGTAACGCAAGTATTTCATGGTCAATATTGTATTAAACATTAATTTTAACGGAAGCCCGATTGGGAGGCGCGCATGTCTTTTGGCCCCTTCGGCCTCAAAGCTTCGGCTTGGATATATTATTTAGTGCAAATGCAGGTAAACGGTTTAATAGTTCGACGCAGACACTGTTCAGATCTTTAAAGGCAAAGTGTAACTTTAGTTTTTGGAACTGTTCCATTGTTTTAATCCTATATGTAGCTATATACAATAAAACTGACTTGTGAAAACTTCATTTCAAAAGGTGGTCGCGTTTTTGAGATATCGCCGAAAATCCGGAGCGAATTATGTCCACGCAGGAAGAATAATCCCTGGGAATACTCAGTCTGAGAAATGTTTCTGACAGCAACGTTTCTCTGATTCAAGTTTGGGGCCATAAAAACTGATATCTAACATAACCACATTATACTTCGAAGTGTAATGTTTCCCAAAATGCTTTTTACTATCGAAAGCTGCTGTACTAACCAATAAGTTTTTATTGCTATTAATTCTAAGAGTGATTACCAAACGTATACATTCCCTTGATTAAAGTATAACTTGCCAGTGACTTTCCAAATACATCGTATATAAACGGTCACGATGTTAAAAGTGAACTATTCAGTATAACATACGAACCCGAATTTCAAAACTTTATCAAAGTGTACTAAAGACAAACCACTACAAGAATGTTATTAATTTCTTCAGAAGAACTTAAAGTTTGGAGTTGATGTTATATTTATGTGGCGGTGACTCAATTGAGACAATCGGAAATAAGGAGAACCGCCACACTTTAGCTGTTTTTAACTTTTAAATGACTTTAAAGCAAAGGGGAAATTTGCATAATCTGAGAGGCTAAGAACATTGACGTTCATAATTCTCGACTCAGATAAGTAAACACGAATTTGGCAAGGGTAGACCGATACTGCTCTACAAAAATGTATATTAAGAACTACGCAAACCCTGAAGGAAGGTTGAAGATACGCTTAATTGCAAATTCTAGTCAGTTTGGTCGACTGGTTGGAGAAATGTACCATTAATCGTGGGATCACATGGTTACCTCCCCACTCTATTGTCAAAAAGGCCTACCAGAAGTTTTGTCATGCCAAATTGTTAGTTACAAAAAGGAAGAGTCCCATCTTCGTTTGTTTAACACAATTGGGCCCAATTTCATAAAGCCTGTAAGCACAAAACTTGCTCAGTATATGAAAATTATTGCTTAGCAAAAACAGGTTACCAGCCAAAAATACATAAAGTTTGCATTGTTGTGGCTGGTGCCCTACTCATTTTCTGCTTAGCAAAGAAATTTGTCAAGCAGTATTTTCTGCTTTAACAGCTTTATGAAATTGGGCCAGGGTCGGCATTTGGGTTTTTTCAACGCCGTGCTGATTTATAGGCAAATCGAGAAAAAATCAATAAAAGTCACATGTGAAAGTTTCAGTTGAAGTGTCTATTGAGCAAACAGCAAAAACAAACAGTCACGGTATTTTCATCAAGACCGTCGAGTTTCCAATCCACGTTTAGCGAGGTTACAGCGGGTACCAACCTCGCTTCTCTGGCCGCAGCATTCACAAACGGACACCACGGTAATTTGAATCTCCAAAAGTTGCCTTTGGGTGATTTCTGGAGATTCAAATTTTTCGACATTCTTTTATTGATTTCTCACCAACAGCGGCACTTCAGAATAAATAATTATAATAATTAATAATCGTAGACGCTTACTACCATCTTTAGAACAATGTTTTCTGATAAAAAGTTCACAATTTTCTTTAACGGGGTCATATAAACCAAAGTATAGACCTTTCCATTGTTGATAAACAAAGTGCGCCGGTTGGCATGGACGGCCGAATGTTAGCAAAACATTATATCGTGTTAAAAAATGTTGTGACCAAATTCAAATAGTTCTGTAAAGATTCATGAACTGAAATACCTTCCATGATTGGTTGATTTGTTTCCAACAAATTCAACACTGTTTTTGAATATTTATGTAACATTGCTACAAACTATGGCTATCTGTTTTTGATTTGCAGTTATGGCTTTCCATAGTTTTCCAACCTAGGTTGGCAAAAACTCGGGCTGTGACGTTGCAATAGAAAGGTCTATGACCCTACCTTTGAAGTTACCCGCACACCAGCGGTATTACAGCACTCGAAAAGAGGACCCATTATGAGCGCAGGAAGCAAGTCTATCATACTTGATTTAGCCATGACATATTTGTTATTGGGCAGAACAAAGTATTATAAAAAAAACATCCACACACGTTTATTGTGATACAGACAGGCTGTATTTTTCTCATGCAAAAAATATAATGAAACCAATCTGAGACCGGAAGTGAAATATTAGAGTGCGGCTGTTTCTGCGACAGGTTACAATGAAGAGAGGTGCACGGCAACACGGTAAAAGGTCGAATGAGAAAGTGAATGCGGGGTTAAACTAGGGTGAAGGGGGACCCTCGGAAAGGGTGGGAAGGGTCCTGCCAAACAAGGGTTTTTTATGGGCACATGGTAATGAGAATTAGGCCCGTTGGGTGGCAACCCACATCCTCAAAAGGAGGCCAAGAGTGGTAAAAGGTTAAACAAGTTTTTAATGACTGTTTGTTGTGTCCATTCTACACACGGATGCACTTATACAACTTAACAGTAGCAACAACAAGAAAGCAGGCACGTAACACCCCTTCGGAACTTAGTCATCGGAAAGTCACTCAACTCGACTAATACACGGAGCATAGAGTGTGCGCCCCAGACACTGCAGTGCGGAACAGCAAAGCCAGAAATTAGATTAATTTTTGTGTCGGTGCTTCAGCCACTGTTCGGTAGATCACGAGGTTGCCGGGCTGTGTGTTCGGGACTACTCTTAGACACCGGGGGCTACAAAGGCACCGTGTTCTCTGGAAGTCGAGTCAAGAGTTTGCAGACACCCATGCAGGGAAGAGACATTTTCTCTCGTGTTCCCTCAACTCTCTTTTCCGCTGGTCGGTTTGTTCGGTGCTGAAGCTTCGCCTTCACTTCTGAGAGCTGTTTAAAATTGACGTTTTGGAAGACATAAATGGATACGGTTCAAGGGAGACGTTCTGCCTGCTGAGCTGAGATGACCGCGCAGTACCGGGTTTAAAAACTGATTCTCTATCAACTCCAACAACAGGTAATCGTACAAGAATTATACAAGATATACCCACCTTTTTCATGAATATTCAACAAAGTTCATGAATACAAATTGACTATAAGTCACATCGAGCAAACATTGCCGACTTGGTGCATCAGTGTAGGCGTCTGTATAAAGAGATTTGATGGCGGCCGCAAACAACCATGCAGTAGGCCTACTCTTAGTGTTACCAATAATTAGAAATACTCTATGCTAAAACATTATAGCCCATTTTCAATAAATAGTATGTACGTATTTAGTATAAGTTAGTATACAAGTCATTTAAAATAGTTTTGGTTGTATATTGAGTAACATTAACGTGGATTGATTTAAAGGTGATTTGACAATCTAACAAGAATTTAAAACAATTTTCAAACATGCGAACTTCGTCAATCTTTAAAAAAATAAAAGAGACACGGCAAAACATACCTTTTCTTCTTTAGAAAACCTAAAAGGAGGTTGAACTAAAAGGGGGTCAACTCTGTATTGGCGTTTAACCGCAAGGAAGATCGCTGGTTCGACTCTCACCGGATACAGAAGGTGTGCTTCACCGGGAGGCAGACGGGGTGGTCTGATGCTTAGTACGACACTTTAAAACCCCCCCCCCCCTACAACGAAAAGGCCAAATGGAAGTAAAATCTGACAAAAATAACTCATGTGCGTCATTGGCTATGACTGGTAACCAACCGGTAAAACATGCTTTACAAAACTTGTGTGTATCTGAAATTTTAAAGGGAATGTATACGTTTGGTAATCACTGGCAATAAAAACCTAATAGTTAGAAGCCTACAGCAGCTTTCGATAGTATAAAGCACTTTGAGAAACATTTCACTTCGAAGTTGTGCGGTTGTTATGCCCCCAAATTTGAATATAAGAAACGCTTCTCAGATTGTTGGGGATTATTCTTCCTGCATGGACATAGTCGCTCCAGATTTTCGGCGATATCTCAAAAACGCAACCACCTTTTGAAATGAAACTTTCACAGATTAGTTTAATGGTATTATTATCTACATTAAAAAAACCCAATTTAAACAATCGAACGGTTCCAAAAACCAAAGGTATACTTTGCCTGTAAGTGCTACAAACACCTTATTTAGTGCAAAGCACCGGCCTGTGTAAAAAGGAGGCACCACTGTCATGTGTAAATCTAATGTTGAGACTACCACTGGCAACTGCCTGGTTACGAGGGTAGGATACCGTCTGATGTTACAATATTTCACACGCGATGTCAGTTCGTAAGAAAACGTTTCAAGCCATGTATACAGTTTAGATTATCAATAAATTAGCACTTACAACACATTTTAAATATGCCTACATTGTATAGCCTAGGCATATGGCAGGCAATAGGCCTATCTCTTTGAAGAAATGATATTGATAACGAAATTTAATATCAACCACGCTATTAAAGACATTGTGCATTGACCTGCACACACTTCGTAAACTTGTCTGCTAAGCAAGTATTTGCAGGGACCAGTGCCCCAAAATACTTATTACATTATATTTCGGCTGGTAATCTATTCCTGCTAGGCAAAAACCCACTTTGCTTGGCAGAGTTCGGTTCTTAAGCAGTTATATGAAACTGGACCCTTGACCCAACACCATGACTCCCTGCGTTTCCAATCACCAATCTCTGCGAATACATTTTTTATGCTAGCTATTTAAGTGAATAATCCTTAATACTGACGCAATTCAGGTACGGTGAGGACGTCCTCTAGCCAAAACACATTGCTATCAACACAGGAAACGCGCGTGTAGTTTAAAAGCGCAGACATTTCTGCTATCACAAGCGAAGATTCATTCACTAAATGCAATGCGCAAACATTAAGTGCAGTTCTGTGTAAGTTTAAATAGCAAATTTGATCGACGTGTCATTTGGTGAAGATGGAAAAACAGTTTTGCGCGCTCCTTGTAACTTGATTTGTTAGTATACAGTGTTTACGTAGGTTTGGTACCGCACACTTTCCGGTCATTGACACGGGTCACAGTGAAACAACTTATCATATAGGCCTACCTACTCTATTGGGTTTGTTGGTTAAGTCTTAAACCTAATCTAATCAATTGTTTTAATTTGATGATTAAAAAAAAACAGAGAGAAGAATTCATTTGATCATTCTATGATAGGAGATTGTTTAAAAAAAATGTAATCAAGGGTCAGTGCATTGCAAAGCAAACGCGGTCCAATGCAATGGACAACTCGACCTCACACCATTACCTGATCATAAGCAAATCAACAGTTATGACATCATTAAAGCCGGAGTGGGGGATTGCTTTTTCATTATTTATAATCAATTATTCGTATGGAAACGTATTCGTATTCGTATGGAAACGTTTCCGGAGTGTCAACCTGCTATGACCACTTGCACCAACGTCACCGCAGCTACTGTCTTCCACGCTCGCCAATTTTCGGGGTAACATTACGCGCCAAAACTACGGTATTGAATATTATGGTAAGCAGGTAAACCGGCATCCCTAAATGCGCAAATTATAACACAGGGGCATTGACTCCCAAAATGGTGCAACCAAGATTATTGTAGATGATGTCAGGTGACTTGGGTCAATATGTAAATTATCAACTACGAGTTCCGTTAGAAGTGATTGTACCGTCAGGAATGATCATAAAATAAGTTTTACATCACAGTGGTTTTTGAAAAGGTAGGCCTACATTCTTTGGTATCCTCTAGTTTGCAATGGACATGCCATCCAACCAACTCGTGAAAATGTTATTAAGGTGATCACGTCTCAGAGAAGACAACGAGAAACGGTTCAAGTTTGCCAGGGATATTGTACCAGACGTTCATACACGTGTATAAGACAATCGAAATAAGTAATTGTAATTGGGGGGGGGGGGGGGGGGGTCTTCAAAAGCTATTGACTTTGACAGTATAGTTCAGACGGTTTCACTTCAAATTCACGGAGGATTAGATGGTGTGAACTTTATAATCAGCTAGCTGTCAGATTGAAACTTTAACACAATATGTACTTTTGACATGATGTCATAACCAGGACCCAATTTTATAGAACTGCTTATGCAGAAAATAATTCTGAACAGTTTTCTGCTTAACAAAATTGAGCAGGATACCAGTCAAAGATGGTACACAGTTACATGATATTTTGGAAGGCAACATTATTCTGGTAAGCATAATTTTGTTGTCCTTAGTAAACTTTTGTGCTGCCTGCTCGATAAAATTTGGCATAAAGCAAAGAAAAGGAGCTAAGCACAACCAATTGTGCTTCCAGATTAAGATTACCAACCAATTAGCATGTCACATGTGTCTGGTATCCTGCTCACTTTTGCTGAGCAGATTGTTGAGAGATATTTTCTGCTTTAAAAAAGCATTTCTGTGAAATTGGGCCCTGGTGACATTGTGTTAGCAATATTATGGTTTATGGTTAAGTTTTCTACAACGAAATATAATTACATAGCATGCCAGCTGGGCCTCTTTTTCTCTAAAGTGATAAGCAACAAGAAGAGAGACTTTGCCAACTCAACTTCAGACAGTATCTTGTCTGCTAATCGGGCAGGGATACACGACGAAAATCCCCGGCAGATGAATGTGCCGTGAAAGAGTCGAGGAACCTTGCCGTGAAATTTCCACCGTTTCCTGCCCGGTGTAGGGGGCTCGGTGAGTCACAGCGCCTCTTATAGAAACAACCAAAAGAGGCGCAGTGCTGGGGAGCTTATTTCCATGCGGTGCTTCTGGGAGATTTTGCAGTTTAGGGATCTCAAACTTCTTTAACTTAAAGACGAGTACATGATTTGTAATCAACGAATATCTACTCTATTTAGTTTATTCTGAAAGCTCACTGATTACCAATTAGGTAAAGAAGTACCAATCCTACACAGAAATTGCTGAAATCAGAACAATCATTTACATGGGATAGCTTTTAAACAAGCACAACATCTTTGACAAAACGTAAACACTTTTCTATTTAGCCTAACTGTTGAAAGACCATTCGATTAGATGATATTTTCACAAGTTGGTTTGGTGGTGTGTTTATTGAAAACTAGAGGATGGAAATAAAGGTACTCCCCCAAAACGATGATCGAATTTATACCTTCAAATACACTATAGTTGTCAAAAAATATTATATACAGAAAAACAAGTCGAGGGAACAGTTTCTACGCTTGTTACTTTATCTCTAATTGAATACATCTGGTTGTATTTTTTTCTGATGAACTTGCAATGGCTCTTTCTTGTTACTGTTCGTGGAAAGCTGAAAGAGTTTGCACGGGAGTTTTGTGTATGTCTAAACTGAAATTTACTCTCTTGACTTCTCCCTATTTGGTTCTCGGCCAGTATATTGATTAAGCTCGCTTTTCTGAGAGTTCTTGGTTTCACAACCAGAATAAATGAAATGAAATGAAAATACGCGAAACCAAAATGGCCAGGATAGTTAGAAAAGTAGGAATACCTACAAGCCTATATCCCACGGTGGTTTCCAAGTATGTCAATTGAATAATATTTGCTTGGCGTCTTGGGTAAATACAAAGAGCTCAGGGCTGAGCAAAGAACATGTATCTCCAAACCTGGCAGTCCAAAGCTAAACGTTGTTGGTTTAAACAAAAATCAGGTATACATAGGCTATACAGTCATCCCGAGACTGTGATACAAAAATAGGAATGACTACCGCCGTCCGTCTACATCACAGACTCATGCACAAACTAAATTCAAAGTGCATCAACAAAGTTTCATTTATAAGAAACGCACTTATGAAAGGTTAAAAGTTAAGTTTTTGTTCTCTTTTGTTTTCGGCAAAAACAGCACATTTCACTGTCATAGCATTGTAATTAAAGGGGGTTCTTTTTAGCCATGCAAAATCGGCATTTAATTTAGCAGAGTAGGCGCAACTAGAGATTTCTGCAAAAAGTTGATGCGAATTTGAATGCTGTTCGAATGGATTTTTAATTAAATGGTTATATTTTTAAATCGCATGCTTCAATAGAACAAATTCTTAGAAGTTATGTAAATGAACTTCTGTTTTGAGGAGCTGTCAACTTCGCGCGAAATAGAATAAGGCGACGTGTAAATTTGCCGCTTATTTGCCGAAAATGACCGGGAAAAACAACATTGTTTTTCGGATTGAGTGATTACAATAATTCTTGGATCTTCACTTTGGCATGCGAAACCGTGTATGTTTTGTGTGACCATTCTTATCGAATGGCGGCAATATTTGTTTTTGTAAATATAAACTTGTTAATTATTAGGCTACTTCCACTTAAAGCATGGGACAAATTTCACGAAGGTTTTTAAAAATCAAAACAAATTGCAGCTAATATATCTCCTAAATCAAAGTCAGTGGGGAACTATTTAAAAAACAACATATATCACACGAAATTTGGCAGGTGACCTGTTTTAACTATGAATCTTGTTTGTGCTCAGTAAAAAGAAACGCTGAGGTAATGTACGTGGCTGATTGACACCATCAGCGGTTTGGAATAATCCCAGGAAGTTTGGCATTAAGACACGATTATTGGTTTTGATGCATTGCAAATGCTTTATCTAACTTTCAATCAAGTCGGTGCTGGTTTGTTACAAATCTATTAACGACAGCTTTTGGGAAACATTAAAGGAATGGTGGAGACAAATTCCTTCCAAACCCATAAAAAAAAAAAAACCAGTAATGCAAGTGACCTATGAAAGTTTCACGTGGTAGTAGCGCACATTTTTTTCTAAACGCATATTATGTTGCTTTATAATTTCCGTTGGAAAAGGACAGAGGGCCACGGTATGGTATCCAATGTACCCAGGCACATACCAAAACATGGTATAATATCGGTACTTATTGGAATACAGTATAGGTCATATACATGGACAATTTTAGAGCTAAAACTTACTTGACATGCGGTTAATAATAATATTGCAGCAAAAAGTGGTATGTGAATTTGTCACATTTGAAATACGTCATCATCGGAAAAATTGTGCTGGAACTGAATCTCATAAATATTTCCTGCATTGTTATAGGCAATAGACCTTATGCATTGACGTCACCAAGCCGCCATCTTAGAGGTAAACTGATGATGAAACAATGGAAACGCGCTGATTTTTTTTATTTTTTTATTTTTTTACGGAAGTCGCCCTACACAAGGCCCAAAGGCCACTCGAGGTGAGGGCTAAAAAAAAGAAGAGAAAAGGAAAAGAAAGCGCAGAGAATTATGAGAACAGAAACCTATTCACATTGCGCTTAAACTGAGACAAATTATAGACAGCAGGGAAACAGGATGCAGGCAAGGAGTTCCAGAGTGAGGCAGTACGTGGAAAGAAACTCGTAGCGTACATCTTGGTCCTGCTTTTGGGAGTCACGACTGTATGAGGATGGGATTTGACAGAGGTGCGAGTAGCCTTGACCAAGGCGTTGGAGTTTTACTTTCATTTATTAATTGTCTTTTTTAGATTAGTTGGTTTTCCCTTTGCGCTATTGCGCCATTGCGCTACCCATGCACCCGAGCTATGTGCAGTCTCTGGATGTGTGCCAAGCATGTGTAACGCAGTGCTTGCGTGGTGTGAGATGTGTACACGTAGACTATCTGAATCAGGGGACCAGGGTACGTTGTATACAGGGTTGTGTCATCAGCGTAGATGGCAATCTGAGATGAAATAGAATCAGGCAGATCATTAATATAAAGCAGGAACAGAGTTGGTCCCAATACAGAGCCTTGCGGGACACCTGCGTTGACGCTGTGGACGGACGAGGACTGACCCTCGTGAACAACAGTGAATTTTCGATCGCTAAGAAAATCTGAGATTAGATTGAGAAGTTGACCACAGATGCCATAGGACTTGAGCTTATGGATGAGACCCTTGTGCCAGACTCGATCAAAGGCCTTAGAAATATCAAGAGCAACAAGCCTTGCCTCACCACAGAGATCTAATATCCTGTTCAGGTGCTCAGTGACCAAAGACAAAAAGTCGCCAGTAGATCGAGAGTGCCGGAATCCATATTGGACGTCGGCTAGTAGTGTGTTAGTTTCAAGGTAATCCATGAGATGCTGGTTAATGAGACATTCAAACACCTTGCTGATGATTGGAAGGAGGCTAATAGGTCGATAGTTAGAGGGGTCAGACTTTTCACCAGAGCCTTTGAAAACTGGGACAACGGAGGCTGCTTTCCAATCAGAAGGAAATGTTGAATTTGAGAGGCAAAGGTTATACAGTTTAGACAGAACTGAGGACAATTCCGGTGAACACATTTTCAGGACAAGAACAGGGATACTGTCAGGTCCAGTGGCTTTAGACGTGTCAAGATGTTTGATAACCTTAGCTACCATCTTAGGTGTGATAATGACAGAGGAGATGATGCTATCAGTCCGGAGAGGAAAATTTGAACGCGCGGCGCACAAGACTGGCCAATGAGCATCTTCCTTTTGACCTCTAGGTGAGGGCGCCCTACTCAAATGACGTCATATGCATAAGGTCTATAGAAATAAGCATTCTTAATCAGCCTACACAATAACCGCAATGATACACGTACTGTTATTGATACCCTGCACTGACGTCATACGCGGTTACTGTTCGCCCATAGTCTGCCATTTTAGAAATCAAGTTGTATAAAGATAACTTGTGAGCAAGTATACACGCGCACTTCACGGTACATTACACGGACTCAAAAAATGGCGCCGCTAGATTTATTGTGGTGATGACGTTATTTGATTTTGGCTTACACGCTGATTTTTGATAAAAATGTGAGTAGGACTACCTAGTCTTATGAAACCGCCACAGAATGCTTTTTAGTGGAAATATTTCTTAAACTATGAAGATATTAATGGATTTACTCTGCCAACCACCAAAGATGAATTCCCCCTTTAAAACCTGAGAGTCATCGCAGGTCGATACGTCGGTCAATCCTCATCGACTATTTGTGTTCTTGACATGTTTACTATTTTCTCCCGCAAGGAAATCGATACCACATGTGTGTGATTGATATCCATCATTAAGTCAAAAACAAGTGTCAATATAATATGGAGACGTATACGGTAGATCAAAACCGCAATCTTGTACAAGTTTCCTTCCAGTAATAGGTATACAACTTGAAGAAGAAAGCTCCGCTGCCAACACGATAAATACGACTAAACTTTACTTGAAAAATTTCAAAAAGTTTTAAAGGACAGGTTAAATCTAGTGTTATACTTTGTATTTTGTAACTTTTGAAAATATATAGCATCACGAGCCGAACTTCAAATTTGCTTTAATCAAACAAATTTGCATGCACAGACAACAAACCTGCTTAGCAAATTATGGTTACCAGCCAATGAAACAAGGGCAAATTTTAAAAAGCCGGTAAGTAGTTTTCTGCTCGAGATTAGGCTCTTTGCACAGTTTCTATTTGTATAACCACTGCTTGCCGTAAGTAAAGCAAAAGGCACGCCAACTAGCTGGCGGCTTTACAAGCCCCGGGTGAGTGACACCACACAGGCAAATTGTTTACGCGCACTATAGTGTCAAATCTTCATGATCGTTTGTGTGGTGTTTTGCTTACGCATACTTGTCTGTCTGCTTTAAAGTAAGCTCACACATTGACCCTAACGCCTGATCATGTATATTGCCTGTGATTGGTCACACTCAACATCATGATTGGCAAGTAAAATACTAAATCAACACTTCTATGAAATTTAAACCCGGGCCCAATTTCATATACGGTACTGCCTAACAGTATAAGAACATTTTCGTTCTGTAAGCAGAATAATTTGCTTAAATGTAATATTAAGCGGACAGCTTGTGCTTTCACCATGGATTTCCATTTTTACGTCATACATTTTCATAAAGTAAGCACCGGAAGGTTAGCACGCTTTTTCGTGTGCTTACGGTTAGCAGCGCTATGAAATGGAAACTCGCCCACTAAGCACAAAATCGGCCGTTAAGCAGCTCTACGAAATTGGCCCCTGCTTATGCCTTAAAAAATACTTCACTCAGTTAAAACTTCTTGCAATTTCCTTCAACAGATACCTGTGTACGCTTAAAGAACTCAAAATGGAAGACACGGCTAAATCCAACTACACCAAGAAACCAAGGCATATGCGCCGCTCTTTCAAGATCCGCCGCAACACCAAACTCTCAGGCGGGCTACCGATTGAGCAAGAGGCGTTCCTCAAGCAAAGCCGGCGAGCCCAGGTCGGCTACGACGACCCAACGATGCCCATCGACCGCAAGGTGGCTATAGTGGGTATAGGCTGCCGCTACGCCAACGGCATCGACTGCGTCAGGAAGTTCTGGGAAGTGTTGGCGAAGGGGTTGGACTGCACGACGCCCCCTCCGGCCGATCGTTTTGACAGCTCCTTCTTCCTGTATCCGGGTAAAAAGTTGCCCGGGAAGATGTTCAACAAGTGTGCTGGGTACTTGGCTGAGAATCCAGAGAACTTTGACAGACAGTTCTTCAAGATTTCACCAGGTGTGTGATCAAAGAAATACAACCAACACCCCACTACCCCCTTAAATGACACTCCAAACTTATTGCTTGTTCTAACCAAAAACACACTTTGAAGTTTAGATTATTATACGCATAAAGCAAAGTGGCAATGATTTACGTTATTTTCATTGTGCTGAAGTCCAAGGGCAAGGGTTAGTGATGAGTTATATTTCAATACAGGAGAAGTACACATTCTCTATACTAATAACTTCAAACCATAATGCCTGCATAATATTCTCCTTCAGTGAAACAAGGCCAACTCGTGATTAAGTTCTTCCGATACTTTTGTTTTATTCACAATAAATATATAATTGGTTCTGATAACATAATTGTGTCCTTTTTGGTATTGATACAGAGGAAGCCAATCAACTGGATCCCCAGGTCCGTCTGATGCTCGAGGTCGTCTGGGAAAGTCTTGAAGACGCTGGTATTCCTGTGGCCACAGTTCGAGGGTCCAATACTGGGGTCTACATGGGTGTCACGGCCAGCGAGTACGGCGTCCTCGTGGCCATGCCAAACGAGAACATCAACCAGTACACTAACTCCGGGACCAACTCCTGTATGGCTGCCAATCGGATCTCGTACGAGTTTGACTTCCGCGGGCCGAGTTTCGTCATCGATACGGCATGCTCTTCGTCGCTGTACTCCGTGCACACGGCCTGCGAGGCAATCCGCAACGGGGACTGCGACATGGCCGTTGCCGGCGGTGTCAACATTTCTCTCCTTCCCGTGACAAGTATTGGATTCTGCCAGGCAGGGATGCTGTCCCCAGACGGTAAAAGCAAGAGTTTTGACCGCTCAGCTGATGGCTACGCACGCGGTGAAGGAGCCGGGGCCGTGATACTGAAACCACTGCGCCAGGCACTGGAAGATGGGGACAGGGTCTATGCTGTGTTACGCGGTGGCGCCCTTCACAATGATGGTAGGACACCTGGCATCGCCAACCCAAGTTTTGATGCCCAAGTGACCCTTGCTGAGTATGCCTATAAACATGCCATGACTGACCCGGAGGATGTTGCCTACGTCGAGGCACATGGTACTGGCACACAGATCGGTGACAGGACTGAAGCTAACGCACTTGGTGAGGCAATGAGTCTTAACCGAAAGCCCGAGCACCCTCCCCTCTACATCGGCTCCGTCAAGTCCAACATCGGTCATGCTGAAGGGGCCGCTGGTGTGGCGGGAATCATCAAGACAGCCCTGAGCGTATACTACGGACAAATTCCTAAAGTTGTTCATTTCAGACAGGGAAACGAAAACGTTGACTTCGAAGGGTTGAATATGCGAGTACCGGCTGAACTGACTCGCTGGCCGAAAGGAGCCAAGAGACTCGCCGGCTGTAGCTCATTTGGCTTTGGTGGAGCGAATGCCCATCTTGTCCTCGAAGGTCCCGCCCAATCACCCATAAAAGGAGACAGAGGGTCGAGTACGTCCCCTCCACAACCGCAGGTGCAGCCGGAGCGAGAGACAATCGTCCCCATGATACTCTTCCTGTCTGCCGCTAGTAAGGACGCTTTACGTCAGCGTATGCGAGATTGGGTCAGCTACCTGAACAACATCATCGGGAACGACTCCAGGGCATTTAGCAACGCCCTTTGCACGGGAGCGGTTCGGGCTACCCATCACCAGTATAGGATTGGTGTCATTGCCAGGACGGCCCGGGAAGCGGCAGAGCAAATCCGCCTCAAGGTTGAGCACGATCCTAGAGTGGCGTATAACGTGATTGAGGGAAAGACACCGGAAGGCCACACCGGGCACAGGCTGGCATTTGCCTTCGGTGGGATGGGGACACAGTGGTGGGGAATGGCCAGACAGCTCATGGAAGACGAGCCGCAGTTCAGAAGTGTTATCAGGGTGAGTATTGCCAGAAAACATTTGATTTAAATTTTGTATTAGTGTTTAGTTTGTACAACATCATCCTTGTCTATTTGGTTCAGACATAGTGTTTCAAAACTGTCTTTAACCTGAAAATCGTAATTGCTATTTGTGCATTGTTAACAAAATGATTCCTGTTCTTCACTATTTTTTTCAAGAGTAACATGAAGCATTTCCGATTTTGTTACTACAGAGGATTGACAAGATTCTGAACAAGTGTGGTGCCAAGTGGTCCTTACTTCACATGCTGACTAAGGAAACAGACCGCGACAAAATCAAACAAACAGGTTCGTACGTTTTCTCTGATCTAAAATCAAACAAACAGGTTTGCGCGTTTTCTCTGATCTCACAACCAACAAATTGCTGAACTAAAGACACGTACATTTGCAAGCCATTGGTGGTACAGACATTATTTCATTATCAATCCAAACAAAAATGCCCAAACCCCGTCAACTTAAAGAGGAACACAACAAATTATTTTTGCTACAAACATAAAAAAACCAAGCGATACTGTTTCCCCAAAACATTTAACTTGTCATAATGTGTACGTTCCTCTCAACAAGGGGATAACAAGGGGCTTTGAGACGGTGTCCATCTTCCAAAAACAAGATTCTTCTCAAATTGTAATAAAAAGACTACGTACTTTACGGACTATACTACTCTTGTACTTCATTACTAGTCAGAGTCAATAAGTTAGGATATTGTCTTGCTCAAAGACACAAGAGTGCCTGTACCGATATTCGAAACCCACATTGTGATGACTCAGCCACCAGAACTTGAGTTCGGCAAACAAAATCACTCAGCCAAGGCATGCTATGTACATCGCACAACATTATCTCAATTATCTAACGTTTTTACTTGTAAATGTTCTTCATAGTTTTAGACTACAAATACTCAAAGTTAATTTTTGCTTTGTATTCTGTCTTCCATAGAAGTCGCACAGCCCTGCATCTGCTCTGTTCAGATCGCCTTGGCCGAGCTGTACCGCATGCGTGGGGTGACACCGGACGCTATCATTGGCCAAAGTATTGGTGAGATAGCAGCTGCTTACGCCGCAGCTCTCATCACATTGGAGGACGCCATCAAGCTAATTTACATCCGTGGCAGACAACTCCGTAAGACGAGCGGTCTTGGCGTAATGGTGGCTGTTCTCCATGCCGTTGAGGAGGTCCAGGCTCGCCTGGAGAACAGTGAATTTTTGAGTGTCATTGACGTTGCAGCAGTGAACAGCCCAACACAGATTGTTCTGTCTGGGGATACCGAGTCGGTGGCCAGATTTGTCGACACTCTAAAGAGAGATGGTATCCGATGCGTGACCCTCAAAGTTCAGAATGCCTACCACAGCTACCAACAGGACGAGGTCAAGAAGGACTTCCTAAAGAAGGCAAAGTTTCTTGAGACCTCTAACAAGGACAGCCTTAACAATAACCCCGTTATTCCCATGATGTCGACTGTCACCAATGAGTATCTAGACAGGGACACGGCAAACAGTGCAGAGTACTGGTGGAAAAACATAAGGCAGACTGTGCTATTCCGTGGAGCACTTGAGAAGCTACTGAAGGAGGGATACACCTGCTTGTTGGAAATCAGCCCTCACCCATCCCTGTCCCCAGCCATACGGGAATGCCTGTCGGCTAACCCAGCATCTTACCAACGATTTGTAACAGGCTCATTGAGACGACCATCTGACATTCGTGATGTAGCAGACGACAAGGTGAATATTCTCCGGTCTTTGGCAAGGCTCCACGTGGAAGGCTATCCCATTGACTTAAACCTGTTATTTAGGGATGGCGATTTTAAAGTCATGTCTCTGCCTACCTATCCATGGCAGAGAGTTCTGTGTTCTGGAACCACTGAAAAGAGCCTGAAGATGTTCCGTTTCCCCGCTAAAAATCATCCACTATTAGGAAAACCACAAAGCCTGTCTCATTTCAGCACTGAGAATGGGCCTCGGGTGTGGTGTGCCAAGTATAGCATGTTAACAGTGCCATGGCTACGGGATCACAAACTGCAGGGTAACATTGTCATCCCAGCTGCAGGACAGACTGAGATCATGCTTGCGGCTACAAAGGCAATGTATCCCAACAGTGAAACCATCACACTCAGAGATACCATGTTTGAAAGGTTTATTTTTCCATCTGATATGAAGGGCATGCTCGAGAGCACTGTAGTCACAAAGCCAAGGGAAGCTCAGTTTGCACTGCGAAGTTACAATCAGGCTGATGAGAAATGGACTTTGCATGGTAAATCCAGCATCGACATTCCTGGGAAGTCTAGGTTGTCTTACCACCAACTCGAAGATCAGTTCCACAGTCTCAAGTTGGCTATTGATGACATACGGCGAAGGTGCCCTTACGAGGTCCAACAAGAAGATTTCTATGCCAGACTTTGGAAGGGTGGGTTTCATTTGGGGGAAAACTTTCGATGTGTCAATACAGCATACTTCAGTCCAGACTACAGTGAGGCCTTGCTTTATGCATCTATTCCCGAAGCACTCGAGAAGGAATTCCGTCAGTATGTCTTCCATCCGGCCTTGTTAGACAGCATGTTTCAAGGGATTGGAATTTGTCAAATGTTTCTCGAACAAGAGAAGGCTCGATCCAACCAACATGTATTCAAGACATGGTTCCAGGTACCAAGGTCTGTTCAGAAGGTACGAGTGAAAGGTTCTGCTCCACCACAGGTAGCATTCCACATTCGAATGACACATGTTGAGAAAGGGGAAACAGTAGGGGATGTCGTTGCAGCTGATGCCACCAACCAGTGGGTTTTTGCTCAAGTTGACAGACTGGCCTTTGAGAACGTTCACTCCAATGAGCCTGATGAGAAAGTGCAGCTTTGGAGGCGAGAATGGGCACCGATCCATGTTGATTTTGCAGAAACAGCCCTCCATCAGATACCCCTGAAGCGAATGCACTCTAGGCCCCTCAGTGCTATTGGTTCAGAGAACCCTGGTGCAATCATAATCATCAAGGACAAGCAAGGGGTTTCCACCGAACTAAAGAGGCGAATGGAGATGGAAAGTGTTGTAAGCGTGCTGGACCCTAGAATCCTTGTTGACGGGGACGAGCGGTTTAGACGTGTTCTACGGTCTTTAGGTCAAGTAACTGATCTCATCATGCTCTCAACTCTTGACATTAAACAACTTGGACCGCTGGGAGGCATTAACATAGACAGCTTTGAGGAAGGTCAGACTATGACAGCTACATCTCCAATTAGTCTGTACCGAGCCATTGTCAAACACGATGCTAAGGTGAAGCCAAGACTGTGGATGGTCACACGGGCAGCACACGCTGTGCATGACACTGACATAGCAGACCCGATGATGGCGCCCGCAAGTGCCGTTAATCTCACCCTCATGCATGAAGACCCAGAGTTTCCATTGGTAACTGTAGATTTGCCTTCTTTGCTCGACCCAGAGGAATCTGCTGAATGGTTGTACCAATATATGCGATCAGCACCATCAGATGAAAACTTTGTGGCTCTACGACGCAAAATGCCGATGCAAGCTGTTGATCATTCGAAAGAACTGGCATTTGAAGCACAGGCTCTTCGAATTGTCATGCAACCTCAGTCTAGCTTCTCAGCACCTACTCTCTCTTCAAACTGGCAAGTGGATGTGGACGACACACTTAAGCAGAAGCGGCTTGTGGTGAAGCAAAACCAAGAAGCACCAAATGTGACAAACTCAGAGGACATTGCAGTCAGGCTCTCAGCATTCTCTGTCCAACAGCAAAAGGATGCGCCAGAAAAATCAACGGGTCTCAGTTATCTGTTTGCTGGCAAGATCAACAACTGCAGCGAAGAGCTTCAGGTGCTTTTCAGAATGAGACACAATGTGCTTGGTCTTCGTTCTGGCGGCAAGATAAAGGCTACAATTTGGGCGAATGCGAGTGAACTTGTACCCATCCCGGCAAATTTGACGCCTGTTGAGGCGATTAATATTGTCAGGGACTATCTGCCAGCGTTTGTTGCCTTCCATGACACACTGAAACTTAACGAGAATGGATCAGTGATCATATGTCTCTCTTCTCTACGAGACAGAGTTGGATTGGCCACCACGCATCTCGCTCTGGAGCAAGGTGCCAATGTATTTCTTCATGTGGAGACTGACGATGACAACATCCTCCCCGTGGAGAAGCTCCTTGGTATCCTGGGTGATTCTCGCGTGGTCATCACATCTGGGGATAACTTCCATACCCTTATCAATGATGGTTGTGTAGACGTGCTCCTGTTTGCAGGTGAGATGCCACAAGACAGTAACAACCTGAAGAAGCTTGTAGGCAAACTGTGCCCTTTTGGTACAATAGTACACATTCATGGCAGAAATGGCCCATCAGAGTCTCGCCTCAATGTCATGCCACCAAATATATACTTCCTATCCATCGACATGGGGCTGGGTCGCTTTGATCAAATGAAACCTAGACTTCAGGACTCAATGATTCGTCTCTTACAGATGTTCAGTGTCCATAACGGTTTCCAGGCACTCAAGACTCTCACAGTCCCAACTGCTCCAATATCTAAGCTTTCTCGTTCTCCACATGCCACCATAGAGGATATGACTGTGTGCATTGATGAGGAAAGCATCCCCACGACCCTGGACTTTGACGACATCAATTTCACAGCCAATAGTGATGCGGCTTACTTGGTAACAGGTGGGTCGAGAGGTTTCGGGCTGATGACTGTTGAATGGTTAGTTAAGTCTGGTGCACGTCATATTTACATCATCTCAAGATCCACTCCTGAGGAGGAAGCTGTGCTGAAGTTCAAGTCATTCCGGGATACAGGGGCCCGTATAACTCACCTCAAAGTTGATATGTCTAAAGATCACGAAGTTGAGAAAGCTCTCTCTGCTATACGTGACAATGAAGATTTACCACTAGAGGGAATATTTCACTGCGCCGTGGTCTATCATGACTGCCATTTGAGACAAGTCACCAAAGAGACTTGGAATAAGGTGATGATCCCCAAAGCTTATGGTGCTTTAGTTCTACATCAACTTACGCTGAAAATGGGTTTTTCTGTGCGCTACTTTGTCATGATGTCTTCGATAGTGGAGATGATGGGCAATGAGGGGCAAGGAGCTTACTGTGCTGCCAATACCTTTTTGGCTAGTCTCTGCAGCATGCGGCGAAAGTTGGGCCTTCCAGCCACTGTCATCTGTCCTGGAATCATCAACACTGCTGGTCACGCAGCTAGGGCTGGCTTTGTCAGCCACTGGGAGAAAATGGGCATGCAGAGCTTACCACCTTCAGAGATACTGAAGGGTCTTGGGTGCATTCTTGCAACGGACTACCCACAACTCGGTCTCACTGGCGCTGTCAACAAGAAAGAATATGCAAAGGCAAACAGTCCAATGCTATCACATCACTTTAGCGAGCCAGCTGGTACATTTTCGGCCCTTAAGTCTCTTTTCCCAGACCGGGAGAGCTTCCTGGCAACAGACAACGATATTCAGATTAGGATTCGCCTACTGCCCAGAGTAGAGGCTCATGAATTGATTTTCAAGACATTGTCAGATCATCTTGTACAGCGTCTTGGTCTCAGTGGAGATGTTAGTCAAGAAGCTACTCTTCTTTCCATTGGGTTGGATTCCCATATGTCAACTGAACTGAGTGCGGTAATTCAAGAGAGCTTTGGAGTGACCATGACAGCCATGGAGTTGCTGAATGACACGCTAACAGTGAAGGACTTAACACAGAATGTCTACAACAAAGTAATGAGCAGTGCAACAGAAGAACAACAAGAGGCGGCCTCCAGCAATGATACAATGGCAACTGCTAGTCATCAGTTGTGGTTCAGAATTGACGACAGGGTTCAGAAACCGTCGCATCAGCTCGTCTGCTTTCCTTCTGTTGGTGGTGGACCATCTCTGTTTGCAGCATGGCAGCAACATCTCAGCCAAAATAATGTGCAGATTATTTCCCTGCAGATTCCTGGTTGGGAGGGTCGTGAGAATGAGAAACCATCACATAACTTGTCTGATGTAGTCCAACGCCTCGCAGATGCACTTTTGCCTCATCTGCACAAGGGACATTTTTCATTTTTCGGCCACAGCTTGGGAGGTCTCACTGCCTTTGAGCTGGCACAGCTCCTGTGGAAGAACCATGATATGCTTCCATCACATCTTTTCATCAGTGCATGGTATGCACCAACTCAATCCTATCCACATCCTGAAGAGCTCAATATCTCTAGCTCGGCCTTCCGCAAGATGCAGCGAATGATCTCTGCCAGAGGTGACCCAATGAAAATCACAGAGCCTTTCCCGGTAAGGTTCAGCTTCCTGGATCAGAGCACTCTTAGTAACCCACGCCTGATGCAGCGTCTGGTTCCAAGCATTGAGGCTGCTATTATGACGTGCAAGAAGTACAGGTGCCGTCACCGAGATCGCTTACCGTGCAACATGACCATCTTCGGAGGCAAGAATGACCCTTTCGTTAATCCCACTCTCTTGGACGAATGGAGTAAGCAGATCACCAGCGAGAGCAGCTTCAAGAAGGTGATCTTCCCAGGGAAGCATATGTACATCCTCGCTGCTGGAAAGAATATTCTTAAAGAAATTGCCAGCTCCCTGAGTCAACCCCAGAAACAGGATTCTCCGCCTGAGAAAGTAAAGTCTCGAAGCTTCTCTGTCAGTGCAGATGAGGCTTCTGAGCCAGGACCATCAAGTGGGGCATCTGCCAGTGCGTCATACAACATTGGTAAACCAGTGCCAAAACCACGAGCAAGTTTCAGTTAGTAATCTTTACAGTATTGAAAAACTATAGCAAATTTGGTTGTTTGTTATGGCAAAAGCTATTCAAATTGAAAAACACTGGATAATATTAATTAATGGTTTGTTTACGCAGTACAAACTGTGTGGCCTAAAGCTAACAACAAAAAGGCTAATATACTGCCTCTCTAATTCTAGGAGCACTTCTTTAAAGCACAAAAATAGCTATGCGTTAAACATTTTTGCTAACCAGAAAGGGGCTACAAACCAAAGTATCATGTTATGTGTACTATTTGTCACTGAGGCCGTGACCGAATTGACGGCTAAGGCTGTTGCTAAGGGCAGCCTATCCTTCAATGCTGGTTGACATGGTGACATAGCCACAGCCACAGCCACAGCCACTAATTAAAAACGGCCTGATTCACTGCCTACGCGTACGCTTCCTTGGCAGATATTTGTTACAGGGATATTTACTGTAACATGAACATTCCTAAAAATTGGCTTGCTAGTCTGGGTTCCCCCTTATTCTAGACCCAGAATCTCTCAGATGTTACAAATCAGAAGGTTTACAGACTCTGTGTATTACTGGAAACACAAAACTATGAATTTGGACACAATGTGTACTAATTCCTTCTCCCTTGGCGACTGCTTTACTTTTTCCAAGAAAATTTGGAGGCTCAAGAAGGTTTTGAGAAAACCCTCAAATCAGGAAAAATCATTGCCTGCTGTTAACTGCATGTAATATCATTTGCACTATGTAAAGCACTGAATGTGCAATTAACCAAGGTATAAACAATCACCAAAACCAAGAAATTTAGAGATTACAATTAATTGTGCATACATTGCGCATGTATTTGTACCATGAACACTGTCTTACACACATCATAGAATGTCATTCCAAGGAAACATGATTTACAGTAATAGGTAGACCAGTGGAACCACTGTCTTTTGAAAAGGCAAGATTTCTGGGATTGGCTGGCTAGTGCAAGGTTTTAGGCCAATCTGGTTGGTAAAATTTGATTTGTTAAAGAGTTATTGGTTTTACCTCACACCAGTGTGCGATAAGCACTGTATACTTCGTGCTCTCACAGTCCGCCAGAAAAAAAATCCACAGGAATACTTTAAACCCAGGACCCTCCTATTCTAGACCAGGGCTCAATTTCATAGAGCTGCTTAGCAGAAATGAGCAGGGTACCAGTAACAAATGGTACATCTGACATGGGGTTTTGGATGGGAAACCTTATTCTGGTAAGCAAATTCTTTTTGTGCTTAAGCTTTTTTGTACTTAAGCAGATCTATGATTTTGGGTCCTGATATCTTAACCACTAGACCTCCGAGCGTGCTCTATGTCGAGAGCCAAGTTCAAACCGAGGCTTGGATGGCAAGATAGTTTTAATTGGAGTAATAAACAAAGGTTAATAAAGATTCAGTGATTTGGATGTGTTTAATCAAATTGGGTAACATGGAGAACTTATAGCTCACACCGTAAACTAAACCAAAGGCAGAAAACAAACATTTTAATAAATTTCTTGGTATTATTTTTGAGTTCATCTTTTAATTATTAGAAGTTAGCACAGTTATGAAGAATCAAAATTATATTGGTTCAATTAAGGACTTGCCATTAAATGTTTTCTTAATCTTGACAATATATATAAGACATTTAAAATTGAATTAATATTTTTATGTTTTAATCCCGCTAACTGTACATTGTATTTCTATTTTTAATTATAGATTTTCAGACAGTATAACTGAATTAAAATAACTAAATTTATGCTCCAACTTTAACGAGTGCAGAGCAGAAGGTTGGCCGAGTTTGTGCAATATTAATAATTATTATATAATTAAGTTTTGTAAGTTTTGAATTTAATGTTGAGGTAACACATAAGCCTTATAAATTAAAAAATTAAATTATATTATTGCTGCATGCAAATGACCTCAGAAGGGTGTCATAAATGCACACCTCTGAAACAAAGCAAATGACCTCAGAAGGGTGTCATAAATGCACACCTCTGAAACAAAACAAAAACTCTTGTGCAATTGTTTCACTTATCCATGACCTATTTTAGTTGATTTTTTCTGAATATCTGGATATCTGAATATCTGGATATCTGAAGGTCAATATTCAAGCTTGCATATTTTTATCAATGAAAACAAACTTAAAATATTAAACATCATATTTTTACCACATTTATTTGGAAAAAGAGATATTGTAGCTTTGAGAAAATTCTAAAAGAAAGAGTGTAGCTTTTGAAAAATCTTCGAAAAAATAAATAAGACAGATTGAAAGTTTTAAGAAATCCCATTTCTTTTGTGATTTAAGGGTTGTATTTCCTTGTCTACTTTCACTTGAACATGAATGAATCCACAGGCGTAGATCTTGGAGGGTGTAGGGATGGGGTGATGGGTATAAACCCCTACTTTTGGGACCGGGTTAGGTCTTATATGATCGTTCCTCCAGAATTTCCCATCTGCAGTAACAGCAATATAAATAAAGGGACAGAAATGTTGATACCTGAATCTTTAAAAGCAATGTTTCTGAGGCCACAATGACAACACAAATACAGATTTACATCACTGAATTCAGGCCTGATACTTCACAGAGCGAACGAAGGCAAAGGAGGCAAATGCCTCCATGCCCTTGGTTGTTTTTCTTGATGTCTAGCAGAAAAATTTCAGAAATGTTCCAGTAGAAAGTTAGATATCTCTCATACTGGTGCCACTTCCAATGAAAATTAGCCTTGCTCTTACAAGAACGAAGTAGCAGACTTGTGAATTAATGCATCATAATAATATACACTGAAACTTAACACACAAACCCACATGGTGTGCTGCAAACTGACACCCACATTAGAACAGTGAATCCAGTTCCATTGTGGCTTATAAGGATAAACACTGGTTCAAATCCAAGACAAGCCGACCACTGATTGCGGGTAAGAGTACTTTCTGATTTATCAAACTTGGAAATAATGGAATTATCTATATGGTGTACTGGAAACGGCAACCCACATTAGCACAATACACAGAGCTGCCAACATTTGAATCTTGCAATCAGGAAGATTTTGTACAACAATCAAGGATATATTTAGAATTACATTCAACATAGTGGGAAACGTTTTCCATGATCAGGAAGATTTCAAAATTTGTTCATTGGAGTTTGAAAAGATTGCTTTATTTTTAGGGAACTCTGCAGAATCAAGGAAAGTTGGCAGCTCTGAATACACCTAGTTCCATTGTGGCTTATAAGTTAGAACACTGGTTCTAATCCCATCTGAGCCCGTTACAACATTTATGTCTTACAGCTAGCCACAAGATCACAACTTGTTTCTCATTACAAGGCTGATGATTGCCAAACAAGCATTTTGAAGATAGTGAACTAGAGATAAGAGATGCACTGCTAGAAAGGTTTTCCTTTAATTTCATCTTTGAACAAATCGGGTATAACAGAACGGTCTCTTGATTAAATGAAATTGAAATCTCTTCAAATAATAGACAAACTAAAATAGAAACTACTGCAATCCAATCATTAGCAGAACCACCCCAACTCATAAAGAAATTTATTACATGGTGTCTCCTCAAACTTCACTTGATTGTATCTTCACCATGCAAAGTTTCAAATCCTAATTATGTAAAATATGTTTTCACCCAAGCACAGGCACGGAATAATTTGAACACTGAAAAAAAAAAATTAAAAAAATAAAAATAACAATGTAAATTTATTTTGACATTAGTTTAATTATCATGAGTTCCGTAGTCGTGTCTGAAACATGTCTGTGCCCGGAAGGCTTAACAAAAATGTGTGCATGTAAAATTCAGAATTAGCGTGCTAGCCAATATGTGCATTTCTATGAGATCAACCTACCTCAGTACTGCATGGATGGGCTGACCGAGCAGATGCCTCACAGTCTAGCAGCATCAATGCAGTTGAGGCTTACCAATCAGGAGGTTATTCTTCGGGGAGCATGTAGGCGGGCTTAGTGAGCAGAGGTGTACCTCATAGCCTCGTTCTCTTGCTGCCTCAGCACGATCAGTGTCAATTATTGACATGCAGAGCTTAGCTACAGCAGGAAATAGTAGAAGAAAACAAATGACTGATGTTATAACTACTTGTTAAGGAGGAAAACAAACAAACAACCAAACAAACAACCAAAAGCAACCAATTGCACCTATGATCTTAAATCACAAAATACTTTGGTGAGGACTTCCCGTTTGAGGTCCAAATGTTTTACACTGACCAGATTTGACTGCCTGGTTTCCCCATGACAAGCATAGAAGGTCTGGCTATATTATGTAGTTCTTGATCATTGCAACTTGGGACCTACAGCTATGGCTACGGCTAGATTTCAGCATCATCATGCGTTGAAGTATAGGACATCTTCAGCAATACCCTTAGCAACAGTCGTATCTGCAGCTGTAGAGGCCAATTCTGATACGGATTAATATTTAAACACAGTGCAAATGACCCACCCATTTCCTTCCCTGAATTTTGACTTCCAACTCACCTTGTTTTGCCATTTCAGTTTCAAAGTTCCTGGAGGTTTGCTCAGCTGTGTGACCAACTAACAAATGATCCTAGAGTAAAAACAAAATAACAAAATCAAACAATTTCTTTGATCCCCTTAGGGATAAATAATACTAACCAGTCACCGATTACCACTATACAGCAAATCAAGGCAAGTTGTCATTAGCTTGTGATAACCGCCTATGCCCTCACTCGGGCGTTGCAGATAATGCAAATTTGTTATGATCTGACGCTTCTGCTGAAGCGTCAGAACATTTTAAGTTTTGGGGGCTCTTTCACTTTGTCACTGTCACTTCTTTTATGAAGACGTACACATTTTTACACCAATCCTTAAATCCTTTGCTGGTGCTCGAGAATAAATGGGAATTTTGTTGTTATTGGAGTCTGAGTATAATTGTTACATATTGAACTACTTAATTTTGGGATGAACAAGCGAAACTTGAACCTCTGGATTAACATGCCGGCGCTGTATTAACTGAGCTATCTAGCCCTTATGTTGGCAGTCTCCCTATTTTGTCAATATCTTTTTTCAGAATGCCAGTCAGAGGCGTCTAGCCAGGGATCACACGCAAAAAAACCTGGTAAGCCACAGCAGAGCGATCAACTTAAGGAGATGAAATTTTTCATTTCAAATATCAAGTAATAAACCATATTATGTGAAAAGAAGTTTGTGTGAAGCGCAGGTTGCTTAGAATGGAATTAACGTCACACTCAGTGTTGCAACCCCCCCCCCCGAATCCTTGCCCCCCTCTTGCCCCCAAAATGAGATCAAAATAATGCTCAAATAAATGGCTTGATACATTACATAGCCCCCGCTTGCCCTGCACACCCCAAAAGGAAAATGTCCGTTTACAGGACTAGACACCTTTAATTTCCCAAAGAAAAGATTCTAGCCTTTTGGGGGGAAGTAAGTTTCATTAAAAACTGACCTCATAGTTCAGAGACGAGTTCCTGAAACACAGACTCCTTGGGTACTTGATAACATGCGAGTCTCGTGCCGAGCCATAGCAACAAGGAGAGCAGACGATAGAGGCTGAACTCTTCAGACACTTCTCTAAGACAAGATCTGTTGCCACACCACAAGCATGAAGGGCCACCTGTAAATTTCATGAGAATCAAACAATTGAAATGAATTTGCTAAAGCAGGGTAAGGGTATATATCTCAGGAACCTAGGAAGATTTCTGACTACTCCCAACGGTTCTTCTCACTGGGAACAAAACATCATTTTTTTTTTGTGTACTATTGTTGTTTTAAAAATGTTATGGGGGTAAAAAATGATCAGCTACGCTGGATGGGTTACCCTCAAAAAATATGGTTTTAAATAAAACGATACATAAATAAAACAAAACAAGCTGGAGTTGTCACCAGGTGTCGTGTCGTGGCTGAGTGGTCAAGTGCACCGAACTCAAGCTCTGGCGTTCCTGATCAGCATAGTGTGGGTTCGAGTCCCGATCTTAACACGTGTGTCCTTCAGTAAGACCACTATTTCTCTACCTTCCAATGGGATATTAAAGCTGTAGTTACCATGTGTTGTTTAATGCACATAAAAGAACCCAGCTATACACGTATCGCTAAGAGAAAGGATTTGCCCCAGTGTTTCTGGCCTTGGCTGGGCCAGGTGCATCGCAGCACCTTCTAAACCCTTATAAGATGCTACATAAATGGGTTTCATAATTCATAAACTCCAAAACCTGTCCCAAACAGTGTTTCATTTTAGTCAAGCACCCTGAGCACCTTATTAGTGATACGTGTGCTTTATAAGACTTAGTTTCTGAATGATTGCCCAATTTCCAATTATCGCGGAATTCCGCGCCTACAGTCACCATTCTCAGCTTGATACAGTGTTAGCGCCAAATTTCAGCACAAGTTGTGTAAACAAAGAGTACTTATTAACATGAAGTTTGCATACCCAATAAGACGTGGGTGGGCACGGACATTTTTTCAGAATACGAAAATATGAAAGTACTTAGCAATAAAATTTAGCTTTCAACCTACCCCAATGTTAAACACTCCAGTGTAGTAATTCAAATTGCACTGAAATTGGGACAGGTTAGTCAGTCTGGTACCCTGCACCCTAGTCTCTGCACGCTTCAGTGATTCCTCATTGTTCTCCACCATAACGATGTGACAGTCTGGTAGGCAGTGAGCAAGAACGATACCAACATGACCCTGAAAAATACAACATTAAAAAAAGAAAATAAAAACAAGTTATCCCTGATTAACCTATTCAAGACCATAGAGGCCTCAATCGACCTTTACCAAATTGCCCACAGCGGCCTCTGCTGGAGAACAGTGCAGTGAGACCACGTAAGGTTATAGGTAGGTTTGATTAATTTGTACGGCTCCCTTCCAAGCCATGTCAGGTGTCACTCTTTAAACTAATTTTCTTCATGTAGTTCATACACGTTCATTCACGTATTTCTTGTATGTCATCTCTGAAAGTTTGTCTTCTTCCCGAGTATACTATCCAGTCGCTTTTCTACTCTGAACTGCAGTGTGACAACCGATTGAACCTCATTGGTTTATTTTTGATCTGGCTATTGATTTGTACACAACTCCTCTTATTAAATATTTCAAAAAGCGGCCACAAGATTTGACCTACTTCCACTTAACCAAAAAGATCAAAGCAAAGGTGATGTATCTTCAAGCAAACTTGAATCCTTGATTCTGATTGGTCAATCCATAACAACAAGAGTGTGATATGAATCGATAGTACACAGCCCATATCAAACCTTGTTTTGTAATATGGTTTTTAAGCTATGTGTCAAGTTTGCTTGAAAATAAACTTGTCAACGCACGCACGCATTTGCCACCTATTTGTACATTTGCCACCTATTTTCTTTCAATTCACATCATGTATTTGAGAGTAAATTAGTATGGTAAGTTTGTATACAGTCCCTATAGATAGTTCCCAGTAGACGCCATCTTTACGGGCAAATCGCATTTTGGCTTGCAGGCGCGTCAAGCGCTCAAATGATTAACGCAGCCGCGTCATTCACTAACCAATCATGCAATGAGTTTGGTGAAATGTGCGCGTGCTGCACGCCGTTCTCACGCGTAACGCGGGACTGTGTGTTCCAAATTGCCCGTAAAGATGGCCGACTTACGTCATACTGCAACCTATCTATAGTGAGTCTGCGTCTCATATCCAACTCCGCCTTTAACTTGATGGATATGGGATGCAGAAGTGAAATTTTTCCCCGTATTCCAGTCGTGATTATGTGATAACTAATATTGAAATGTTTCAATTATTTCCTACATGTATATCAACATAGTATCCAGCATTTCTATAGACAAAACCAACTTTTTATTTTTGAAAGAATTTTGAGTCAGAAAATCAGCAATATTAGCCATGAAGTGACTTTATAAAGCGCTTTATTTCAGTGTAGAAACAGAAAGTGGGAGGGCTGGACACAACAAAGAGCACCCCAAATCTATGTCTTCGCCCCGGCTTCTTAAAAAAGTTTTAAAAGGAAACTACCAAGGTGGCAAACCTGATCAAACTAACACCAAGAAACTACAGGTTGCAGACAGAGAGGTGCTGTGACTGACAACTAATGGTGCCACTAAAATCCATTATGAACAAAATTAACAACTGATTCCCTTTGGGGGGGGGCTGTTCCAAAGGTGTGGAACACGCGCATAAAATCAATTATTGCCCACAGCAGACTTGACCATTATGGAATGACAAGGACATTTAAACACCTTGGTAATTACTTAGGTATCCAGGAAACAGTCGTCAAATGAGTAAATACAATAAATTGATGATGTCTCATAAGAAAAAAGGTGTGGGGACAATGTTTAAGATTATCTCATACATGGAGCTGGGCCATCCACAATGTTCTTAGATGTCAATTACATCAACAGTAGGACCCAATTTCATAGAGCTGCTTAAGTACAAAAAGTAGCTCAGCACAACAAACTTATGCTTTCCAGATATAGTTACCAGCCAAAACACCATTTCTCAAGTACCATCTGTGACTGGTATCCTGCTCATTTTTGCTCAGTAGAAAATTGTTTACCAATGTTTTTCTGCTTAAGTAGCTCCATGAAATTGGGTTCAGGTAATATCGCTTAGAATTTTCTGCTTAGTGCAAATGAGCAAGATACATGTACCAGTCATAAATGGTCAACGAGACATGGTAGTTTGGCTGGTAATCTCATTCTGGTAAGCAAACTTTACTAACATTTTGGTTTTTACTCTTCACCAATGTGTAGGATACTTTCCAAAAAGTTGTGGTAAAAAAACACCTCAGGCATACTGCTTAGGTGGGATTCGAACCCACAACCCTGCTAATCTAGAAAAAACTTGGAAAACGTGCTAATCATTCAGAGCTTATCATAGAACTGTGTAGGGTAAAAAACCCAAATAAAATTCTTCACTGCCAATGCAATTATTTAATCTATAACATTTAGTATTGAAGCATGAACATTTACAGTGGATACATATTTTAACATTGTGACATTAGCATAAAGCATGAAACTAAAATGAATGGTACATAAGGAGCATATATTCCATGTTAAATCTGTTCTGCAAATTTTATCATCATTCATCTGTATTGCATGATCCATAAAAAGGGACTACACTCAATGGAGAATAGAAACATATGTTTACACAACATTCACAATGTAGATGGATACATGAATTGTGTTTTATTACACATCAAACAGAAAATTAGCGCCAATAATAGGATGAATAGGAAACGAGAAGTACAATGTGGAACGAAAACCCGCAATGGTGTAAAACCCATGCAATCGGGAAGATACTGAAAATCCCAATCCACATGCAAGACTCCGGTCTAAGGTGGGATTCGAACCAGGGTCCACAGAGGTGAAAGGCAGGGAAAGCAACCACTGACGAGCCAACCTGTGATGATGCCAATTACTTGAATACTTTGCCTTAGTCTGACTGGTACATGTAGGTATTGCTAGCTGTTTTAACTTACCCCACCACTACAGAAGTCTACAATGACATCTCCTGGTTTACTAAGTGTCTTGACTGCTGCTACTAGACTCTCAATCTGCTCTCGTTTGTGTCTCGCTCTATCCTCAGAAACATCTAAAACAAATTGCACACAAATTTCCAAGATTAATTTGTACATGATGTAAAGTATCTCGTAAGAAATAGTATTAGGATTTGAAGGGAAGTTTTCCACCAAGATCGTCTTTATACCATGCAAGTTATGAATCTTTCTGAAACCTTGGCTTGGCTCTGGTCAGGGCTCCGTCCATCTGATTGAAGCCCTGTAAGCTCCGTTTTCTAAATAACTGACGGAGCCTGAGCCCAAGACTTGATTTTGAAAAGGTCCTATGTGTAAATCTGTGAACATTTCTTTCATTCTGACCAACACTGTGACTGTGAGCACCTTCTAAAGAATCAAACAAATGCTAAAAATATACTAGTTATAGATTTTGGCTTAAGAGTGCTGGGCTCGAATTTTACTCTGGACTGCTGGCCCGAGGCCAGTGATTATAGTGTCAGGCCAGTAAACCTTTGACCAAACAAGTTTGGCAGTCTTGAGTTTTTCCATTTGAACAACAATACCTCACTGTGTAATATCTTGAACAAAACAAAAGTTATATTCAAATGTTGACTTTTAATTCTGGTATTTAATGAAGCACACTTACATGTAATACCAATCCATAAACAAAAATAAGGTAACTCTTTTCTGACATGTTTTAGTACTTGTTCAAATAAAAAGTTAAATGCATGTTAAACTCATTGTTCTCATTTTGATTCTGGTCTTTTGTAAATTCGAGCCCTGGAGTGGGGTTGGATATGAAGAGTATAAGCAAGGCTTGAATTCTACACTGGATCGCAAGCCCGAGGCCAGTGGTTCTAGTGTCAGGCCAGTAACCTTACAACCAGACAAGTCCGGCGGGCTTGTGTTTTACAATAAGCCATTTGCGAGTTAAATTTGAATAATGTCTGGTACAATGACTTGTTTAGTCACAAGTTACCGCTTAAATTTGAATTCCTCAGACTATCGAGACAGTTGCTATGTCACATGGTTCGGGGCAAGCTTTTGTATAGCAACCTCCAGATGAGCAAACCCTGGTACCATTGTGCCATACACATCCATTCAGAATTGTGTATGGGTGTTCACCGTCTCTTACGTAACTAAGCAAAAGCTTGCCCCTAATCATGTGACATAGCAACTGTCTCGATAGTCTGAGGAATTCAAATTTAAGCGGTAACTTGTGACTAAACAAGTCATTGTACCAGACATTATTCAAATGTAACTCGCAAATGGCTTATTGAATAACAATACACCACTGTGTAATATCTTGAACAGAAATAAATCATGTTCAATGTTGACTTTGAGTCTGAAAAAATACATTTCAATCCTATTGAGTATTCATAAATACCTGGGACAGTTTATTCATTCTGATTGGTTGAGAGGACATCACGTGGCCATGTTTAAACGAGTGATATGAACACGGCTAGAAGTGTTTAAACACAGTTTGCACAACGCGGAACGCACGCTCGGACATGATGCACGCCCTTCCATTTTGGGAGTCAAACTGTACACAAGAATCATAGAGTTGACTCCCAAACTGGAAGGGCGCGCGTCTTATTTGAACGTGCGTTCCGCAGTGTGCAATGGGTCTAGAAATTTCCCGCAGAATCGAAGTGAGCTGCAGACGACCGAAGGGGCAAAACTGTCCGATTTGTTCTCAACTTTTTACAGGTTTTGTCTATATTTTCAAGGGGAAGATGTTTATGACTGGGAATCAAAGTGTGTTGAATCGGTTTGAAACTAGTGGTTTAAACCCGCCGAGGCCTGGTTCTTCTAATTTTACCTTGACTTTATCAAGAACCAGGCCTCGGCGGGTTTAAACCACTAGTTTCAAACCTCTTCACCACACATTGATTCCCTTAGTAAGGTATACCTAATACCCATGAAGACAGATGAGATCAATCTTCTCTTACAGATGTCTTAGTACATTTAAATGCATGCTGTCAGAGTATCAGGACTCATCAGGAAGGTTTTTTCCCCTCATTTCAATTCTGGTCTTGTACAAATATTTCTGGTCCAGTAAACATTTTGAGCTACAAGCCCTGGGGTCTTGTGGTTTTATTCTCCCAAATTCAAGCCCTGATAAGTAATGCCATATCATTAGTGAATACCTTGGGAGGGATTTATGTCCAATGGGAAGGTGCCCCAGGGTAGATGGATGTCATCACAGGGGAAGTCCTCTACAAGGATCGTAATGTCACACGACTCCAGTTTCTCTCCGATAGCTCCGAGATTGGACTTCACATGAGAAGCAGAACTGTGAGAACAGAAATCCAATCGAAGACAAATCATAAGAAAAAAGTTACAACCACAAAAAGAAGAGGACTATTTTCAATATGAAAGCTCCTATTATAATTTTGGGTTGAACAAAGAATTGACTAGAGCGGGATTTGAACCTGCGACCTCCGGATTGACAAAATAGGGAGACCACCAACATAAGGGCTACCTATATTAGTTGGTAGAGCACCAGCATGTTAATCTGGAGGTCGCATGTTCAAATCCTGCTCTAGTCAAATTTTTTCACTCTAGGGAGATAGGGTTTTAATAAATAAATATCATACATTTATACTGTGCTTAATACTGCTGTTGTCCTCGAAACTAATGGGCAAGGTAGCTTGCAGGCCTGATGGTTCGTTTTTGAAAGGGCAGCAGTAAATAAAGTAATATTAGGAAAACTTATAACAATACAATAACTTTAAAAACTTACAAATACATACATGGAAAATGACAATGAAATACAATTACAATGAGCGAGAAAAGACCCGAGACACAAAATGCGTTTTAAGCTGAGATTTAACAGTACTTAAGGAACTAGATGTTTGAATATGCAGTGGTAACAAATTCCACACACAAGGAGCAGCTGCAGCAAATGCCCTGTCCCTCAAACCTCTTTTGGAACGAGGCTCAAAAGGTTTTGGGTGCCAAGGCATTATCTCTTTTATAGCAAAGCACCTCTTTTAGGAAACTGTAAATTTCTATTGGAACATTTCAAGGGGCCCAAGGCAATGACAACAAAGTACAGCGAACAATAAAAGACTAGCATTAAAGTACGAACAAAAAAATATGCACAAGTAAAGTACAATGAACAATAAAAGACTAACATTAAAATTTAAAAATACAATATGCACATGCAAAGTACAATTAACAATAAAAGACTAGCATTAAAATACGAAAATAAAATATATACACACAAAGTACAACGAACAATAAAAAACTAGCATTAAAATATAGAAATACAATATGTACATATACCATGAACATTAACAAACTACCATACCTATTTATTTTGGCCAGTTTAATTTCCTCCACTTTGTTCTCGGTTGTCTTTACTGCTATATGATCGACCAGCCTCACTCCATCAGCAACCAACACCTCCTTCAATCCACACCTCTCCGCACAGTCCTTCACACCAGGCACCTCCCACATTCTCCGGTACCACCTAAACACTAATGGAATATCCCAGGAGATGTCACTATCTTTGACCTTACCCAGGCGATCATGCAGGTAAGAGTGGACAGAGTGGAAGAGTGCAAAGTCTGTAAGGGTGACATAAGGACCCTCAGCAAACCGGAGCTCATCAGCAGCATGTGGCAATTCCGCAACAGGACTCGTCTTATCTGAAATAGTGCCAGTTTGATCTTGAACTGAAAGATTTTTAAGTAAAGACTCTTCAGTTTGGCCATGTGATGAATCCTGAGCTCTCTCCTGTTTGTTACTTATTTGGTGATTTGTCAAATTTGTACTTATAGCTGCTTGAACTTCCACATAAGACGATTTATATGATTTATACATAGCAGAACCAAATTGTTCAGAGGTTGTGGGAGTTTCAAGTAATTGTTCTTTATTTTGTTCATAGGATAGCTCTTGAGCTGTTATCTTTTTTCTAGCTGTTAGCTGATCAGTGCTAGGTGGTCTTTCCACAGTACAAGACCTACATTGTTCTTGGGTTGCAGGAGATTCAAGTTGTTTAGTTTGGCTGTCTGATGCAACCAGAGTTGCCACCTTTTCGTTGCCAAGCTTTTTATCAGCTGTAGAAGTTTGACGATTATTTACCGTTGCGCAGGCTCCGTCACCAGCAAACTCTGGCCTTGATTCACACTCGTTAGTTTTCAACCTTGTCTCGGAATCGTGATGTGATCTGTTTTTCCGATTGTTGGGATTTTCTGATTGCCTTAAAGGTTTCTCACTTTGACGGACTCTCTGCTTGTACAACTGCTTGGCCGTTTTGACTTTCCGCTTGTCAATCAAGTTCAGAGTTCCACTTTGAAACACAGTGTCTTGCATTTCCTCCAGCCTTATCTTACCGTCTTGAGGAGTCCTTAGTTTACCTTTGAGTTTCTTCTTACCCATCGGCTTAGTCAGTTTACAAGACAATACAGGGGGACTTGCAAGTCTGTGCTCCAGTTCAAGAACTCCTTTTGGGGTGGTGTCTTCAGCTGACAGATCTTGATAGATGTCTATCTCACAGAGTCTGGTCCAGGAACTGACTTCGCTGCACTTCTTCAGGGAAGACTGTCTAAAACCCTGTGAAAAAGAATCAATAGAACAGTCAGTGGCAGCTGGATGTAATAGAATTATAAATATTTGGGGGCAAGCTCAAGAAATTTCACATTTATGTAAAGAACATTCAGAGGAAGTTTAACTCTCATAAAAGCAGTCACGATAGTGATCGATTCCAGTGCTTCAAAGAAAATCTTTGTTCTCTTGGCTTTGTTAAGTAAGGGTCTCTTTACCTGTGGTACTCTAAAAAAATAATTATCCTGGCAATTCTTAGAAAATAATTCTGTTAGGATGGAAGATCCCTGGCTTCCATACGGTATGTACTTTACCTCATAGCAAAAACAAATAAATATTTCTTTTTCAAATACACTTAGTTTTTCTCCTAAATGCTCTACACCAATTTTATGACTATTGTCAAGTGCTTTGTGAGTGTTGCAAACAAAAAAATAAATTTGACCCAGCGTACTGCTTTTTAGTTTGTGTTCACTTGAGGTATATGAACCAGTTTTTACTTCTATGTAGTTGTACTTTAAAGCTTCTTCTTTCTTACCAAAAGTGCATCTAGGTTCTTATGTTGGTGACGTTCATGACCTTTATGAACTATTCGCCTCAGTACAGCACACAATCCAGAGTAACAGGTCAATCTTCCTGCTCCCACAATGGCTGGTAGCTGACACTGCTGCACAAGCCAGTCAACATTCCTTAAATCCTTCAAAGTGAATTCCAGGTTTAGAGCGGAACAGGTTGGCTTCAACGAGACTTTTGAGAACTTCCTGGCCATGTCTTGAATCATGTAGTCCTGGGAGTCACCTACTGATGGAGGTCTGATATTATGCCTGAGTATAGGTTCAGCAGAAGGCTCTTCAACAGCCTTGGCAGGTCCACAAGAACCCTCAACAGTCTTGGATGGCCCAAAGGAAGGCTCCCCAACAGACTCTGAAAGTCCACCAGAAGGTCCACCAGAAGGCTCTTCAAAAGCCTTTTCCAAAACAGAAGAGCAATTAGCATCATTGGTGTGTCTAACACAAGAATTCATAACATCAGATTTTGTCTTATCTTTAGTCACTACCAACTCTTTTTCATCCTGGCCAGAATTTTCCGGGGTTGCAGTTTGGACAAGAACAACATCAAAGGAATCGTACCCACAATACTGACACAAAAAGATCACGGTTCTGGTCTGTGGTGGCAGGTCATTTCCAACCACAGAAATATACAGCTTTTCTTTCTGTTTTGCTGTCATTTTGTCCTCCATTTGCATTTGGTTTAGTGCCATGTTATCTAAAAGAGTTATTCACACTGTTCTTAGGAAAATATAAGACTTTATGAGAATATTTGTTTCATGTCTCGAGACGCACTTACTGCAGTCATGATGTTATTTCTACAATGCAGACTGATTGTGGTTTTGGTTCGCAATCGCATACATGAAAATGTAGAAGATGTAGAAGATGAAAATTGTAGAGAAGACAGTCTCAAGCCGTCATGCAATCCAAGTTGAAACTAAAAGGTATTGTTTCCGGTTCCAATGTTGTGAAACTTGTTACCTGCATTTACAAGAACAAAACCAATATTTTAAAGGTCATTGGTGATCTATGTTACTTTAGATTTTACATGTATTTATAAGCAAAGCCGGCTGTCGATTAAAAAATGTTTTTGTTCAGTGGCATGGAAAACCCACGCAACCTCTGATCAGTAACAAAATTTGTTCCTCACACAAAGGCCAAGTGAAAAAATAAGAGATTAAAACCAGACTTCATGAATCATGATGACATCATTGTCGAACGATAACAATTGAAATTGTATTAACAAAATAATAATAATAACAGTAATAGTGGCTTCTTATATAGCGCTCATATCTGTCAATCAGTGACGCTCAAGGCGCTTCAAGTCAGTATTTTCCTGGAAGGTATGTGGAGCTACGTTTTGAAGTATGAGACCTATTCCTTTACATAGCACCATGTAATGGTTTACAATTTAGTACAAAAAAGAAAACAATACAATTGTGGGTTTTTACAATATTACATTGAAAAGGTCTTGAAAACTGAATAAAGGTTGTACAGATATGACCCTTTTCTTCTTCAAATATTACAATAATGACGCCATCAGACTAAAACAACGCCCTCAGGTACCACGTTTTAATAAATATTACTGAAGTTGCAAGTCCTATTTAAAAAGCAAATTATAAGTTAACTTATTGTGTTAACTCTGTAATTTTTACAGGCATTTAATATACCTAGTTTTGGTGACGTCACATAAACTAAAATGTCTAGTTGTAAGTGTTCATTGTTAGTGTGTTCTGTTATGACTATTTAATGGCAGTGTGTCCCTTTTTACAGTCATTTATTTATTTGTGATGCCATTCAAGCACTTCAAACACCAGCCATGAATTCAGTGTGATATGATGTCATGTGAAACATTTACTTGTTTAGAAATACTCAATACAATTTTTTGTTTTGGCAGCAAGTGCCTGTTTTTGGAATGAAAAGTAGGAGTATTGGCACTAACAATAGGTGTTCGGGCACTCCGCCCGGAACACCTCTTGTTTTTGTTCCGGTTTTTCTTACTTTTTAATACTTCTTCTTTTTCTTCTTATCCCCCGCGATTGTCCGCTAACAAAAGCACACTTCCCAAGCTCATATAAACTTGTAGCCCCAATTAGGGCCAATCCACTCTGTATCCTTGTGGATTGGCCCTAATTGGGGCCAATAAACTTGAAACTGTACATATAGTTAGATAACTCAGTGGATTGGCCCTATTCATCTGGGGCTAGAAGGAAGGTAGAATGTATACCGCACGTACATGACGTGTCTGCAAGGAAGGCAATGCTAGTTTCGCGAGAGGAATGGCAGGGGATTAATTCAATTCAAGCAGTAGCACGTCAACAAACACTCTGGACTGTCAGTGTTGCAGACAACCGTGTGAAACGCTTCAATTTGCAAATTCCACCCTTAGACTCTAATCTTATGTTAAATACATTCAGAAATTCCAGGCACTTTATATTGACTTACCTGGTCTTGTAACAAATTCGATGTCTCCAAATTCCAATGTTTTTTCACAGCAACCCCACGTGCAGCAATTGAACAGCGCCCTCAAGAGGCAGTATAAACGCGACTGAAGTGTGTAGAACTTAAAGGGGCTGCTGGTGGTGGTAATCATACCCCCATCACAAAACCCCAAACAAACGGAACAAAACAAACAAACAAACAAACAAAAACAAACAAACAAAACTTTAGTTACTTTGTCGGAAACCTTGAAGTTAAGGACTTCCAAACAAAATAAACTGGTTGATATAAAAGTGACTAAACTTGGTTTGATTGATCTAGAAATTAAGTTGAATCTCAATAGAACAATAATGGTGAACATGCTGAACCAGCAATTTGATCTATTCACATCCTGTGGCATGTACTGTGTATGGTGTAGGGGAAGAAACAGGCTCCTAGTCAAACCAATTGACAACCCTTCCCCTGAAGTTTGTTTGTTTAATGTAAGCTGATGAAAACACTCTATTTTTGCATTCATGCACTTTGGATAAGGGGGGGGGGGGTGCAGTGGCATAACCAGATATTTTCATTGGGGGGAAGCAAGAGCAGACATTAATTTTATTTATTTATTTGTTTAATTTTTGTTATGACTATTTTTTTGTTTTTTGGGGGGGGCCTATTTAATGTATTGAACCATTGATTTGTGCATTAAAAAAAAACTCATTTGGAGGGAAGTGGCAATTAGGGTTTTGATCGGAGAGGAGGGAGGAGGAGGTGGCTCCAGTCCCCCTGTATACACAACCTCACGTATGCTCTATTAATTACATATTATTTGCTAGATCTGAATTAATTATATGTTATTATTACCAGATGTTACCCGAGTTAATTGGGCCAGTTCACCCTCTCCCCTGAGGCGCTATAATTAATCATAAAACACAAATGGTAAAAGAAAACAAGAAAACAAGAAAACAAGACATAGCGGGTCGATGGTTTCAAACCTCCAATTAGGATCTATGGTTCAGTGCTTATGCATGTCAAATTATATTATTACAAAATACTATAATTGATAAAATTTAACATTTCAAAAACGAATTACATTTCATAAGACCTAGTTTTTGCTACCAAGTCTTGATTAACAATTTGTCATGATAAGGTAATTAATATGTCAATGTGATTGATTTTTTTGTTAAAGTAATTAATATGTCAATGTGATTGTTTTTTTTTTTTTAAGGAGGCTGTTTGTTGGTCGAAATTATTCAATATTAGTTCTTATCAAAATAGACTTCTCGAAAAATATAATAAAATTTGCATTTCCATGGGAAGATTAAAAACCAATGACTTTCCAACAACACATGCAAAATTTAAAGTTAATTTACCACAAAATTTCCCACATTATTGTCCACAATCTAATTGTATAGTAGCTAATCATGCCACTTGATGTGGGGATAATGAAACATAGATGAATAGCAGCAGCCTGTGCAAGCGTGGCTCCCCTGAATAAAACAAAAAACAAAACCAAAAAAACAAAACAAAAGAAACATTAAAAAGTAACTATATATATATTGGGGTTGAACGAAAATGACTTGAGGGGGGACTTGAACCTGCGGCCTCTGGATTAATGTTCCAGTGCTCTACAAACTGAGCTAGTATCTAGCCCTATGTTGGCCTGGACATGACCTAAAGCTCTGTGGTACAATGTGCCCAAAAGCTACAAATGTCATTGTCTAGGCTAGCCAATAGTTCAAGACATGCCTGCGTCTTGAAGGGGCTACTGATGCCTCCTTAGTTCTGGGCCCTATTTTTAAAATGCTGCTTGGTAGAAACTTTAGGCTTAGCAAAAAATGGCAGCAAACTTCAGGAGCAGTGTAAAGTGCATGTTGTAATTATTTGTTTGTTTAATTATCATTATTATTATTTTTTGTTTGTTTTAATTATATTATTTATTTATTTAGGGGATGGAAACCCATTTAAGTCTGTTAAGCAAGACTTGTATGCGCTCAACACAACGGGGCCCAGGGCCAAATTTCATCGAGCTGCTAAAGCAGACAATATTGCTGAACAATTTTCTGCTAAGAAAAAATAAGCGGGAAACCAGTTGCTAAAGGTACATCATGACACAGTATTTTCTGCTTTTTAAAACAGTTCTATGAAGTTTATAAAGCTGTTGAGCACACAGGTGTGCTTAGCAGAGGAAAACAAACTTGCTTAGCAAAATAAAGGTTACCAGCCATTACTTGTAACTGGTACCCCTCTTATTAGCACATTGACTACATTTCTAAGAAGATCTCTCAGAGAATGGGCTTCCTGAGACGTTCTGCCAAACCCCGTCTGCCTAGTTCGACATTTAAGATGTTGAGTAATGCTATAGTTCTGCCTTTATTTGACTACTGTGATGTTGTGTGGTCAAGTTGCTCACAAAGTTATTCGGATAAGTTGCTTAAACTTCACAACCGTCTGGCCAAGCTTATCCTAAATGCTCATCCCAGGACCCATGTTATCGACTTGCATCAGGCACTTTCCTGGTCTTCCCTACCTTCTCGTTGGGAATATCACAGAATGTGTGAAGTTTTCAAATGTATTAATAATATGAGTCCAGCTTATCTAAAAGCCCGCTTTAAAATGCCTATTCACTCAACTAACACTTGCTCCAAGTTCAATGGGTCATTATACCTGCCCAGTGTTCCAAAGACAAATGCAGGTAAGCGCACTTTTCAATATCTTGGTACCCTGGGATGGAACAAGCTAAACACGGCTCAGAGGCAGGTCAACACTCTCAGAAATTTTTAATCTCTGTTTTAAGTTTGTACCATATCTAGCTCTTTCTTTATATCTATATATATTTGTCCAATTTTGTAAAATTTTATCTTTTATAATCTTTTAACCCGCCCTACTATACTGATGGGGGAGGGGGGAATTTTTCGTCCATTGTCTCTTTTTATTATTATGCTAACCAATTGTACTTAGTCATTTACTGCTATAGGTGATTTTATTATTATGGTTCCTTTGTAATGTGAGTATTGGTTAGCCTGCAATTTGCCGTTTTGGACGGTTACTGGCTTCCGTTTTGAGCTTATTTTAAAGTTATCTTTGCTTTTTATACTTGCCTCTTTTTAATGAATTTTTAATTGATATGCGATGGTGTAATCCTTTGTGATTGCTTATAGACTTTTTTAAATTATTTGACTCATGTTTTAATTTTCATGTACCCTGCTTTGGACAAGTGTTTAACATTTTTGTGTCTTTTTTCGTTTTACCTTGTAAGATTTTTGATCTTGTTTTACACTTGTTTTTGTCTTTATTCATGGATTTTCTTAGTGCTCTGTATTTTTCTATTTCCTTTTTTTATATTTTACTGCCTGTACACAGGGCCCTTAAGGATAGCAGTTGTATTACTGATAAGGCTACCCTGTCTAAATAAATCAATAAATAAATAAATATTTTTGCTCGGGCAATTAATTTGTGAAGCAAGTTTGCAAACAGCTAAAAGAAATTGGACCCAACATAAACATACTTTTCTGACTCCAACTCCATGGGGAGTCAAAAGTTGGGATTAGTGGAGTGTGATTGATTTGGTATTAAGACTAATGAGGCAATTAATAAAAGTGAAGGCATCAAAAGAATTCCCACTGGATTACCTATGGGCATTTAGATAGATTAGATGGATTGTAGCTGACTGAATGCTCTCTAGGGTATATAGTACAACCTGATTAACATGGGCACTCAGTGAAATGGACTCAACCGAGCAACAATTTCTCTGAAATGGTACACCTTTGACTTTGGAAGACTACACATCCATTCCCGTTCTCAAATTTGCAACCAACCTGTCAAAATTAAGTTGTCATACACGCAACAAAGTAATTTCTGAGAAATTAACTGTTTTCAGTAACACTTTTGGGTGCAACAAGCGGCTCTTCTGCTGTTGGTTTGGACAATAAATACAAATACAAAAAACCTCTTTTGGACTGAGTGTATGCTCTGAGAGGTCTTGGTTTGTTCTAAATGTTTTGAACAATGTGCTTGATTCGTCTTAAGGAGAATGCTAGGCTGCTGCTCAGTGATGCTTGGGATTAAGCACTGTTGAAGGGATGCAAGTTTATACTGGAAGGATTCGAGTTAGGCTTGACCGGTGAAGCGTGAGTGTTGTCTGCTGATGTGTGCGCACCGAAAGACGGGCAGAATAACACTGAGAAAAAAACACATTGGCCCTTCTCAGAGCTCATAGCCAACACTCCTTCCAAAAGAGGTTTTTTTCACATGGTTGTACCTGAACATTTTATTATAAATATTTTTATTTTGTTGTTATATAACACTAACACACAAGTAGATCCTTGCCATTTGATTGGAGGGTTGTAGGTCCAAAATTGTTAATAAAATAATGACATGGCCTCCACGAAAAAACTGTGCACCAGAGTCGCCTCTCATTATCAAAAGATAGCTGATGGGAACAGGAACTTTGTTATAAGAGGACCGCAAAAGAAAGAAAAACAAAGCAGAAATAAGATTTGGACTTTCAGAATGCACTCTCTTTAAGCAGGGCCTCTTTATAACTCACTCACTCTCACTCTATCCCGTAGCTGTTAGGCCGTAGGGGTGAAGAGATAGCAGCCACAACACACTTCCTCCACAACTCTCGATCTTCAGCAGTCCTCAACAATTGCTCCCAGTTCAGTCCCGTAAATAATAATAATAATAATAATACTCGGTTCTTATATAGCGCTTTATCCCACCCCTAGGGGCGTATCAAAGCGCTCCGTATTTTTTCCTGCAAGGTATGTGGAGCTACGTTTTGAAGTATGAGACCCATTCCTTTACATAGCACCATGTAATGGTTTACAAGGTGCTGTGGCGCAATATGCAGCCAATCAAACCAGGAACACCGGGGCGAACCCCTTCTCTTTTCGATAAGTGCACTGGGTTCTTTTACGTGCATTACACAACACACGGGACCAACGGCTTTACGCCCCATCCGAAGGACGAAGCAATAATGGTTAAGTGTCTTGCTTAAGGACACAGGTGTCACGACCGGGACTCGAACTCACACTCTGCTGATTTGAAACACCAGAGCTTGGGTCCGGTGCTCTTATCCACTCGGCCACGACACGTCCACTCCTTCACATTGTCTACCCATGTTTTAGGTGGTCGCCCTCTTTTTTTGGTTCCTCCTGTTGTTCCTTCCAGTATGATGTTAGCCAAAGCTACCTTTCCACCTTATGACGTTACCAAACCACCGGAGTTTCCTTCTCTTAACAATGGACAGAAGCCTCTCCTGCTTTCCAATGTGCTTTCTAACAAGGTTTGACTGTATTCACTATGCATTTTCCTCCCATCCCTTTTAACTGTTGCAAGCTAGACCACATCATGTGTTTCAATACACAATGTACACAGCAATACAAAACATCCTTTTTGAGGTTACAAGACTATAATCTTGTCTGTTTATTCTTATAGTTTTGTCCTCCAAGCCAATGACAAAAATCTAATTGCATGTTATATAAAGCAAACAACTACCGCGTGTAGTAGAGAGAATACTGTCATTCATTGAAAGTCCCTGATTTTTCCATCCAACTGTGCTATGTTTCAAACATTCCATATTTCAACGAATGAAAATTTTCTTACCATTGCATCCATAAACATTCATTAATCGCAAATCTAACACCACGCAAAGCTTCAAACAGTACACAACAATTTCTGCATTGTTAGGGATTTGTGCATGTTCATGGGTGCTTTTTGTTATGGCAAATCAAAATAAATAAAAACTGTTGGATACAAAAGTACTTGGGGGGTGGGGGGCACATGAGTGTCAAAATCCAGCTACATTACATGTAGTGCCCTTAGAAGTGATGAAAAACACATGGCCACATGGTCCCCTCCCCCCACCCCGTGAACAAATTCTGGCTACGCAGCCGAATAAGATAATCCCATACTAAGCATAATGAGAACTTATCTTCCCCAAGAAAATTGCAATTGGGAATGGGCTCTGTAGTGTGGATCAAAGGGCTTCAGCCCCACAATGAGCTTAGACTAAACACTCAGAGGAATTTCTGGTAGAGATTGTCATAATAATAGTGTATATCGAATGACAAACCATAATCTTTATTCGTCTGGTTGACTTAAGCAACTGCTTCCCTCGTGAGCTTGTGACTAAAAGTGCAGAGGAATTGTTGATAGAGATGGTGATAATAGCAGTGTACATTGAATGACAAACCATATCTTGATTCAACATGCTGACTAGCAGTTGCTTCCCTAGTGAGCAAAATAAGTGATAATGAACTACTATGCACTGATTAATATACCACTCCCTCACATGTTAATGTGAAATAGCAAATTGGCAAAATTCCATCGTTAGGAAGAACGCTTGTACATGTACATGTACATATTTCTAAAAAGCAAATTGGCATATTTTATTAAAGATGCTGTGCAATTTTTTAACGGAGGAAAGGGTACGTAGCACTAAAAACCTTGTACAGTGTTTTTTAGTTTGCTGTGAATGAGAATGAGAACGTCAACTTTCAGCTGAGAAGTGGTTTGCCTGAATACAGGCTACACCATCAAAGCCATAGGTGTTGTGTAATGCATGCAGAAGAACCCAGTTACACTTATCGCTTACATAAGGGGTTTGTCCCTGTCAGCCGGTGTTTTGGGCAGTGGCAGCTGAATAGCACCATGCAATCCCTTATTATTAAGGTGCTACAAAAATGAGTCTCCCGTAACTCGAAAAGTTAGCTGTATAAGCTAGTTGTAATTATTAGGGTGCATGCACTCACCATGTTACACTTCTGTTGCCCCGACATCTCTCTTTTTTTTCCGGGATTATTCAGTAGTCACAAATTCCAGGATCGCTATCCTTTTATTGGCCATGAGGATTATAAAAGATCGTTAGGCTGCCACCTTTGTAAGTCCAAGATTACGGTGACCAAAATCTTCATTTTCTCAAAAGATTAAAAGAAAATCCTGGTGCATTTTATAAGAACATCTGACTGGTTCCCTCTTAAAGGCAAAGTATACCTTTGGTTTTTGAAACAGTTCAATTGTTTTAATCCTACATAAGTATAGATACATACAAACAAATTAAACTGTGAAAATTTCATAAGATGGTAGCGATTTTGAGATATTGCCAAAAATCTGGAGCGATTATGTCCACGCGGGAAGAATAATCCGTGATTGGTATACACATTCTGAGAAACGTTTTCTGAGATTGAAATGTTTTTGAGTCCCTCTCTCTAAAACCACATTCCACTGAAGGGAATTGTTTCTCAAAATGTTATACATTATCAATAGTTGCAGTGCTTCTGATCAAGTCAGTTTTTATGGTAATTAATTTTTGGAGTAATTACCAAAGGTATAACCTCCCTTATAATGTAAATAAATACTATACATGCAATTTCTTTTTCCTTGAGCCAGTTGGTTCAATCCCACAGAGACAAAACACCACTGAATAAAACATCCAAAATGCCTGATTTTATATTCAGTGTCTTGTCTCATTTATTCATTTATTCATTAACCCATTTAGAAAATCTCACGGAGGGAAAAAATGAATATATGTATTATGCGGAATTAAACTACACTCATTGGATCTCATGTTTATAACACAGATCTAATTGACCAAGAAGCAGGGTGGTAATTTGTAGGAACACTTTTCCTTGTGTCAGGAAAATGTTTCCTTTCAATTTTTCCTTTGTTATGGTTGTTTGTGAATTTGAGAGGTCTTCAAAGGTCTACATGCGGATATTACCATTGCCTCAGGGCTTTGGGAGAAAAATCCACAAGACCGCAGGGCTTGCAGCTCTCAAACTGTTTCAGGGTATCTGCACACTTTAGAAACTCAAATTTAAGACTTTTTAATACCTTTTTAATGCTACCCTTAACAACATTTTAAGACCAAAATGTGTGAATAAAGCAGGCAGGGATGAGATTTTTTTTAAAATGAAAAAGTCATAAATTTGTCCATCACTCGCCGGCCGGACAAGTTAACAAATATTTTGAGTCGCCTGCAAGTTTCTTCACTAACCCGCATGTATGTACATTGTATGCACACAATTTTCAAAGCGTTGAAGAAAAAAATGAAGAACCCCCCCAAAAAACAAAACAAAACACGGATGCGAAGTTAACTTATTGCCTAATTTATTTAAGACCTCAGAAAACTGAATTTAAGACCTTTTAATGCTTTTTAAGGAATCGGAGACACCCTGTTACTGGACTGGAATTTTTTCCCCAAGACCAGACTCAAAACAAAAAAAGACAAGTAAAGACCAGAATCAAAATGACAACACAGCTTTAACATAGGCCAACACACTTTGAATTGGAATGAGAAAAAAACAAACCCCACACAGTTTAGCATTTTAACTGTTTGAATTTGAACAAGCACTTAGAGAAGATTGATGTCATTTGTATTATGGGGAAGTATGCCTCAATACTCAACAGAATTGACATAGATTTATCAAATTGAAAGCCAACATTTGATCAAACACACAAGAGTGCCAGATTTGTTTATTCATGATTTTACTGAACTGATGCTAATTGTACTTACTAAAAATATCAGGATTTCCCAACGGAATGTATTTTTCAGTGAAGATGAGATGGGATTGGTAGATTACTTACAGTGGACTTTGCTGTAGTTGTGACACCCGTATTTTTTTAACAAACCCCCAAACTAGATTAAGTTTTCTAGTAAAGGTATCTATGCCACTCAGTCTTTGGAATGATCTACTATCATGCTATTGGTCTTCATACTGTATTGTTCAATCGATTCAAATTTAAAGTTATTGATTGAAACTTACTTACTTTCTAATCATCACTCATCGTTATGCTTTTCAGCTTTAGTTTTGTGTAAAGCTCTAGGATACCTTTGTGAAGAGCACTATATATTATTATTATTATTACTATCATTATTAATTAGGTCTGGAATAACACAGAGGCCATGTCCTCTGTTGCCCCATGGTCGTGGCCTCGGTGCCCCTACAAAAGTTTCCCATAGACAATAGATTCTCCAATGAAAGTGCCCTTTGCAAAATTCATACTATATGGCCTCGCCCTTTCAAAGATGAAATTCCAGGCCTGATTCAAGTAATTGTGAACGCAACACAAATTATGACAACTTTGCTCCTGTCCTGTTTTGGATGGTCTGACTTTTTTGTGAAAAGATTTCTCTGGAGAAGAGTTTACGCAATGAAGAACTTTGTCACTCCTTAGCGCACCTCTGCATCAACAAGGCTTGGAGCGATGCAAACCCCCTTGCCTTCTACCTTGAAGGGGCCTCCCTTATAGCAAGCCACCTTGTCGGCGTTAGTCCGAAGATGTGGCTTGATCTGCTCAAATATCTTCTTCTTGGGATTCATCTGGGGCGGGAAGACACCCACTGAAAGAAATTGAAATTTTAAAGTGAACAAAGTCTTAAAAATATATGAAATACTAGCTGTTAATAACCTAAAATATTACTTGGCACAAAGTTTGTAGCAGTATGCATAGGCGTAAGACCAAGAGGGGCAGGGGCAAGGGAGGGGGACACTGCCCTGCCAAATTCAGGCACAGCAAAGAAAGAAAAAAGACGGCCAGAGAAAGCGAAAAAGAAATTTTATCCGGTATTAGAATTGGTAAATGCGTTTTTATCTGTGTAAAACTTTGGGCAAATCAACCCTCATTCAAAAAGTCCCTATACACCCACGTTTGCATATAGAACTAATCAGCTTGAAGACTATTGCTCAAACTATCAGAAAGCATGTCCATATCAGATACATTATGTCACTCTAGAGGCAGTCTAAACTGAAAGTGTACCTTGTAAATCTTGAGTAATAAACATGCTCGGTTTAACACCCGGTTCAGACAGGCGCTCTAGAGTCGCGCCGAACCAAATAGATTAGGAGAGACTCCAGGTCGACCCAATTAAATTTTGGTTTCAGACAGGCGAACTTAACAAAACATTTACATTAGGTTCGGCTCATGACAGGATCGACGTCTGAAACCAAGGCGCTCCAGAGTCGTTCCGAACGACTGCAAGAGTCGATCTTTCGACTTCTAGCTGTTTCGACTTCTAACTGTTTCAGACGTCAAACTTTTCGTGTACTTAATTCGATAATTTGGTTCGGCGCGACTCAGACCGCCTGTCTGAATCGGGTGTAACCCACTCGTTATTAAATTGTTTTGATATAAACACCTGCTGACAAATAAATTGTTTGACTACTGCAGCATGAAGCACACATTAGTACACAGCAACATGTGTTCAGAGGCAAGCTTTATATAATCAATCATCTACAGGATTTAACTATAGAGCAAAACAAGTAGTGAAAACTTCCTCATTATTAAATTCCTTTACATAAACAAATCAAAATTGTAATCCTTCAAAACTTCAGAGTGTTTCCAACAAGTTTTCTCATTGAGGGCACTTGATGCTTTGAACTGGATAAATATGCTGTTTTTGAGTGTTTTACATCCTTAAAATAAGCAATCAAGGAAGAAAGACGAGTGTTAGTTCGTGAAAACAAAACAAATGACAAGAAGCAAAACAATGATTTCCAATTTCACAAATTGATAATTTTCAATGTATTACAACAATAATATTATGTTTTTTTTTACCCTAACACTGATGGGAACTAAGCACTGTATACTCGGTCCCTTCCCCGAGTCCTGTCAAAAACAAATGTATGGGCATATCACTTGGTAGGGATTCGAACCCAGGAACTTTGTCATGCTAGAGCAGATGTCTTACCACTAAACCTCTGGGCTAGCAAGGTGGCTTGAGGCAGTTCAAAACCTATATTTTAGCAGCAGAAACTGCAAGGATTTATAGATTTAACATTTTATTAAATTACATTGTGTGTCACATCGTGAAAACGAAGGTCAGTGCGCGCGCGTAGCCCCCACTCACAAGGTTTGTTTTACTTTGTAAAACTGTTTTTGTTCACATTGAGCAGAGTGTGTGTTGTGCACTGATAAATGTAACCTGTGCAGTGTGCCACTTCGAGAAAATGAAAGTAGGCACTTTCTTGCGAAGATGGCCATGTACAGTCATCGTAATTTAAAAGTAAAGCTCTTGAAGCTTGATGAAATTGTTGGCCTTGATGAATAATGTATAAACATTTTAAAATCTGAAAACTTAAAAAAACATATTAGTGTATGGAATGTGTTAGTTTGTGGCATCACTGATGATAAGCCTTTGAAAGTGTTTTACACTTTGTAAGGTGATGTCCACTGGAGTAAATGTGTCTTTTTCATGGATGTGTGTGTTTTTTATTATTCTATAGCGCAATTTGAAGCATTTTCTGTTCAATAAATTTGATGTTTTTTGGTTAATTTATTGTGAATGTGTTACACCGCGTTCACACTTGATCCTGCTAGGAGGATCAAAGGAGGATCAGATCCCGAAAGCGAGATCAAGCATTTTTGTGCCGCGTTCACAATGTGATCGCGCATTGATCTCGCATCGTTAAACGGAAGTTCAGTTCAGCTGACGGCAAAGGTTACTGTGCGAGGTCATTGATTGTGCGCGCGCATGTTGTTTTGTTCGTTGTGTCGCGCCATTTTTTTATTTGGTGTACATGTGTAACTAAACGATACGGCGACACACGTACGTTGCAGTTTCCGTTATCTATGTGAACAAGCATTATTCTCCTTCTTCTCGAGGTATTTTTTTCTTGATTTACAATGGAAGATGTCTTCAATTTCTTAGCAGTTATTCTGCTATTAGTTTTGGCCCAACTACATCGTCGACATCGCCGCAGAATGACAAATATGGAGGACATGGGGCCGGGGACCAGTTCACGATAGAGTGCACATGCACACACAATGTATATTGTACAATAAATCCCCCATGTACATGACACAGCGTTGTCCGGCCACGGACGATGACGACAGGTAGGCAAAGCGTTGTTTACAATTTCTTGTTTTGCGTTTTTTTTTTAATGACCTGACACACCGGATGTGAGCAGCTTAAATTGCAGGATCTGATCTCGATCTGCGTTCACACTTGTTTTTTGATCGCCTTTGCGGGATCTGATCCTCCTTTGATCTCGCAATAAAGGGAGATAAAAAAGGAGGATCTGATCCTGATCGCGTTCACACTAGCCGGTGATCTCCCTTTGATCGCCCTTTCGAGATCAGATCCTCCTTTGATCCTCCTAGCAGGATCATGTGTGAACGCGGTGCTAGTACTTTTGTGTCTGGAAATTCATGCCTATCTGCCTGATTCCAATACTGGTGAAGAATCAGACAAGAACCCTGTACCAAGACTATGTGTACCTACAGTAAGTGTACTGTTCTGTTTAAAAAAATCAATAAAAAAATACTCCAGTCTGTGGTAACTCAATATCGCAATGTTAGACTCTGATAAGATTGGTATGCCTGGTCCCCCGCTAAGAGTTTTGGCTCGGGAGTTACAGTTCCACACCCATCAACCTGAAGAATTTCCATGCGATGGATTTTCGAGGACTTGGAGTGGTGTAAGGTGTTCACTCAAAATCAGTCCCCATAAATTATCAGAGTATTTTACATTGTACCCAGTATCGAGGACTGAGAAATGCACTCAGACGGAGAAATCTCTGAAGAATATTGCGCATGACTAATTCTTAATCTTAAATCAACATTGGCACCGATTATACACTGATCTAATATCTGCGCGTGTAACACTCGGGAATCATCAGTGGTTCCCACCTGACTTCTTGGACAGCTAAGTGTTGTTTTTTTCACCTCCTCATAACAGCACTTGACCAGCGCTAACTGGATCTGCAATCCTCATAAGGACAGCTTACGAGTGCCTAAGTTAACATTGCGGCTGTGAATGGGAAGGGGTGGGTCGATTTATGTCGCAGCCACTTGAGCCATTTGTTGGGGTTGTTGGTCAGGCAATAGGGAACTCTGATTGCACTCCAAGACACCTGTTGACCCTTCAGAGACAATGCGCTCCTGTATAAGTATTATTTTTGCCACACGCCAAGACATGGCTGGTCATGTCCTTGTCCTGAGAGTGACTGGAAAAATTATGCTCCATAAATTCTGTTTTCTTATTTAAGTAATGTGTTAACATGGGAACTTGTTAATCCAACACACCACCCACAGCATCAATTTTTAGGGTTGAATGACTGGGCCAAATGATTAAATGGCTATTGTTTCTTTTTACTCATACTGTACACTGATGTATATGTATATAAAACACTCTATACTCAGTAATTTCCCCAAGGCCTGCGAAAAAAATTCAAAGGCATGTTACTGGAGTGGGATTCGAACCCATTCTAGAGCAGATGTCTTACCACTAGACCTAAGATTGCCCGCTAGCTAGCAGCAGTTTGAATCCTATATTTTAGCAGCGGGTACCACAACAATCTAATAGATGTTAAATTTGCATCAGGATAAAGAATGTTATTTGTGTTTTACCCATACACTGATTTGTGTTAAGCACTGTATACTAAAAAAAAAAATGCACAGGCATATTACTTGACCTTTGCCATTCTAGAACAGATGTCTTACCACTAGACCACCGAGATTTCCCAGTAGCTAGAGGCAGTTTGAATCCTATATTTCAGCAGATTAAATGGCTGTTTGTGGCAATAATCACTAGTAGGTATTATGGTATGGGCCAATTCTGGCCTATGTGATTTTAAAAGGTTTCTTTTTAGGGGCCATTCAGAGTAATCAGTGTTTAGAAATTTGAATCTTATTTTGAATTTGTTTTGACCCACCGACCCACCTACCCACCCCAGATTTTTAATATTGGCAGACTACTTAACATACCCAATACACTGAAGAACAAAGTAATGCCTCAAATGAAGCAGATATTTTACATCAATGTTCTCCCAGCTCCTGAGTTTTCAGTGGCTTCCACTCAAGCATGTAACTTTGTAGTTGAAACAGAAGAGGAAATTCTTGCCATCTACACATGTACAGGTACGTTGTACCCATAAGACACGTAGGTTGGCTATCGATTGACCAATAACAATGGACGGCAAAGACAAACAAACATGACAATCTAGAAGGCCCCCAGGTTATTTCCCCATAACAATTTGTTTTTTCTATTACTTTAGTTGTAAGCTGAATTCCGACTTCTTTTGACCCAGCCGAACACAATTTCCGATTTTTTTTTTTTAAAACATTGATTATTCTGAATGGCCCCTTAGGTACATCTGTATGCATCTAGCATTCAATGAGTAGCGAAAATAGTTTTGTGTGTGTAGATATACACCTATAATACTTTCTTCACACTAGGTGCTTAATGAGTCCTGGGGGAAATCCAACAAGCATACCCATGACCCCTGCATTCTAAAGCAGATATCGTATCCACTAGACCATTGAGCGTGCCAACAGGTACAGCAAAAAAGAGGGGAGAAAAACTAAGAAAATTGATGCAAATTGTTGCATCAGGGAATTAAAAAAAAATATTATTGCTGTTACAGGATCCGAAATTGCTGCTCATCACCGGGCACGCTCGGTGGTCTAGTGGTTATGATATCTGCTCTAGAATGCAGGGGTCCCAGATCCCACCTGAATAGTATGCCTGTAGATTTGATTACATCGATCAATGTATATTACATGTATGTTAAAAAGAAAGAAAAAAATAAAAAAGATATGACACAAAGTCTTAGTTTTGGATGATATTGACTCACGTTCATATCCCTCGCAGCTGACGCGATCTCCCGGCTCCACCCCCTGGGGAGGTATCAAGAGTTCCACCTTATCGGGTGTGGCAGCACACATGACCATTGCCTGGCTGAGAATGCCCCTCATCTTCGCTGGTTTCAGATTACAGCATAGGATCACCAGACGATTCTGCATCTAAAAAGCAGACCAGAAACACAGGAAACCAAAGTTGAATTGAGTACACAATCAGCACATTTAATGGGTGTGCACAGATTTACATTTAACTTACATGGTATTAAGATCAGGGGTGGGGCCACAGGGGAGGCTGCTTGAAGAAGAAAATATAAAATGGGGAAAAGGAAAAGAAAGGAATGATAGAAAGAAAGAAAGAGGAAGAACAATTGATAAAGAAGAGGGACTGAAGAGAGTATCGGTATATCAAATCATGATAGTGTTCCACTTTTTAGTCATTTGTCAACCGGTTCTTCGTGTCCTTTTTATGTTTGTCTACTACATGTATGCCTGCCAACCTGACAAAAATACGAACACCCAGGCGCAGACCCTACCCATAAAACATGTAACAACAAGTCAACAGTGTTGGAGTGTCACTGAATTGGACAGCGCCATCATTTATCTACCATAACAAAGTTATTTAAATATTCATAGCAAGGAGAGCTTTTCTAGACCATTCAGATGTGCTTAAACCCTGAACCCTGCCAAGGGCTTTACCCCTGGACCTTAAGCAGGCCCCTGGACCCTATTTTGGTAAGACTCTGAAGCTTTGTCGCACCCCACACACAAATACCCTGGCCCCGCCCCTAATTAAGATGGTCATGGTTGAAAACTTCCCTTGAAATACATTTTGCAAGAAATCCTAAAGTTTTTGATAAATTAGTATAACAATTAGTTTTAATCTTGTGAGTTCACAACCAAATGGTTGAAACAGCGAAAACATACAAGGTTTTTTCCCTCCACTATTTTCTTGTGACTCAGACGACAGATTGAACCTAAACTTTCACAAGTTTGTTATTTCGTGTACAGGATTGGTCACATAAAGTGCAGGTGCTCTTTGACAATCACCGATGTTGTTCCGTGCTTCATTAGGGAGGTTTCGCATACGAACGGATACGGTTAGTGCGACGGATACGTCATCATTATGACGTCATACGCTACTCGCTATCCGCTATACGTGCAGACGACACTGATATCCCGCTTGCTACACGTAAGTAAAAAACACGTAGGAAAACTCGAACTTCTAGTAATTCTCCTGTATTTGTTTCCAAATATGTATGAATAGTATCAAAATAAATGAATCACTGAACATGTACGTGTCATTTTGTTGATTTCTAAAGACTTTGAAATACGAAAAAATGCACTGTTTCTTCGTCATTTTCCTCTAAAGCTATGAACATAAGCTCGTCTATGGAGGATGCCATGTTGAACAGCGCCACCAAGTGCTGTGCTGGAACAGCGAACAGTGCCACCAAAACGCTGGGATTGCAAAACAACAGAAAGACTGCTAACAGTTACGGATAGCTAAACGTATGCGTATCCGTTCGAAACCTCCCTAATGATTGTTTTGGGTGACATACTCATTTCCATCCTCTGATTTTCAATTAACATACAATCTGACCAACCTGTGAAAATGACACCATTATTGAAGAGGAAAGGATATATCAAACTCAATTTTGTGATGTACTAATTTCCCATGTGAGTGGGGAAACCATTACAAGTCCCTTACCTCACGTTAAAATAGTGTAAATTGCCATTCTATTCAATACCCTTCCAGTGCAAAATTTGTCAACATCCAAAACATCCGATGATATCATTTCAAGGAAAATGGGTCTGTACATTTTGTACCGGGATGTTTTGGTTAATTCTTGACTTTTTCAGAGCCAAATTTGAATTATGTTGCAATAAGGGATTAAATAAAAGAGTGGCGACGAGTTCTTAAACGGTCGTTTAAAACCTTGCAGGGTCGTGGCCGTGCGATAAAGGCACTCGCCTTCGGCTTGGGCCTTTATCGCACGGCCACGACCCTGCCGGTTTTAAACGGCCGTTTAAGAACGAGTCACTACTCTTTTATTCCCATTCATAAATGCCAATTTGTTAAAAAGTGAAAGAATAAGGAAAATCGGTGGTAAAAAAGACAATCTGTTTGTTTATGCGAATTTTCTAAGTTTGTACATTTTCAAAAACTTTTGTAAAATTTTGTTTGGGCGCGTTGGGTTGTGTGCACGCGTGTGTCGACAAGATTACGCGCGGGTATACTAATAGCTGTATATTGCGTTCCGCGTAAGTAAATTGGCGTAAACAAGCTTGCGCGCCCAACAAGCCGTTTAAACACCCCCACGTGACGTGCTCTCCACCAATTAGAATGGATAAACTGTCCAAGGTATTTATGAATTAGATTTCAACAACTAATGGGTCTTTAAATTCCAAAGAGGAATATTTTGTCAGTCAAAGGGTCAATTTCAAGGCTATTTTGATCAAATTTTTTTCGAAAGTCAGGAATGAACCAATAATCTGGGTAATAGTATGTTAGGCGCCTTGAGCATCCCTTGGGGTGGATATGTGCGCATTATAAATGTTGTTATTATTATTATTATTATTAATCTCAGCATAAGAATGTACAGACCCATTTTGCTCAAAATTATGTCATCGGATGTTTTGGATGTTGACAAATTTTGCCCCGGAAGGTTATTGAATACACTGGCAATTTATACCATTTTAACTTGAAGTTAAGAGACTTGTAATTTTCCCCCCACTCCCATGAGGACTATTTATTGGAAAGAATAGTTCATCAAAAAATTGAATTTGACACTTCTCTTCCTGTTAAGTGGTTTATGATTTATCTGAATTTTTGCGACAATCAAATTCTGATTAGGGGGAGGGGGGAGGGGGGAGGGGGGAGGGGGGGTCTTCAAATGCTATTTTCTTTACTCTGACAGCACATCCGGAAAAACTTGTACTGGAAGATTGGTACTGCTTTAAATTTTACAAACAGGGAGATTCCAGATTACACTTGTTGATTGTTTCTTCTTCAACTTGCCAATTCTGTACTTTGTCTTTGATTTGAATACAAATTGAAATGATTTCGATCAGTAAGGTCCTCTTACAGTAGTTGTTGTAAGCGTAACATAATTTTACAAAAAAAGCTCACTTGTTACAATGACATTTAGGTTGATGGAGGGCCTCCTCCAGCCTCGATCCGATTGATTGATAATAACAAACATGTACTCGAGTCTCCCATCTTAGCAATTCAAGATTGAGTGACCAAACATGTCATTGCACCAGACATTGAAATTATTCAGGTTGTCAACAGCTCATTTAAAATGTCTTTCCATCTGTGCATTTCTGTCACGACGATTTGGTTTTTCAGTCTCTACAAGAACAGCTTGACATTTATCTCATGTACGATGTTACTGAACACCGCGTGGCCCAATTTCATGTAGCTGCTTCGGCAGAAAATACTGCCTCAACATTTTCTACTTAGCAAAAATTAGCAGGATACCAGTCAGAAGTGGTGCATGTGACATGGTATTTTGGCCGGTAACATTACTTTTGTTAGCATCATTCTCTCATGCTTAACCTGTATTTCACCCAAGATGAGATTATGACATGGTTGTCAACATAACATCACTTCTTTTGCCTCCCACAGATAAGGCTTATATTTCCTAATTGCTCTTTGAATTCCACAAAATTAATGTGGTACTTTATCGAACTCCCAGTAAATTGAGTTTACTGGTTAAAGGGTGTTTGTAACATTGGTGAGAGTAAAAATATAAATGTTCACAGATTCACACATAACTTACATGGTATAAAGATGGTCATGGTGGGAAACTCCCTTTCAAATATTTTTGCTTTAAATGCTATAGTTTTTGAGAAATGAGTAAAACAATTAGTTTTGATCTCACGAGTCGAAAACTCGATGTTTGAAAACAGTGAAAACACTTCAGGTTTTCCCCCACTTCTTTCTGGTGATTGCAATGACCGATTGAGCTTAAACTTTCACAGGTTTGTTGCTTCATGTATATGTTGGGAGACACCAAGTGAGGATACTGGTCTTTGACATTTACCAAAAGTATAAACTCCCTTTAAATGTCTTCCACAAGATAATTGTCTGGTACAGAGAGATTTGTATCTTGCTATGTTTTTAGCAGGTGTGATATTTGACTGGAAACAAACAAGTAGGCTTTTAAAAAAATATCAGGCATTGTGATGGCAAGATAAAACAACAAGAAATGAAAGAAACCATTTTCAATTAGGAGGAACAGAGGCATGATATTTGGTCCCTGGGAAAACAGTAGAAAATGTTTATCAAGTACAAGGGTTGACTTACATGCACAAGGTGTACATTCTAACAGACTTTTCAGGCCTTATTAATAACAATTTTTCTGATTTTTCCAAGGGCAAAGAAATTGGAAGAATATCATGCCTGTGGATGGAACATTATTACTGGTTTGTGTTGCTGTTGACTTTGTTCAAATCCCACTCTAGTCAAATTTTCTTTGTTCAACCCAAAATCATTTTAAAATTTACCCAGTCAGTTTCCCTTGTGGTTTATTATTTGATATCTGATATAAAAAGTCGCATCCCCTTAAGGTGATCCCCTGGCTGCCCCTTCCCAGGTTGTATCGTATACTTGGGTGAGATCCCTGGCTACACGGCAGTTTGCGGTCGAATGGCTTCTGACTGGCACCCCCCGAACAAAGATATTGACAAAATAGGGAGACCGCCAACATAGGGCTAGATAGCTCAGTTGGTAGAGCGCCGGCACGTTAAACCGGAGGTCGTTGGTTCAAATCCCGCTCTAGTCAATTTTTCTTTGTTCAACCCAAAATCATTTAAAAATTTACCCAGTCAGTTTCCCTTGTGGTTTATTATTTGACTTTGTTTATTCTACAAGTAAGAATATAAATTGACATTCTCCTAATTTATAGCCATTTAAGATGTACAATTACAACTATCAACAAACTAGAATGGCTGTAAACAAGGAACATTTTTATTTGTGGTTGTTGAGCTAATAGAAATGGCAGTGAAAACTCAATTCAACCATAAATTAATTCTTTCCCAATTTATAGCTTTTAGGGTTCAACCATCCAAAATATATAATGGCCACAAATCAGGCATGATGTTTTGTCTTTGGATAACAGTAGGAACAGTTTATCAAGTGCAATGGCTGACCTACATACAGGCAAAGTGTGGGCTATAGTTCAACTGTCAGGCAGTGTCGGTTGCTTGTTTGTTTTGTTTGTTTAGATGATCTCCCCAACAAGGGAATTCAGCACAGTTCCCATAAGGGGATATAAACGCTGAGCTGGCAACAGCCAGCTACAGCCAATCTCTCTCATACAAACATTGGTTTAACGACTACGATTATTAATTGCACAAATCAATTAAAGGTGATTCAGTAACTAGACAATAATACTCATTCTAGTCATTGTGAAATCAGGGGCTAGCTTGGCCAGATTCGAACCCACAGCCTTGTGATTGCAAGTCCAGGAGTCTAACCACTTAACCAATCACAATTTTTCTGAATTTCCAGGGCAAAAATTAATCAGGAAAAAGATGTCAATTTTATAATATAGAAATTGCCACTCTCCCCAAAAATTTCTGTGCCAACCCACAGGATTAGTTTTCAGAATTTCTGCAATAATTTTCTGTATTGAAAATATATCTGTCACAATGAAACCATGACTAACCTAGTAAAGAAAACAAACATACTCATAAAATACATCAAGAATGTTTTTTTTCTCTGCTGAGAAAATATGGTAATTTTTTACCGAGAATCGGTGAACCCCTTGAATCTTGGACTTACCTCCCGTGCCAAATAAAATGGTAAATAATGGTGGCAGCCTATCAGTCTCTCATAATCCTTGTTTGTCCAACAAAAGGATTGAGGTATACAATTGGGGATTACATAATAATTCCCTAGACAAAAATTTGGAGCATGAATTCCAGTAACCTTTGAACCTCTTTGTACAGGGCAAATGAAGTGTAGCAAGGTGAGCGGATGCACTCCTTTACAGCGGCAGCGCTACGGGGGGGAAAATGCCCCCCGTTATTTTTTTTGCCCCCCCCCCCCCAGTTTTTTCCCTGATGGCGGAAATTGAGTTTAATCCCAAACCATTGCACCCAATTTGTTACAATGTTGTTTGCGCTGTAAATAATAAACTCAATTTCATCCATCATAATTAGCTGGCACCATAAAAAAAGCCCAACACACTTTCCATCTCCGGCAATGTTAATAAAATGTGGATTTATTTATCTGTACAAGCTTGGAAACTTGCTATAAATAGAAATGCATTGTCTGCCCAAAACCGCAAGCAGCCATTGTACACGCAGTTCGCACAACACGTCAAATTCACACAGTGCAAAATCTTATTTCTGGAGTGAATTGTAGGCTTATACAGTACACACGACATAAACTTGATGTTCACGTGGAGTGCTGTATTATGCCTACTGCTAGTTGTTGCGCTTAAACACGTTGGTAAAAACAGTTAGTTAAAATGGATATTAGAAAGTTTTGCAAGAAATCCAAACAACCTCCATCCCATGATGATAGGCACAGATCTGATTCTGAATCTAGCGATGAGAATCCTGAACCCAAACACAAACACCCCAGGATTGAAGTTAATATTGACATAAATGTCCCAGATGATCAATTTGAGGATTCGAGTGCCGATGATTAACAACATGACACAACATCAGTATGTTTATTAGGCGAACCAGCTACCGTTGAAGAGCAATCCTTACCAAAGTGGTAAGTCAATGCTTTTCTGCAGTACAAAATTACATTATAGATTTAAGTTTGCCCCCCTTAAATTTAAGTTTGCCCCCCTCTTGCCCCCCCCCCCCCAGATTAACAGGTCTGGTGCCGCCACTGCTCCTTTATATATTCTAAACAATTTATTTCATCTAATTCTAAAGTAACGTCCTGTGGGATCACCAACAAAACAATCCTGGCTCCTGACGTATTATATCCAACATCACTGGTGGAACAAGAAATGTAAAAAAATGCTTGTGCTACTCCGACAGTACGTGGGTGTATGGCAGCATTGAAACTCTTACATTTTTTGTTAAAACTCATACAGCCTTAAATTTTCATATGAAATTTAGGAACATTACAATATAAATACCACTCTTATCTTTTTCACACAATTTCACTATTCATACCATCACTTATTGATGATTTCCAAAGAGTCAAAATTCATTTTAAAAATCTACCACAGGAGCTTTCAACCGTAGAGCTATGTTTTCCATCTACAGCTTGGTTCCATTCATTTTATGAAATATGTCGATTATTCCACCTTCGGAAACGTAGAAAAATGTTGAATTGATCACGTATTATTATGCATAACCTAGTTTTATTTGAGTGGAAAGCACCGAGGATCTTCAGTCACCGAGAAATCTACTGCCGCCTTGATGCGTCAAATGCTTAACAGCACAAACTCTGTTTGATGAAAAACGGCAAATTGAAAGTTATATTAATTGCTGATAACTATTCAACTGGAATCGGACACTCACTTTCATAATCAACTAATACCGCTGAGAACTACAGCACACGTACTTATGAAACATCTGATCAATGTTTTACAACCCCCCAACCCCATTCCCATCTCCCCCTCATCCCAGGGGTAGAGTTCCTATTAACGGAAGTGCTTTCGCTTTTCAGGTTGAGCGCAAAGAGCCACAACCTGAGAAAAAAGGCCAAGAATTTCATTCCTGTCGGGCAAGTTCAAGAAGCGATGAGTAAAAGTAGATGTACATGTACATAACAACAGTGGCACAAACCGGACCCAATTTCATGCTTCCCCCAATCCCCAACAAAATTAAGCTAGCGAAGAACAATTTTGCTCACCACTTACCAGCCAAAACATTGTGTCTACTTGTTTGTGTACATACCCTTTCTGATTGGATTCCTGCTTTTTTTTGTTACTTTGCTGACACATTTTAAGCAACATTTTCTGCTTAAAGGGTCTGTATTGGTAATCACTCTTAAAATTAATGGCAATAAAACCTCTTGGTTAGAAGCCTACAACAGCTTTCGACAGCACTTTATAAAGCATTTTGAGAAACATTTCACTTTGAAGTTTTGTGGTTATGCAAAAAATGTATCAGTTGTTAATGTTATGCCCCCAAAATTTTGATTATGAGAAGTGTTTCTGTCAGAATTGCTTCTCAGATTGTGTATTCCTATTAGGGATCGTTCTTCCTGCATGGACATATTCGCTACGGATTTTGGGCGATATCTCAAAACCGCTGCCACCTTTTGAAATAAAAATTTTCACAGGTTCGTTTTACTGTATATATCAACATTTATATAGGATTAAAACAATCCAACAACCAAAGGTATACATGTACTTTGCCTTTAAGCAGCTCTTATGAAATTGGGCCTAGGGTTCATCTTCATGTACTTATTTTGGCAAATTTTTAGACATCAAATATCAACGCCCCTTTTTTGTTTTCCCGAAACATTTCCAACACTCTGTTGATATCTACTTCCCTTTCTTTTTTCAACTCATTTGAAAACCTTATTTTAGATTTTTGGTATTTGTTTCATTACTTAAATTAACCCGGTCAGTCCAAGGGCGTCGATCGCTACTGAAAAGTAGGGGGGACGGGCGAGCAAGTCTTGACAAAATACATATTACATTATTTGCACCCCCCATTACTTTTACATTTAATTCTGTGTTACACTTGTTCTCTATTTTTGTTTGACCAGGAGGCGAGTTACAGGGGGTGATATTTAACAATAACATCATCCGAAATGGTGTTTGGGCCTGGGTTTCCCTTATGTAAAACCGAGATTCTACCAAATACAAAAATGCTTCGGGAGTCCGGCGTTTATCGTGTGTCAGCTTGAAGTTCTTCGAAAAAACAAAATACTGCTTCTTCGACAAATCTTGTCATGACTATTTATTTTAATGGATTTTACTACATTTTTTGCGTTGTGCGATTGTAACAATTTGAAAATGTAACACATTTGCACGTGCGCGCACACACACAGACTTCCTTTGTGGAGGGATCGTGTACCGTACATTATAGCATACACAAATGACGCATAACTTGAATGCAAACAAGGTATGTAAGCGGGATTTTGGTGTTCATGTCTTGGACGAAACTTGTCGTCTATTGTCTGTATTATAGAAACAGAAATAGGCCAAAAATACCATTCTGCGCGTGGTCCATCAGAACAAAAGATGAAAATGAAGAAAACATTTCACTGTTTGTTCGCTATTCTTTTATTTGAACAAAAATTGTAATGAAATATTAAATCTAGAAAATGGTGTATATTTTTCCATATTTTGTTGCATGTTTCTAATGAACAGTCAATCAAAAAGTGGGGGAGGGGGGACATCTGATATGCTGTCCCCCCAGTCTAAAAAGTGGGGGGGAACATGTTTCCCTCGTCCCCCACCCATCGACGCCCTTGTTTCCATTATGGTTTATTATTTTATATCTGAAATAAAAAAGTTTGCATCCCCTTAAGGTGATCCCCTGGCTGCCACTTCCCGGGTTATACTGTTATTTTGGGTGTGATATTTGGCTACATGGCAGTTAATGGTGTACGGCCTCTTACTGGAACTCGGAACAAAGTCATTGACAAAATAGGGAAACTACCAACATAGGGCAAGATAGCTCAGTTGGTAGAGCACCGGCACGTTAATCCAGAGGTTGTTGGTTTAAATCCTGCTTTAGTCAATTTGTCTTTGTTCAACCCAAAATAAAAATAATTTGATTACACATCAAACAACACATCATAACAGGATGAATAGGAAACAAGAGGAGTGGGAGGAAACCCCACATAAGGGGGAAACCTGTCTATGGTGGGATTCGAACTGGGATCCACAGAGATGAAAGGCAGGGAAAGAAACCATTGACTCAATCTGACTCCCAGATAGCTGTGCCTGTAACTTAAGTAATAAACCACAAGGGAAACTGAAGGGGTAAATTTTACAAAGGAAGGTCAGCTAGAGTGGGATTTGAACCCGCAACCTCTGGATTAACGTGCTGCCACTCTACCAATACAGTTAACAATTTCACTCCACATTGTGCATGCTTGATTGATAACTTTGATGACAAATTAGCAATTCTGCATTTTTATTATAGAGGGATCAGCAATGATTTCTGCACTGCATAGCAATCAAAGAAGTACCCCTGTACTTTGGCACCAGCTCGGACTCCCAGGCCCCACGGGGAGCCAGAGCTCAGCCGGGCCCCACAGAACAGACGGTCCACATCAAGTTTCTGTGTTTCCGATACAAGGATTACAATTTTACTAAAACTATCTGCAAATGTATGAATTCACTTCGAAACATGACTCCGGTAACAAGCACAAAAGGAGCACTAATGATTTTACATAATATGACTCGACAAAGCCCAGTTGATCGATATAAACAAAAAATGAAAGTGTCATTTTTACATTTAAATTCCTTGTTAATAACGGGACATGTCCGGAAAAGGCAAATTAAGGGAGGAACAGCCTCCCCCATTCCATGCATCATAAATTGTAAACTTCAAAATTTGTATGAATGTGATACATCTAGTATTAATATTAATGCACATCTTACATTTCTAGCCTTGACCCTGTTGTTGATGCCTGCTGAATCTCTCGATAATAGCTATCCATTCTGTTTTAACTTAATTAATGGTTCATACAGATAGTATTTTAATATTAAAAATCTTTAAGAAGCAAAAAAAATAAAATAAAAAATGTACTTCCACTTATTTCCTCAAAGTGAGGAACAAAATAAAACACAATCCAGCCTTTCCCACTAATTGTTTCTTAGAATGGCTTCATTCCATTCCCGAAGTGCCCCTGGGTTTTCCATTACAGAAAGTGCACATGACATAAACGGGGACAACCTACTAAATAGAAACAAATCCGTAGGGAAAATCAATGATTTTTGAGGTTGTACTTTTTCAAAACTGTACAGAATCTTTTTCTCCAAAGTATTGCACGGGAAAGAGGATGAGCAAACATGCGTCTGAAAATTGCAGCGGGTTTCACTCACATTTAGATATCTATGACTTCAGAAGATTACCCAAAGTAGTATTACAGGTGAGATTTTGTTTAATTTTTGTCGATGTGCTAAAACCCCTATCTCTTCTGGGTAACAATTTAACCATGTCATTTGTAGTGCAGACAAAGAACTTAAGAAGGTTTTATCCAGAGTCACAAAGGAAAGTTTCAGATTTGCGTGCACTTACAAGATCATGAAACTTTCCGATCGAATGCTGGTTGAAGATAGCCCTAATGCTGATTTTTGTTGTTTAAGACGTCACATTTTTTGAGGGAAAATTTATTGCTTTTCGAGTCGCGAAGTGAATTTTTGCTCACCTTGCGCGAAAAACAGTGTTTCATTAGGTTCCCTCAACAACTCCACAACAGTTATACGATCAACTGCCGCAATCTAATGGGGACCAGACTGATTTTATCAGCGCGCCGAGCGCGATCAAGGTTTTGTGAAAGAGATGTTGTGCTCAGCACGATAAGTAAATCAGACCATGTCTTTTAAAAAAAAAAAAATTACAACTTAGTAGCCAATCCACTTCAAGTTCTATTGAGTATTGGCGCTAAATTATGGGGCATGACAACAGTCAGAAAGTGTTGAGACTTTTCTTCAAGGGACCCCTCAATCCATATCATAATAATGATATTTCTGGCAACAATCTCATAACTTTATTGAACCCACAAATTTAAGTTAATTTATTTTATTCCCAAACATTACACATTATAGTACCCTGTATTAATTTTTGTGTGCATGTAATGTTCATGTTGTTTGCTTCTTTTGTTTACAGGATGGGCCTACTAAGAAGAAGCATGGTGGTTGAAGAACTCTGTGAAAGTGTGGCATCATCATAAAACTTAGTAAAACAAACAACTCATTGGGAGGCGAAACTTCCAACTGGTAGAAACAAATTCCAACTAAATCCAATTCAATTAAATCAAGCCATCTGAGTCTAATTGGTTTTTCAACTGGACTGAGTTAGTCAAAGATTTTATTCTAAATGGAAATTTAGTATTCCAATATAAACCAACTCAAATCAACTCAATACCAACTCAATCCAATTCTTTCCAACTGGATATCCAATTGGAATGAATTAGACAATTTTTTGTAAGGGTGATTTCAGAACAACACAAAGTAGAATGGTACCTCTTATAATATGGGTGTTAAGATTTAAGTGCGATAAAGCGAATGTGACTTAAGATGAATGTAGGTATAAATACAGGTATTATTGGAGCAGTATCCTCCCCGAGTCTGGGATTACCGGTAGATCCAGTGGGGTAACTAAGGGGGGGGGGGGGGCACGGGATGGGGGGGGGGCACGGGATGGGGGGGGGGGCACATGCCCCCCCGGGTGCCCCCCCCCATTTGAAATTTGAAATCTGAACCTTTGAGACTATAATAATTACCAGAAAAAATAAACTTTTATGGAGCACTGGTGGCGTATAACTCAATGTTTCAAACTAATTTTCTATTTACATTGGACAGTTGTCATTTTTACCAACGTCTTCAGAGTACGGTAAATCACGTCCGCAAATTATATGATGACTCATCGCCCGCGCGCGCCCCATTCTGCCACAGTCTCACGTTAAATACGGTACACGGTATGTGTCACATGAAGCTACACGACGTGCTGGGGGGCGTTGCATTTATCGTAAGTACATGAGGAAAAGCCATTGAAAACTCTTGAGCTGTGAGAGCATTGATCTAAAATATCTGCTTCATTTGAGACATTACTTTGTTCTTAAGTGTATAGGGTATATTAAATAGTTTTTTTTGGGGGGGGGGCACTGGGTCAAAACAATTTCGAAAAAGATCAAAGTTTTTAACATTGATTAGGCCTACTGTGCATGGCCCCAAGTGTGTAATAAATAAATACTAGTGCCAGTCCTCAAATACATAAATCCCCATAAAAAAAGACTCTGGTCTCGCAATCCCTTGTTAACAGTTCTGATTTATTTCTACACATTCAAACAGTAACTGCATGGTTCTAGATGTGCGAAAAAGCAGAGAGAGAAAAGGGAAGAGAAAAAAAATAAAAACAATCTTTGTTTCATTATGATGTATTTTATAGGCTGCAGGATCTGACACAAAATAAGGAAGGATGAAGGCGTAGATTAAGATCCAGTTTTTAAAAAGTGCAAAGGAATCTTTAGTTGATTTACCAGCAGTGCCCCCCCTAGAAAAAATGGTGCCCCCCCCTAAAAATTTACCTTAGTTACGCCGCTGATTAGATCTGGAGTGAAATGTTAGTGTCAGACCCTATTGGGTTGGATGTTAGTGTCAGACCCTATTGGGTTGGATTTTTGATCAGGTTTGGTATTCAGTGTTTAACATTTATCACCAGTGTGTAATACGTTAGGTCGGCCCCTACGCTTTTCACCAGTGTATAATACGTTAGGTCGGCCCCTATGCTTTTCGTCTGAATGAGAAGGCATATGTTACATTAGAGGACAAATCTTTGGATTAGGGACTTTTTATTTACTCATTGGGATTACAAACTAGATATAAAAGTATACTGCAATTGGGATGTTGTTAAAGGGATACGGTGAATCAAATTATTGATAAATGGAAACATTGCTTTAAAAATAGTTTATCACTTTATTTTATTTCCACTTATTTAAATATACTTAATATTGTAACATCTGAACGACTTGTAAGAACCAAGAATATTAAAATTCAACTTAAAACAGTTCACATGATTTGACAACTTTGGCCTACCAGTGTCATGTCTGTTTATTTATAGTTGGGGGTCTTTAAGAAAGCATCGTAAAGAAAATGAATCTACCAACATTTGTCGGAACTAAGCTGTTGATGATGTATTCAGAAAGAACAACTAGTGAAATATACACTGCTGTATTTCCTTTGTATTTTTTAAGTTGATAAAGTCTTTGTGGGGCCCCGTCATTAAAATAATTACACTGATAATATCCCACTCCAAAAAGGCACATTTAAGTGCCAAATAGTGGCTCAAATTGCACGACAGAGCATCTAGGACCCCAAAAAATGTGGGGCCCTTAAGCGGGCCCCACGCCGTAATGGCTATTGTCTTTGGGAAAAAATCCAGCACCCCCTTGCAAAACTGTGCTCTCGCGGGCCTGGGTTATAATGTCTGTATATAGTTTGAAATAAAAACCCTATTTATCTATCAATCTTTTCAGGTTATAACTCATCTACATGTAAAATGTATTACTTCTATAGAAAATCCCTACATCCATGGTCCCAGTGACTAGCCAGCTGAACCAATTTGAGGATCATTTCACAACAGCGGCATAGCCAGGACTTTTTCAGTTGGGGGGGGCACAGGGGGGGGGGGGTCCCAGGGGGAATTGGTTAGTCAGTGGTGGGGGTCATGTTTTTTTGAAGGGGGACGCTGCATGGGGCCACCACCTCTTATGTTCTTGGCGTTTTGTGGCCGCGGTAGATACAAACACGCATTTTCCTCTTTTTCCCTTTTCTTTTCTTTTTTGTGAGGACTATCCCTTTTTTGTGAGGACTATCCCTTTTTTGTGAGGACTATCCCCATTTTTTTTCGTGGGGGGTACCGGGGGGCACCCCCAATGGCTACGCCGCTATTTCACAAGTGTACCAGCTTTTTTACAAGTACATACTTCATACTAAGTAGGGATACTTTTCCACACTGAACTAGCCAGCCGGACCATTTGGAGATTATTTGGACTGGTATTTTACTTGCCATTTGGCCAGCCGGACCACTGTTAACCCTTTAGCCCTCATACCGCCCGCAGGCGCCCTGCCTATTACTCCGCATACCGCCCGCGAAGTTTGACAAGTTGTATTGAGCGTTTTACACATGAGATTAAAATGCAGCAAACAGCCGTTGATAGAGCGCGATTTCAAGATGACAATAGTCCAAAAATAGCACATGGTCCCCATAAGAAAAAATGACTATCCACTTCCAAAGGTTCAAAGGGCGGAAGTCCTATCCAACGCATGTGAAGCACAGCGGGCAGCTGTTCGTGCTCTGTGTAGTGCGTACCGTATTGTACGTACCACGCACACGCGCAATGTACACAGTAATGGCAGCCTTCCGCTTGTTTCACGATAATTTCATTGGTGTTTTGACATAGGTAATACCGTGATTTGCAATGATTTTACGAAGAGTTGTAGGTAAAGAAGTTATCTGTTGGTAATAGAGGCATTAATTTTCAATCACTTTTGTATCTTTTTTGCGCTTTGAGATGACATTGCAGTTGAGAAAATTTTGTGTGCAGATTTGTCCACGTATAACAAACGCAAACAGTGTTTTCAATTTTTTGTTGATCTGTGTTATGTTTCCAACCTAAAAGCTTCAATTTGGGAAAGCAAACAAAACAACTGTGAAAATCATTCAAAACACAATTTCATTCTCCTCAAAATAAACTCAAATTGTAACACAACAAAATAATCACAACGAAAGTTATCTAAAGTTTTCTAGGCACGGCCGAAAATCTGGTGAATTTTCATGGCGCGCTGAGGATTAATGACGCATATGTTTAATAACGCGTGAGTGCTAAAGGGTTAAGGGAGAATGCTGATACATAATATGTATGCAGTCAGTACATACAGTACAGTCATTAACCCCTAAGGCAAGGTGGCTCTTTCTGCAGTACATTTAAAGTTTCCACTCTATGGTAACTCAACACCTTAACCATCATACATTCAATTCACTTTGTCCAGTCTATGGTAACTCAACACCTTAACCCTCATACATACATTCAATTCACTTTGTCCAAAAAACATTTTATTCCACAGAATTCCACAAAATTTGAATTTTTCTGGAATGTTGAAGCACGTGTGTACTGCTGTTTCAATATAATACATTTCCACACAATTCCACAGCAGATTGTAGAGTTTTGAAAGACATGTGTGCGAGTTAGAAGAAAAATAATCCACTTCCACCGAGCTTGGGCCACCTTACAATAAGTACACCCTCCCCCTTCCCACGCTCAATGTTGTTATCATTGTTGTTAGGATTTGTTTCCCATTTTAAGTTTGAATTAATAGGCTTTTAAGTCACAGTGGTTTGTTTAGCTTTTATTAATCCTGTCCATTTTAGAATAAGTTTGTCTTGTCATCCAATTTCAATAGTTGCTCTTACCTTTCATCATTAGTAATGGAACAGTTACAAGTATTTCTTTATCAAGTTATCAAAACCAAAAGGGAAACTGACTGGGTAAATGTTTAAATGATTTTGGGTTGAACAAAGAAAAATTGACTAGAGCGGGATTTGAACCAACGACCTCCGGTTTAACGTGCCGGCACTCTACCAACTGAGCTAGATAGCCCTATGTTGGCAGTTTTAAAAAAATACTTCTTGTTAGACATACGGTTGATGTTAAATTGTAACAGTTGAAACCTAGAACTTATAAAAACCTTTAAAATTACACTTTGGTTACTTGTTTGTAAAATAAAACTAAAATTAGTCAATTGATTAAGTGGGTTGTACTTTCAATCTGCCTTTTTCTATCGTTTTGTTGTTTGTCCAATAGGTACAAAGCATTTTGCTTCACTATGGCACAGACTCTGAATATAAATAGACACATTTATGTTCCTTTGTATATATGCACTGCTGCATAGAATATGGAATATTGTTGTACTACAATCGTTTATAATTTTGGTAAATGTGAAATACATTTGTTTCTAAACAATATTGTTTACAAATTTGCAGATCAGCAAAGACTGGTATCCCTGTGAGACACATGGAATGTGTACATGTATTGCTTCACTTTCTTTTACACTTTCTCTAACAACTGCCGTAAAGCCAGGGATCTCACCCAAGTTTACGATACAACCTGGGAAGCGGCAGGAGTGGGATCACCTTAAGGGGATGCGATTTATTAATTCAAATAAAAAGTAATAACCCACAAGGAAAACTGGGTAAATTTTGATGAGTTTATAATTAAAACTGACCTACCTCTTCAATTTTGACATGATTAACCAATCCTGAAACAACAGTCCTCGGAGCGTCCTCTCCCAGGTCAATCTGCTCGATGTAGAGCGTGTCCGCATCAGGGTGTCTCTTCACTTCAAGTATACGGCCAATCCGTAGATCAACCGCAGTGATATCAGGCTCAGCCGCCGGTACACCTGGGGTACCAGTATTCTCTTTCTTTTCTATTGAAATAAGTGGTTGGGAGGCATGTTAGTCAGGCAGTTGCAGCATGGACAGAAAAGTGCATAGCACTTTCCTTATGACTATTACAAGGTAACAATAATATGTATACGAAAGTATATTGTGTCCCAATTAAGGCATCTACATTGCGCTTTTCCAAAAACTACCAGGGCTCTCCCCATGTGCAAGCTAGTGCATCAGGCTGATACAGGCAGTTAATTAATTGATATTTTTAATTTCACATTAAGTTCACAAAAATCAATGAAGATAAAACCATTTAGAATGCCCCAGATTGCATCTAGGCTATTAAAACCAAGATAAACACCAAGTGGAAAACATCCCGAGAACCTCATTTCAATTCAGCATCCTTAGGCCAAACTTGACTAATTTGACTAAAGTAGTGCATAAGTGGGCCACTAAAGATGCTCATTTTCAATAGACAGTTACATGACATGTGGTGCCCAAGCAGCCCAGAGCACTAGACTCGCATTCTGGTTGCAAAGCTGTCAGAGTGTCATCACCAGGGAGCTGGGATGGTTTAAAACCACAGTAAGCGACCCGATGACTGGGTTAACAAATGTTCATGCCCGGACACCGGCGCTATATTAATGTTCTTCATCATTATTAGGGAGGAATGCAAAATGAAACAGGCAGTACCTCGAGGTAATGTAGGTTAGCCTCAAGGTTTGCTGAGGTTTTTATGTCGACCCTTAAGTAACCTTGAGAAACCCCTAGTTTGAACCTTACAGACTAGGCAGTTTGTAGTGTGGCCAACATTCTCCCTCTTCCTCTTCTCACTCCACATCAAATTGTTTAGACTTACGCAAGATTGGAGTGCCTGAGCCTGAGAGAAGCAATGGCCCAGTCCTTCAGAATCCTTCACTTTGGCAAGTGGATATAGAAGGAATTGAGACTGTCAGGAATAATTCTGCTTCTCTCCCCAATCGGTTGCCCTCCTGATGAAAACAATGCTTAGCAAATTTTTCATGTAACTACTAAGCACAGAACCAGCCTTACACAATAGAAATTACGCGGTAACTCGGCTGGCAATCTGTATCTACGAAGCAAGATGTTTCAGCCCTTAAAAAAAATTGCAATATTATCCCTCACGACAATTTTCATGGGTGCTCCACAAGAAATTAAAACTTTTCCTCACAGAAGTATTCCTTTAACACGGCCAGCAAGAATGTTCTGCATGGATTTAGATAGCATTATTTTTAGTGTTGTGCAGCTGTTGTATAAGACAGCAGACCCAATGCATTGCACATCAATCAGTACCCTAATCCATCAACAAGGTGTTCCTTTACCTTTTTTCTCCCCTTTTGCTTGTTTCTTTTTAGCCTGCTTTGGCTTAGACTGATTGTCATCCACTGTCTGACCTTTGACACTGGCCAAGACCCCTTGTACTGGAATGCTGTTGCATGATACGCTGGCCGGGTTAGTACTAGCGTTTGGCAAAGGAATCTGCAGAGCTGAAAACAAACCAAAAATACTTTTCCAGTCAAAAAAACATCTTGACTTGAAGGTAGGGTTAATCAATCAGTTTGACAATTCTATCAAATCAATGTTCATTTTCTTAGTAAAGACGTCTCCTCCAAATGTTCTATCCTTGTGGGAAATAGGTGATACTCGTCTTGATGCAGCAATCACGTTTTTCTCTTCCTCATACCTAATATAGTAAAGCCAAAGCTAGAGGGGAATGTAGTCTAGTCCCTTTGAGAACAGTTCAACATTAAACACAACTGTGTCCTGTAAGCACATTCATTTCTTTTAATCAGTATGTACAGTAGGAAACCCTAATAAGGATGATCACTGCTGTCACTCTCAACATTATATTGTTTGTTGATTTAACCACTTCATTTCAGATGACCTGCAAACATGTATCTCAAAAATTGTTCGTAACCGACTTACAACAGATGTTAATGTCGGCAATATGGCCCAATATGGTTACAACCTGCAAACAGAACATTTGGCTAGCAATAGCATATGGGTTACCAGCCAAAATGCTGCAAAGTTTACCTTGTTGTGACTGGTGCCCCACTTATTTTTGCGGAACAGAGAAATTTGCTAAGCAGTATTTTCTGCTTAGCAGCTTTGTAAAATTGGGCCTGGATCTTTATTTATCACTTACTTCCGTGACTGGTTTCCAGTGCAACCAACTTGTTCAGGGCATTTTTAATGTCCGCCTGCAGTTTGGTGTTTTCAGCTTGCAGGAGGGTAGCGTCATTTCCACCGCCAGCTTCAACAGACAGAAAAGAGAGGAACATTACAAGAAACCCAAGGCTAGTTGTTTTCTAAATGCCATTAGCAAAAAACAATCCAAAGCCACAACATAACAAAGAAAGAACCAAAACAATACAAGTTGCAAACTAGAACAAGATTTTGTTTTTACCTTACTTTATAAAATAATTTTATTTAATAAAAAAACTATCCTCAGGGTATTGCAACAGGAGTACCGTAATTTTCGGATTATAAACCGCGGTTTATACGTTGATTTTGACTTTTTTTAAAACTCCTGCGGTTTATTCTCCGGGCGGCTTATACGCCGACGTATAAATATGGAAGAGAAAAAACAGCATTTTTATAAAGAAAGATCGTTTGTAAAATGTTCTACGATAAAAAACGATAAAAAATCCTGCAAAACATGCCTGTGTGGTGACAAAATCCTGTTGAAAATGCCTGTTGAAAATCCCGCCTCATTTGTATTCCGCGTTGCCTTTATAAAACGTTTATCAACCGCCCTATTGTTAGAGTTCAGTCACCCCTCAGAGATGAACAATCAGCGAAACTCGAGTTAGACTAGACTGGTCCCCTGTCTATTTATCCCAGCGATCTCCATATGCTGATCCAATTCGCGGCACTTCAGTTTTAACACTATTTTTAAATCTGAAGTGGGTTCCCTCATCAACTCACGTCACAAATTAACCGCGATATCATCGAATATCGCGATATATTTTTGACGATGTATCGTGAATGAAAAAAAGCAATATCGCCAAAGCTTACCATACGCAGTTTTGCGAACTTCACTTCCGTGTTTTGAGGTTAGTTTTTTTTTACATTTTGGCCGCGGTTTATACGCCCGCGCGGTTTATACGCTGACACCTAAATATTTTTTCCATATTTTGGAGCATTGCGGTTTATACGCCGGGCGGTTTATAATCCGAAAATTACGGTATTACTTGGCATTGTTTTGGTCACCTTGTTTTGACCTTAGATGTCCTTCTTTATCATTCGTGTTCATGTTTATGTTGTCTCGATAAAAGCAGGCCAGTTGCTGTACATGGATTTATGAATTCTCGCCCAAGTACTGCGAGCACGCACCCTCCCTCCAAATAAAATCTATGGAAAGCAGTAAGTGGGTGAGAGAGTATAAATCCATGTACAGCCACGGGCCTACTTTGATCATGACGACACAGCCCCTTTAGGACGGGGGTGAGAGTCATTGCTGACCCCAAAAAGTCTGCAAAAAGGATCTAGATTTTATGAGGTATGATGAGGTGATGGTATTTCAACCTTTTGTCTCCTGGATTTATAGATTTCAATGAGCCTTTGGGGGATCAGTATCCTCAGTGATAGAGTAGGAGATCAAAGAGCATGTTTTTTATTTATACATGTAGCAGGCCTGGAATTTCATCTTTGAAAGGTTCAGGCAATTTTCATTTTGCAAAGGGCACTTCCATTGGAAAACCCTCAAGTCTATTGGAATATTCTGAAGGGGCACCAAGGCCAAGACCAGGGCAACATGGGCCATGGTCTTTGTGGCCTCAATTTAATTACAGGCCTGGTTTATCTGAAGAAAATAACAGCTACCTCTTTCACCAGACAACCATAAAAGTATCAAGTAATAAACCACAAGGGAAACTGACTGGGTAAAGAAACATTGACAAGAAGGGATTTGACTCTAGTCAACAACGCAGTCTAGCTCTAATGGTGGCGGTCTTCCTATTTTGTCAATATCTTTGTTCGGGGGGGGGGGGGGGGGGGTGACAGTCAGAAGCCATTCAACCTGTAACTGCCATATAGCCAGGGATCACAACCAAGTTTATGATACAACCTGGGAAGCCGCAGTGGGAGGGGATTTCACTTTTTATTTCAACTAGTATTAAACAGGGATGCCAGTGACTCTTTCCTTCAGAGCCTGAAAAAAATTCGCTGCGAAGGAAAGGGGGGTCACCGCCCCCCCCCCCCCGCTCAGACCAAAAAACAATAAAAAACATAACAGCGATTTTTTGTATAAAACATAAAGAAAAAGAAAATTTTGACCCCCCCCTGCAAAAATGTCTGGATCCGCCCTGTCGAATGTGTATGTACACACTGATTTCATGGTTTATCTCATAATGGTTAAAAGAAAAAGAAAAAGAAAAAACAGTCTTATAACTTCCTCATGTAGTCTGATAAAAAATAACCCCCACTGTCTTTCGACTCCAGCCACCGCCAATTAAACCTATTCTTTACCCCTCGATCAATTTGTTTCAAATTAGCTTCTCTTTCAACATCCATAATGACTCAATGGTAACGCCAAAAACTCAGTCGGTATGTCTCAATGGCAACGCCAATCGTCCGCGAAACAAAATTCTCAGAGCGATTTCATGTACGGTCCAAAGATCGTGTATGGATGTACACACAAAATACATCGATACATACCATACGGCAACACGCACACATTCGACAGAAAAGTCTAGTCTTCGCTCAATACTTCCGGCATTTACAATACATGTACTGTACGAACGCTTGAGGGCGCTTTCAAAACATATTATCATTAAACACGAGTCGCTCCAAACGAGTGCCGGAAATCTGTTTTCAATATAAAAAAAATTCTCCGGCCAGATGAAACACGGAGCGGCGGAAAAATTTGGGGAAAATTTAAAAAAGCCGGAATTCCGGCAATAGCCGGAAAACTGGCATCCCTGATTAAACCACAAGGGTAACTGACAAGGGAAACTAAAAAAAAAAAAAAATTTTGGGGTCAAGAGCTGAATTAACGTCTAAAGTCTAAAACTTCTCATTCCTGCAAAGACAATGTAACTAAGCAATTTGGATCTACATGTATACAGCAATCCTTCACCGATCTTGAACTCTTGGTGGCAGCAGATACCGCCATTAGTGCGGTGGTACCTGGGTGGTACTGCGCTGCCTAGCGACGGGTTTAAGCGATTTGCAAAGTGAAAGTCCAATAACCTGCGACTGATCAAATGATCGCCGTGTAGCCCAAACCTTATACCAGTCGCTAGGCAGCGCAGTACCACCCAGGTACACCGCAGTAATGGAGGCATATCTGCTGCCACCAAGAGTTCAAGATCGGTGAAGGATTGCTGTATACCATAGTTTGAAATCCATTGGTTTGTAATTAAGTAATTTGAAATTTTGAAAACGTATCCATTGGTTTTTTTCTTGTGCAAAGCCTGGCCAGCCATCAAATCAGCCACAAATTGACAAAATATTCTGCACTTAAGGTAGCATAGGCCCCCCCCTATTTCACAGGTGAAGAAGATTGCTCATTGCGAGTGTGTACTTTATGTTACTTTAAAGCGTTCTTTCCTAATGGGCATGATTGGAGCGCAAATGATTCTTAGTGAATTCTGAGTTCAAGCAACAGCAGCAACCATCATGGCGCGCTGATTTTGAAGCAGTGCAGTACACAACAATTAAACCTGGCATAGTTGCATCACGGCGTCTATTCTGGCAGCTTGATTTATTTTTTAACTGTACTTGGTTCACAAGATGTTTTGAGCCGTTGAGGTATATTTTTTAGACGGTGCTTGAGCATATGGCCCATTACATAGTGCAGAACCTTGGCAACCTGCTGAAGAATTGCTCAACATTTCTTGTTGTGTTTGCAGTGTGAGTAAACCAAGCACCAGTGTGCACATGGATGCTTTAGTTTCTTAACCCTTTGCATGCCATCGGCGACTCGAGTCGCCCACGAGTATAACCTATCTTAACCCACTGAATTCTGGGAAATTATTGACCCCTGACCTTCCAAACACGTTAGTTTATTCAGTTGAATACATGGACAACACTTTCTCATCGATACACAGCTTCATAAAAAAAATCTGAGTTTGTTTATACGTTAAAACAAAGAGTCGTCAACAATGGATGCCCAAGCTGCATATCAGGAGATTTTCAATGATTCGGACTCCGGAGATTCGGATTTCAAAGAGACTTTTCTTGACGATTATAGCTATGACGGTGAAGGTATGAGCGATGGTAATGTACATGTACAAGATGTAGAAGCTCAGTCCAACAGCATCGATGAGTCCGAATCAGGTGATTCCCCCATTGAAAATCAACAGCGAGTGGGTGGTGACATTGAGATGCGTGGTGTAAAAAAAAAATACTTCCATGGTAATTTTTAAACGTCGTATCTTTCTAACCTTAGGGCCTACAAACATGGTTTTTGTTACATGATGTTGAGTTTACAATGCTGAATAAAATCTTTATTTTGGATTTTTCTCTTAAACGCTGTCCTCACAAGGTAATTTGTGCAAAATGGTTTGGTCCTGTGTTACTTGCTGCGCGTCACAGGAAATGCGGCGCCACATTGTTGTGTGTACACACTAATGGTTAAAGAGGTAAGGAAATGACCAATTCAATTTTGTGATGTACTCATTTTCCAATAGATAGAGTCCTCTTGTGAGTTTTGAAAAAATTATGAACCAAAACATCCCCATACACAAATGTAGAGACCCATTTTTCTCAGAATGATGTCATCAGAATGTTTTGGACGTTGACAAACTTTGCACTTGAAAGATATCAATTACAATGGCAATTTAAACCATTTTAACCTGGGGTTAGAGACTTGTTACTTTTTGCTAACTCACATGAGGAATCTATCTATTGGAAAATGTGTACATCACAAAATTGAATTGGTCATTTCCCTTCCTCTTTAAGGTGCTTAAATACATGCACAATCCTGTAAGCAGGTTTGTTCATTGTCAACACAGAATTCAATGATGAGCACAGCCTTAAGATTGAAACCAAATCACACCAAGGGCAGAAATCAACACATCACAGTTAAACAAATTTCAGCATTTGGGCAGAAAACTGTTAACTTTTCTTCATACCAACTGGCAGAAATTGTGAGGGCATACATACTGCATGCTTTGGGTTAAAAATGAACATGTATTTAGGGCTCTTAGAGGCGATTCAAACTTTCACTGAACCGTCTTCATTTGCAACACATGGATGTGCATTCACATAACTGGGTTTTTGTATACGTGTAAATCTGGAGCTTTTTGGGGGGGGGGAAAAGGCCACGGGGAAATCAGGTGGAATTTGAACCGATAACGTGGAAATCAACGCACCATATTTGTGAGGGCTTAATATGCTTTGGGTTATATACGAACATGCTTTTAGGATTCTTGGAGCTGAGCAGAATTTTCACTGAACCATGTCCATTTGTAAAACGTGGAAAGTGCACCCTGTAGACAGGAGCTTTTGGGCAAGAAGCCACAGGGAAATCAGATGGAATTTGAACCCAAACCAGCTGCAGAACCAAGCAGGTGTAATTACAAGGGGCTCTCTTTCGTATCAAATCATACCCATTAGACCACAGGGCTTTAATAAACTCAAACAATTTCTCCATGGACATTTCTACCGTGATAAGAACAAAACAACTGTGAACACTGGACAGACTTCCAACGTTTCTCAGAAGACAGTGCAACCCAAGATGGTGCCACTGTGACACGCCACTCAAAATGCTGAACAATGGAAACGGAGCAATTAACACTTCATGATGTAGCCACTGCGCAAAATCCGTGCTGATGATGATGTCACCATGACGATGATTCTTAGAACTACGGTTTCTCATTAGTAGAGGGCACTTCAATGAGGAAAATATAAATTTGTTTTAGAACATCAGGGTTCTCCCCAGGATTTTTCAGAACAGTGGGGCATTCTGGACCCAAGTGTTTAGATGTTTGGACGAAGCACGCTGAAAGGTCTTCGGAATGTTTTCTACTTTGTGTTTATCTTGGTTTTAAAAGCCCTCATTGCAATCTTGAGCATTCTATACATGTATATGGTTTTCTCTTGATGTTTTTGTTTTCTGCGTATTGGCCGAAATGTGCGTGTATAGGCTCAAAATGTTGGCGTATCGGCCCGATACACTAGCTTGTGCATTAAGAAGAACCCTGAACATTTCAAGGGGCACCAAGGCAATGACCAGAGGCATGGGGGCAATAAACTGCACAAGTCTTGCTCATATTCAAACTTCTGTGAGCAAGTTACTCCTAACCAAATTAAGCTATACTTGTGCCCGATTCTGTTTCTTCAAATACTTAAATAGTTTAATGAAGTTTATAGCTAAACAAATTATACAATATTGTTGGAAAAGTAAAAATAAACAATCATGAAATATACGATTGCAAAAAAAAAAAAAATGAAATAAAGAAAGAAAATCCGAGAACAAGATCTGACCTCCGTTTCCAACTACTTGTAATCAATTTAAAAACTTTGCACCACTGACATTTATGTTATCATTAAACATATGTAATGGACACACAAATTCAGGTACGATTGGTAAATGGGGTTTGTGAAAAATAAGCATCTTCGTCACAAGTTTTAATTTTATTTCAACGTTAATGTTAAAACAAATTATTTGTATTGAATAAATAATTGAACTTGTACTTAAAATAAATTGCTAACTGTCCTTTGGAGTTAGAGTTAAATATTGCAAAACAGAAACCACAGAACAAATAACAAAAAAAAAAAAACCAGTACAATAACAATAGGTTTTTGGCGATGGCTGAACACCCAAAGAAAAAGGAACTAAAAACAGAACAAAAACAAGAGGTGTACCTACAATAACTAGCTAAAACAGAAAACAAAACGATCATAGTTACATGTACAGAGGAAAATAAAATGTAGCACTTTTATGACCAACTAGTAATAAATAAATAACTACATAAGCTTCCGTAGCAACAACTACTACATGTACATCAGATGCTACTTCATCTTGCGGACTGCAAGAACGTTCCACTGAACCATGACAAAATGCTGCAGTAGTAATTGCTACGAAAGCTTACACAATTACTTATTCATTACTTTTTAGTCGTTAAAGTGCTACATTTTATTTTCCTCTCTGCAATTACCCGACCTGTCAGGTTTTGAAACTTTATAAATTCACTAAGAGTAAAAAGCACGAAAGCTTATGCAGTTATTTATTCATTACTTGTTAGTTGTAGTACCGTGTAGTGGTACATTGTTTTTTACCTCTCTGCAATTATCTGACCAGTCAGGTTTTGAAACTATATAAATTCACTAAGAGTACAAAGCACTCCAATAAAAAGTTCAGAAAGTGATCATAAATAAGTCAAGTCTCATACTACCGCAATCTCTTTGTCATCATGTTGTCAAACATATTCTTTCTTTTTTCCTTGCCAATAAATGCCTACTGGCACCTTTCAACCAGGCCAACATACGTTAACACCTGCCACAAGCCCACAACCACCCGAGGTTGCCTTTGCTTTAATTGGCCACACACTGCAGAGACCCGAGGTGCCTTTCAATGCCTTTTTGTACTCACAAAACCAATCATCAGAACCCTTTCAACAGGGTGGAGGAGGCCTGCGCAGCACTTACATTTCTCAGATCCAAGGCGACCTTAGTGCCATTGGCCCTTAACCCTTTCAGTCCCGCTCCCGGGATATCCCGGGTTTTCGCAACGCGCACTCAGATCCCGCTCCCGGGGTATCCCGGGTTGCGAGGTCGCCGCACTTTTGCCGCTATCACGCTCGCACCAAATGCACTATGAACACAAAAATACAGCACCATCTACAGGATGAAATGCGCCCTCTTTTGGTATAGTTTTGAGAGGGTATACAGACTAGCATCCGGGAGTTTTTACGCTGTACATTACATGGTTGAGTCAACGCGAAGTCTGAAAAAAAAAAAATTTACGTCAAGAATTTCTTCAAAATGTAGCTAGTTTTCATTCTGTGATTTCCTTTCTGGATTGCTGGTGACTTGGTAAATACTATAATAGTTATTCAGGTGTATATATAGAGCATTACAGTACGACAAATTCGTTATTTTGATCAGATTTTGTTGTAGTATTTTGTACCATTTGCGGAACTGTGCACAAGTAACTTGTATGCATTTCCAACATGTAAACAACGATTCAAGATGGCGGCCGCCATGATCATGAACAACGATGCAAAATAAAATCGTTCTTTCTATGGAATTTACTGACACACCAAGCTACAATGATGTCGTAAACCCTCTATTACATCTGTAAACTATTATTGTTTATTATATCGCAACTTATAGTACTGAAAAACAACAGCCAGAACAATTTACAATGATCATTGAAAAACATTAAAAATCTTCTTTATTTATTTTGTTTACAACTTCCGTTTTCACAGGAAGACAAAGGTCATTGAGGTCACAGAGTTCACAAAATTTATCCAGAAAGAAGGACAATATCATAATGAACATTACCTCCAAACATTTTTTAAAAAATACTTCATGATAATTTTGTAATGATTTTTCCAATGAAAACACACAATAAATTGTTGCGTTTGAAAAAGTATGCGGGATGTGGGGGGTAGCTGTGTACAAAGTATACGGGACTGAAAGGGTTAAACTCAATCACACTGTTCGCAAAGACAAATATCAAACATTGGAAACACCATTGGTAAAAATGTACCGAGTCGAGCTTGGCTTGAGCAGCAATTAGTAGTACTGTACATGTAGGCCATCGCTTACAAAAAATTCTCAACTTAAAAAAAGAAAGAAAAATGTATGACTGTTTTTTATTTAAATATGTTTGATAACACTTTACTTTTCCTACTCAGAGAAATTTTCACAAATTTTCATTTTCGAAACTATATAATTCAAATTTTACCTTAAATATTGTTCTGTCGAGAAACAGAAAGAATGCTTTCCAACTGGACATAAATTATTGAGTGGCATCCAAATGAGGGCAGCAATATTTTGGGGTGCAGCGGGCGAAGTAAAGTGCGCCCTAAAGTACGTGCAATATACAATGTACATGTACAATGTATGTGCAAATATGTTTATTTCATGGGCATACCAGCTACCTTTAAACTGATACGCAGCACCATCTTTCCTTGCAAAAAAACACAAACACAATACGCACAAAGAGAACAGTTGATTTGATAGTTCCCGCACAACAATGACAATGAATACTTATACATGTAAAGCACACACAATCACCTACATGTAAGTAAAGGTGCTCACGGTGCTACAGAAGAACAAATTATCAAAAACCAATAAACTACATTGATAATTATGTACAGTCTGACAAGCAGGAGAGAGACAAATTATGCTCTGGTAAAGTAGGCTAAATTGTAGTTAGTGAGTTTGAAATGAGCTGAGGGAAGTGCTAGATCAAATATTCATGAGGAGACTGTAGTTGAACTTTTACACAACAATGCTTGTTTAGGGGCCATTTATTCTCTAGTTCAAAGAGCTGGTCTTTACATCACATGTGAATACACCCCCATGTGACCAGTTGTCGACCAATCAGAGTGCACAAACTCTCTGAGGTGTTTATTTTGAATTAGGTTACCAGTAAATATTTTACCCCCTGCCTTCTCTGAATGCTTTCTGCTTTTCTCCCTCCACTCTCTCTATTCATGTATTTCCACTTGACTACTCTTGCAACTCTTGCCTGCTTACAATATGTGACCTGTTCCCACGAAACCCGGACAAAGTAGCAAGAAACTAAAATTGAGTTTATGGTATTTTCACATTGTCCTGTAATTCAGCTTTCCAATGGTATATAGATTGTATTGTTTATCCCTCCCTATGGCCCCATGAGAGGGGATTCAGACCCGAGCAAAGCCGACCCACAACATTTTTATAAACCAGTTGTTTGTGAACAGGAAAAAAATCCACACGCGAATAGTACACACAGCAGCGCACTCAACAAGGTCATTTCAAATAACCATGGTAACCACCTTGTTCCTATTGTTGGATTCATTTGAAATTTGGCACACATAAAGAACTAAACATGACAAATATGTTCAGAAAGTTTGAACAATTTTTATTAGAATTTTCGAAAGTTATGGCAGTTAACCTTTGACTGAAAACTTGTACTTGTACAACAAAAACATGTGGACTTTTAAGTTTTAGTTTTAAAATACACGCACATAGTATCTGTATTAAAACTGGTCAAATTTTGCTTATTAATATTTATGTACCTCCTCATGTCGGAATGGCAGTGCTGTGGCATTATGATCACATAAGAGTTTACTAAAACAGTCTTTGAATGACTAATAAACACGTCAAGCCAAGTAAGAAGTACGAGTGCTTCGTTCGTTCAACGCGATCAGAGTCAACGGTGCAGACTCCCTGATGGCCGATGATGCTTCCTTTTCCCCCGGCGAATCGGTCTCGTTTCATGACATTTCCGTCATAAAATATCACAATAATGATTTAACAATGTACACAAATACTAATAATTCGGATATCATGGGTACAAACTTAATAAAAATGCCTAAAATGATGTCAAACACTGGCTTCTGAACATAAAATTTCTCTCGTTACACGTCGAAAGAAGGGACGACGTGCATTGACTCGTAACGACAAACGACATAGTCTGGTTCCCGTTATTGGTGTGCAAACTGTGCTAATAATTTACATGTACGTTCAGGGATCAAGACGGCGCAACCAATCACGTGGTATGCATTGGCGAATCATATTTCCCGTATGAGATGACCACGGCAACAAGGAAATAAGCGTTTACATGTTTTAGCTCTGTAAGAATCACTGTTATTTGCTTACTGTGACGTCATTGACAAATTTTATGAATGAAAATAGAATCTGCAGGCGGCAAGCTTTACGATGATACCACTTTTCAATGGGGGGATTTATACTCTACTTGGGAAAACGGGCTATTTACTGGTACTTTTTGCAGTAATTTGCTTCGTTTTGTTTCAGTCATCACTTTTTGTTTATCAATTTCATTCCAAAATTAGGTGAAAAAAGGTAGTTTACTTGAACATATTTATAATTTTGTTGAAGTAAAATGATAGATGAATATGTAAAACGTAAGATTATCCCATGTTTTTTTTGGGACGAATCCAGCCTAAAATGCTTTGGACGCCGTTTACTCGAAATGAATGGATGCGACTTTGTCCGGGTTTCGTGGGAACAGGTCACATATGTGTGTTGTGTGTTATCATTTACATGTAGCCTTCGAGAAAGACTCTGCTAGGGTCGAAACGTCAGGCCACTAACTAATTTTTTGCATTTATACCACAGGTCCTTTTGGTTGGTAAGCAGTTTGCAACAGCTAATGCTATTTTCTCAGTAAATATTTTCATATAAACATTGAATTAAGCTCAAATAGTTTAGAGAAAAGTGCCTTGCACGTTGCAGTCCATTTGAAATATTAATTTTGGAATACTGTGATGATACGAGACTGATCTCCAGGTTCACACCACACCCATGCTCACTTTCCAGGAGCAACCAATGGATTTTGTTTACTGTCAAAGCAGAAAGCAATATATATTTTGTTTGCGGTAACACCATGTGTATATCTACTTACTACATGTAGGTAGACTTTGAGAACTTGTCTTTCTATTTATTCTACTGCCGCCGAGTAAATTATTCAGAATTCAGGAGACTTCTTAGTTCTGAAAAGAACTGTCCTGCTTATTAACTAATACCTGGGTGGAAGGTAGGAAATCGGCCGGGACTACTACTTTCGCTTAGTAGAGCGAGTGGGCTTCTCGCTACATGTATTAACTTCACTGCCACAAAGTGAGTTCTTAATTGGTCTCAACGTTTCGTCTAGCTTGCTCTAGTCATCGTCAGGAGACTGGTCCGTAAAACAATACTTCAACAAGATTGTGAGGTTGGTGAACACTTTTTTTTTTCAGACTGAGAAACGTGCTTAGTACCACAGTAATAGGGGACTCCATCCCACAAGTATTTGCACAGACACAGTTTACAAGCAACTGTACACACATAAAAGACATTACTGAGTGGGAATATGAATGGGAGGAATTTTCCAGCTCAGTCACGCAAGTCTCAGGCATTTTATTTCACTGCAGACAAAATGATCAGTTTCAACAACAAGAATATTTATACCGAGAGCACATTAAAAGTATACCAATCTTTCAAAGAAATATCTGTCTGAAATGCTGCCAAATTCAGGAAATAACATTCACAAATATCAGGGAGAGTTCATCCATTCTTAAGCCGTGTTTAAATAAGGGAATCAATGTGTCGTGAAGAGGTTTTAAACTAGAGGTTTAAACCCGCCGAGGCCTGGTTCTTGACAATTTTACCGAGATGAAGTCGGGGTAAAATTATCAAGAACCAGGCCTCGGCGGGTTTAAACCACTAGTTTAAAACCAATTCAACACACTTTGATTCCCATTCATAAATATCTTCCCTTGAAAATAAAGCCAAAAACCTGACAAAGTTAAGAACAAATCGGACAGTTTTGCCCCTTCGGTCGTCCGCAGCTAGCTAGCTCACTTCGATTCTGCGTTAAATTTCTAGACCCATTGCACAACGCGGAACGCGGAAAGATGGGCCCCCTTCCAGTTTGGGAGTTAACTCTATGAATCTTGTGTACAGTTTGACTCCCAAAATGAAGCGCCCGTATCATGTCTGAATGTGCGTTCCGCGTTGTGCAAACTGTGTTTAAACACTTCTAACCGTGTTCATATCACTCGTTTAAACATGGCCACGTGATGTCCTCTCAACCAATCAGAATGAATAAACTGTCCCAGGTATTTATGAATGGGGGATATAAATATGGGGGAAATTGAGTCAAAAGAGGGCGCTATCAGAAATTTGTGTGGACTGCGCAAATTTTATGACACAATTTAAGTTGGTAGGTCACATATTTGGCTCGCGCATGGATAGAAATTATGAGCTAAGGCTAAACTGTCAGATTTGTTCTCAACTTTTTGGAAGTTTTTAACTGAAAGGTATTTATAAATGGATCATGGTCATGGGCCATGCAATAAAGGACCCTGCCTTCAGCTTGCTCCTTTATCACCTGACCACGACCCTGCCGGTTTTAAACAGCTGTTTAAGACCTTGTTGCTACTCTTTTATTCCCTTACTCAAAGACCCCCAAAAACATTGTTTCTAAAATATTAATAACTAAATTAAGCATGAATACGGATTACACTAAATCAAAGCAAACTAAAAGTAGAGGTGAAAAAAATAGCCAACTTGCCAGTTACTGAATAAGTTGACAGCAAACCCTGGTAGGCCTATATTTTATGATGTTATGTATGAGTTTGATTGTAAAGCAATCTAGCATTAACATTATTTATTTATTTAGAGCTAGAGCACTGGCAAGGTTAAGTCGCAGGTTCAAGTCCCGCTCTAGCAAATTTGTCTTTGTTCAACCCAAAATTATTTATATTGTACATGTAAATCATCAGTGTCTACCAGATAATAATTGCAGGTTACATCTAGTTTGCAACTGATGGTTTTTCAAAACTATAATTAAACTGAAAAAGTCTGAATAACTTTACCAGCTGTTTTCTTCAAGCCTGCAAGTTGAACTTTCAATCGAGCAATGATCTCATCAGCTTGTTGAGCTCGCTGCTGTAGGCGATTGACTATGGTTGAGCTTGCAGACATGGTAAGACGGGCACACTGGAAGCCACGAACCAAAAACCTGTTATAAAAACAAGTTACACTGTATCATTCAATATAACTTCACGTCAGTCAGATGGCGTCTGCACACGCACAATTTTTCAAGCAGACTTAAGGCGGACATTTTTTAAAACCAGGAACAACCTCGGATTTTCTGCTGAAATGCGATTGGCTGACGTTTTTATCTACCAGGGTTTTCCAGTGTGAAGCGCATTGAGGCAGGCTCTTACCGTGATATGCTGTTACTACCGTACAAAGAGCAATTACAGGTTCTGGAAAAAATTGCCTTGTAAAAATCCTTTACGGGGCAGGGTTGGCGAGTTAATAACACGCAAAACTCAGCATCGGTCTTATAAACTGGCATTCAAGTTTCTAGGGTGTTTGGTGGATGGTGGTAGCCATGTCAACACGCAGCATGTTGTGTGGAACTGTCATGGTGGATTGCGCGTACACAGGCAACTGTTTCATGAAGTCCCTGTGATTATGGTTCGGTGGCCCCTGGCAAAAGGCACTGCAGACATTTACAGGATTAACTCTTTAGATGGATTTGTTGAAGATCTGTTCCTTCACATACCAGCCAAGATTTTGTAAAGACGGATTATAACTGCACTGTCATGATACCTTTCATTTCTCTCTGACGTAGGTTCTGCTCCCATTGACCCTTCAATATTTAGTTTTTGAATTGTGCACCAGCACACTGGTACCCGTCACAATTTCATAGTCCCGTGGTACAGCAATATTCCCTGACAACAGTGGGTGGCCTTAGCATAAACAATGAACTTTAACTCTATCTGGTGCACCAAATTTTAAAAACTTTTCTTTAAAAGTTTTGTTACAAACACTTAAACACATGAAGAAACCAAAAACAAAAGCACATTGAGTGATACAACTACATACAAGATGTATAATGGACCAAAAACCGGTTGCTAAGGTGATCGTTTAAGAACAAAATCATGGTTAAAAAATACTTTAAAAATTGTTTAAAGGCCCTGTACACTATTGGTAAGATCGAAAAACACAAATGTTCACAGATTCACACATAACTTACATGATTGAAAGTAAGTAATGGTAGAAAGGGTTCCTTAAAATATTTCTGCCTAAAATGCTATCGTTTCTGAGAAATGAGTAAAACAATAGTTTTTATCACGCGTGATACCTAAACTCGATGTTTGAAAAACAGAAAACACATAAGGTCTCTTTTCACTATTTTCTCGTGACCTCGATGACCAATTGAGCTCAAATTTTCACAGGTTTGTTATTTCATGTATGTGGTTGATTACACAAAACATGAACACTGTCTGTGATTATTTTGTCAGCTCTGCCAATCCTGTATAATACCTTTAAGTAAATAATTTCTCAGTTTTAGAAGTTTTTGTGAAGAATTGAAAAATAGTACGAGATGAATGGTTTGGTTTTACAAACACGCTTACATCTTCTTACTACCACGATAAGTGCACTGGGCAGTGGGTTACGTGCATTACACAACACACGGGACCTACGGCTTTACATCCCATCTGAAGGATGCAGCAAAAATGATTGTAATTATCTTGCTTTGGGACACAGGTGTCACGACTGGGACTCGAACCACCACTCTGCTGATCAAAAACACCAGAGCTTGAGTCCGGTGTTCTTACATGTCTTATCCGCTGGGCCATGACACGCCACAATGATGAATTACCGTAATTTCCTGCGGATAAGGCGCTCGGCGCATGGCGCATAAGGCGCTCGGCGCATAAGGCGTAGTACCTCAAATTACCAAAATAATATTTAAGGTTTATCAGATAAGGCGCCCCGCCGCATAAGGCGCAACATATCTTTAACATTATACACGTTCGCAAAGTACTATACTGCTTGTATATCAACACATACAGGGGTCATTGTGATGGTATAAGCACACTTACCATAGCGCAAAGGGATCGTAATTTTATAATCACGAAGACGAGTAAAACATCACTGCTATTTTTTAATTTTTAATTTTTCCATGTTCATTAAAAAAAATATATATATATATACTGTAACCAGAGCTTTACAGTTTTTCGTTTTACACAACGAGCTTGCGCAGATAAACGTTTTCCCTTCGTTACCCAATGAATTGGCTGCTAGTCTGTGCTATCTCGCTCTTTTGAACACTACGATACATGCAAGAACCAACGAACGCTAGAGGGCGCTTTCTTAATAATGCTTTCACATTAGGAACGTACGCCCTCTGTTGGCGAAATTCACGATAACATACAAAAACGACTTGTTAAATAAAGACTAGTACCTCTCATGTGATAAAGCAGTGTACTGTGTGTGCAGCTTTGCATTCACATTAGGAACGTACGCCCTCTTTTGGCGAAATTCACGATAATATACAAAAACGACTTGTTAAATAAAGACTAGTACCTCTCATGTGATATGGCCAGTGACTTTGTTCGTTCTTCGGTAAGTTTTGTCAAAAATTTGAACGGTGCAGGTTTTATTTTAAGAAAAATAAGACATGTAGAATTACCCTGGACGAAATAAAGGAACTATTTTGCAGTATAAATGTAAGATTTCACATTGTAATCATCACAATGAACTCAATCGAAATCAGATAAGGCGCATCGGAAGATAAGACGCAGTGACTTTTTTTTACCTTTGAAAGTCAGATAAGACGCGTCTTATCCGCAGGAAAATTACGGTAGACACGAATCAATGGCTGTTTCATGTGACAGCTACAGCTAAGTGAGCTGCATCACAGAGGCGGATACAACATGTACACAGACTTGAGTACGATGAAGTGCATGCATCTGTCACATAAAACAGCCGTTGAATAGTGTCCGCTCCACCCCCCAGTGACATATTTTTAAGATGGCATTGTATTGTTGGTCCATTCCAAAATGGCAGTGATCCATACGATACAAACTAAAATAGATTATTTGCAATAACTTTTAAAAAGGTTTGTAACTTCAACAGCCAAAGTACTGGAGTGAAGGTAAGAAGTACTTTGTAAAATGTAAGTGGACAAATTTTGTTGGTTTAAACCAACGAAACGCCCAGAGGGTGTACAGCCCAATCGCCGACAATGTAAGCTGCACTTTTCCACACTAGTAGGGCTAGTAGTAGATGTAGTCTAGCCCATAGTGCCAATACTCTGAACTTCCTCCGCTTTTCAGCCCTATGCCCACATAGCACTGATTAGGAAGTGTGATGATAGAAACTACATGTTCAAGTATTTTCATGTTCAAGTAAGTTTCCCCCCAGTTGTCACTTACAATTGCCAGCGTAACAACCGTGAGTATTGCATTGGAAATTTCATTTTTTGAAGAAGTTTTGCATGTTGTAACTCAGCAAAAAGGCCTTACAAGCATTGTGAATGTATGTTAAGTGTGTTGGGAAAGTTTTAATTGTGTAGTACAAAGGAAACTGAAGTTATTGCTGGCTAAAGACCAGAAAAATATTGATCTATCAATGACCATTTTGAAAACGTATAGCTTTACGGAGGGCAGGCCCAAAATGTAAGACCCCTATAAGATTCACGGGGAGACCCTTAGGGCCTATAGTTTCTAGAAGTAACCTATTTTATAGCCCGATAGTGATAGTGATAGGCCTACTAATAATGTAGTCTTTTTCGTGTCACTGCAGCATGTTCTCCTAGAACTACGAGGTTCGTTCCGCTATCGTCTCCATTACCCTCATAGAGTGACATGTACAAAATCCTATTCGAAACTTTTTGCCATTCACGTTTACATGCCTACAGCAGGGTTCTGCCCAGGATTTGTTTAGTGCCGGAAATTTTTTTTTTCCTAGTACAGTCAAGTCAATTTCCTTTTGATCGTGCACGGAGTGGTTACACACGTCACGTGCGCCCTGCAGCTAGCTGTGCCTTGAATGTAGGCCCTCAGTGCGCGCATGCCTTTACCGCCATGGGAAAACAATTTACAGCATCTATAGCATGGTGCTTACTCTGCAGTTCATTTCCGTTGTATTAAACGCTGTAGAATAGGGTTCGCAACATGATGAAACTGGTATCATGTTATTCCAAGTGTAAAGCTATAATCAGCGTGACTGGAAACCATTGCAAAATCAATGCGGGTTTCGTGCGTTGGATATATTGTACATCGTACAGACGGGAGGAATGCTCGATCCTGGATCATTAAAATAGACTCAAACCAAAGAAGTAGGCTACTCGAAACTTTGGATAAAACTGTTTACTGGTAAATAATTTGTTTTACACGTTGTTCAAAATATTTTGAAGGAAATGGGCAAAAAAAAGGGAAAATGTGTGGTGGTCGGAAAAAGAAAAAATTCTGCGAGTGCCGGTCGGGAATCATGAGTGCCGGTCGGGTTTTCCGGCACCGACCACCGTGGGCAGAACCCTGCTACAGTTCTTTTGTGAAATCAGATATTGCCAAAATTAGGCTCTATATGTTCTTTGTACTCTCATTAAGCGTTGCACGGGTCCAGAAAATCCACTCCGCAAAATAAAAGTTGCAAAAAATGATGTTTTTCAGAATCCTCGCCTTCCGGTAACAATATGGACGCCGCTGAAATTTTCCTACTGGTAATGCTGCGCGCTACGCTGGTAACGATTATCAACGGTTCACGTACAGAACATTGGTTATTGTGGACCAGCATTGCGCCTATGATTGTATACGTGAACCGTTGGTTTTGTGAACAGCGTAGCGCGCAGCGTTACCAGGAGGATAATTTCAGCGGCGGCCATATTGTTACCGAAGGCGAGGATTCTGAAAAACGGTGAGAATTTATCATTGTTTGCAACTTTTTTTTGCGGAGTGGATTTTCTGGACCCGTGCAACGCTTAATGAGAGTACAAAGAACATATAGAGCCTAATTTTGGCAAGATCCGATTTCATAAAAGAACTGTAGGCATGTAATTTGTAAACGTGAATGGCAAAAAGTTTCGAATAGGATTTTGTACATGTCACTCTATGAGGGTAATGGAGACGATAGCGGAACGAACCTCATAGTTCTAGGAGTATGCAGCATGCTGTTTTACTCCGTGCTGCTTGCTACTGGTTTGTGTTCTGTGGTGGTGGTGGCGCTGTGTCAGGTGTGTAATAAATACCGCCTTGATTAAAGACTACTGACTAGAATTAGAAACAACAGGGAAGTCATACATCATTACATGATACAGTTTGTGGTAAAATTTCCATATCGGACTGCCACTTTTTAATTCATTATGAAATAAAATGATATTTACTCAAACGACATGTTGTTTTACAACTTAAGTGAAAAAATGGCAATACAAATCCTCCCGCAGTTATGCCTTTGCTCAAGCGCATCATTAATAACATGGCACCAACGATGTTTAAGTTAATCATGTTTCCGTTCACATCACACACAGTTTCAGCACTTTCAGCTCTGTCGGAGATTCTTCATAAAAAAATAAATATAACAAAAACCACACCAAAACAAGCTTGCAATAAATTATTTTAATGTGCTCTCCACAAAAGGCAATGGTAAGTGACTATCGTGGAAAAATATTTATTAAAAAAACGCGAGTCTCTGTCAATTTATTTTTAGCATTCCACAGGCGCATGACAGGGGGTCAAAAGCAGTACACATTCAATGGTGACATTCTTCTCAACAAACTAGGTCAGGTGCTCGAGAGGATTTTTGGGGGAAATAAAAACCAAAGTTCATAAAAAGAGAAGCGAATTGCAAAAGTAAGTATGTAACTTACTAGTTATAAAGTGGAGGGGGTACAATATTGTTCCCCCTAAAACTGAAAAACGTAACTTACATGCATTAAAGTTCTGCTCAAAACATACGCAAGACTGTTGTTGTCGACATGTGAAGACGCAATAAAACAGTGCTCCGTAAAAATTAACAAAATTCAGCTAAATACTCTCCTCCATCTCCACCAATCAACTCTCCATGTGAGTATATACAATCAGGTATCATCTGCCATTCATATCTGCCATTCAACCAAGTTTAAATCTACAATATGCCTCCAAAAAGCAGCAAGAAAGGACCAGTTCCAGCTCCAGCTTCAGCCTCAGCGGTCGCAACGGTACTCCCGCCAGTCGAGTCAGGTGACCACCCTGGCTCCCTCACTGCAACGGGGAACGACATGGCCAGCTTGCGTCGGGAGCTCCGTTCCATGGCGGCAGACCTTACCAGCAAGCTGGACACGGTGCTCTCTAACCAAGAGGGCATACTCTCCAGAATAACATCTCTGGAAACAAAGCAGCTAGTGATGGAGGAGTCACTTCAGTTCTCGTCGACATCCATTGAAGAAATCCAGGTCGAAAATAAGATCTTGTCGGATGGGTTTTCTGGGATGACGACGCAACTTAACGCATCAGAAACTAAGATCAAGCAACTGGAGGAGGCTACTCTTCAACTTGAGCGGCACTCCCGAAGTTTTAACCTGCGGTTTGGGGGTGTACCGGAAACATCGTCGGACCCCTCCACCCTGCCTTACGATGCTGTCAAGCGGATCCTGGCAGAAAAATTCCATATGCCAGGAGCAGAGATTGAGGCCGCTCACAGAACTGGCAGAGCCCCGAAGTCTTCTACCGACAAACCCCGCCACATCATTGCCAGGTTCATTTACCGCCACGAGCGCCACTCAATTCTGGTAAACGCCAAGACAGCCCTCACTAATACTGATGTTTTTGTCATTCCCGATCTTCCAGCAGCCGATGTTTCGAAAAAAAGGGCACTGCGAGATGTCATGAAGCGGGCATATGACGCTGGCCACCATCCCGTATTCCGCAACGGCGAGCTCTTTATACAGGGGAGGAAGTACGAAGCAGCCAGCTAAGTACACCAAACCACTGTATACCAGAACTCTGCCATTCATGTCATTCCACCACAAATTTCGTGATTTCATTTTCTTTTTCTTTTTCTTTTTCACTTTTGTTTTCGATTTTATGTTGTTTCTGTGTTGTTTAATGTCCTTGTGTGAGACACCGTATCAAAATGTTTATTTGTTAGTTTATTTGTTTTTTTCCAAATTCTGCCTTCTTGATTTTCAGTTTCCAAAAATTATTTGAATGAGTCATATAACTCACGGTTCTTTTATGGATTATAATATAGATCCGGATTTAAATTTGTTAGCGGCGGATATCCAATGTCAGTATTATGACCAAGATGAGTTTATGAATACTTTTAATTCCAACACTAATACTAAACTGCTGCATATCAATGCACGCAGTTTGCCAAAAAATATAACAAGTATTGTTCATTATCTGAAATTGTTGCAAACAAGCTTTTCAATCATAGGGGTCTCGGAGTCCTGGTTGGAGGACGTCCGTGATCCTTTGATTCAGATTCCTAATTACACAGTAGAAGGTTCCTGCAGATCAAACAGAAGAGGTGGTGGGGTTGTACTTTATATAAAACAGGATCTTGTGTATAAAATACGTAATGATTTGTGTATTAGCAACTCTGAAACTGAATCATTTTTTATTGAGCTTATTCATTCCAATAAATCTAATGTTATAATTGGAATAGTTTATAAACCCCCGAGTGTTTCCTGTAACGTTTTTACAGATGACATGGATGAAATGTTCGGTCGGCTAAATACTGAGAACAAAAAATGTTACATTATGGGTGATTATAACATAAATTTACTGCAATCTGATACCGATAATGCTGTGCAAAATTTCATGACTATTCTTGATTCTCAGTCATTCTATCCCACCATAAACAAACCTACTAGGATTACTACTGATAGTGCAACTTTAATTGATAATATCCTGACAAATGATTATTTAAACCACACTGCAGGGGTTCTGATAACTGACATCAGTGACCACCTACCAGTATTTTTAATTATTAATAATTCTAGAGAGAGTTCTCAGACTAATGTGAAATGTAAAAGGCGGGTTTATGATAACGATAATATTGACAAATTTATTCGTGATCTGAATGCGACTGATTGGGATTGTATACTGTCAGTGAATGATATCCACTGTATGTACGATAATTTCTTAGCTCATGTTAAACAACTCTATGACAGGCATTTTCCTGTGATTGATGTTAAATATCGTTATGATAAATCTAAGTCTCCTTGGATGTCCGAGGGTATCTACAATTCTATCAGGAGGAAAAATCACTTGTACAAGAAGTTTCTTAAAACCCGTACTTCACAAAACAAATCTAATTATACTCTGTATAAAAATAAACTGAACTCTGTTATAAAATTATCTAAGAAGAACTACTTGTGCCAAAAATTTAATCAAGAAAAAAATAACATCAAAGGTACTTGGAAACTCATAAATTCATTACTCAATAAGCATAAACAAAAACTGAACCCCACTTATTTTTGTACTGCTGATAGAAACAACATTACTGATAGCAAAGACATTGCTGATGCCTTTAACAAGTACTTTGTTGACATAGGGAGTAACCTTGCCAGCAAGCTACCATTATGTAACACTCCTGTTGAAACATTCCTTGGTAATAGATGTTCGAATTCACTCTTCTTGACACCCATTACGCAAGAAGAGATTGTAGACACTCTTAACAAGATTCCGTCTGGAAAGGCACCTGGATTTGATGAATTGAACTCCTGTGTTATTAAATGGGCTAAGTACTCGCTGGCTAAGCCGCTGACTGACATCTTTAATAAATCTATAACAGCTGGAGTTTTTCCAGATGGGTTAAAAAAGGCTCAGGTTATACCAATATATAAAAAAGGCTCCAAGCATGACATTGGAAATTATAGACCCATCTCTGTTTTATCAACATTTTCGAAATTATTTGAAAAGTTAATTTATACTCGATTGATTTCGTTTATATACAAGAATAACATTTTGACTGAATCGCAGTTTGGATTTAGACGTAACCGCTCGACTGATTTAGCTACTTCTTATGTTGTTAACAAATTGTGTAATGATCTAGATGTAAATCATTTTTCAGTTGGCATTTTTCTGGATTTATCTAAAGCATTTGATACAGTTAACCATGATATCTTGATGCGTAAATTAGAACATTATGGTATCCGAGGAATAGCCCTCGACTTGTTTAAAAGTTACTTATGTGATAGATCCCAATATGTTTTGTGTAATTCTGTAAAATCTACAGATCGGCCTATTACTTGTGGTGTACCACAGGGCTCTGTATTGGGTCCCTTATTATTTATCTTGTACATTAATGACATCTGCAATACATCAGAAAAAATTACATTTTGTTTATTTGCAGATGACACAAGTTTGTTGTATACTGATAAAAATGTAGACTTAGCTGTGCAGAACCTTAATCTTGAGCTCCGGGAAATCACTACTTGGCTTTTAGCTAATAAATTATGTATAAATGTTCTCAAATCAAATTATATTATATTTTGTGCTAGCCAGTACAAGTACACTCAGTCTGTTCCTTTGATTTTAAATAATATCAATCTTGAACAGGTTGAGGGTACTAAATTTCTGGGAATACATATTGATGAGAATTTGACTTGGAAGAAACATATTGACACTATAACAGCTAAAATATCAAAAAATATAGGTATAATGAATCGTCTTAAATATTTCCTTCCCAGTAGCATATTACTGACCTTGTACAACTCTTTTATATTACCCTATCTTAATTACTCAATTTTAACTTGGGGTAGTCCAACTCCTAAATGTAACAAACTGCTCACTCTCCAGAAGCGTGCAGTTCGGGTCATTTCTAAAGCTGACTATTGTGATCACTCTGGGCCGCTTTTTGATAATTTAAAACTGTTAAAATTCGTTGACCTTTATCATTTTAACTTAGGAAAATTTATGTATAAATATATGAATAATGTTTTACCTGCTTGTTTCAACTCTTGTTTTACACTAACCTCGAACATCCATTCCTATTATACTCGCAGCACTGCTAGGAAAAATCTTTTTGTTAATTATTGTAGAACCACGTTGTCCAAAAATGGTGTTGTCCAGCGTGGCACTTTATTCTGGAATAGTCTGGATGACTCTTTTAAATCGTTACGAACTCTTTCTATTTTTACTAAAAAACTAAAAAATCGTTTTTTAAATCAACGCTAAAATACTGTATGTAAATTTTGTAATGGAAATAACAACGGCCTTATTTCTGTCTTACACCCGTTATGTCCTGTCTTTTCATGTTTGTCTGTCTTTTTGGTCTGTCCGTCCATAGGCTGGGGAACAAAAGCTGTTGCTTCTCCCCGGACCTAGATGTTGCCATTGTTTAAAGTTCACATTTGTTATCACTTTTATAAAATGTATGTGTACTTTCATTTTGACTATAATTATTTTAACATTCTGTATTTTTCACTTTGTATTACTGTAGTTTGTGCAACATTGAATAAACGTATTCTGATTGATTGATTGATTGAACTGCAGTCAACCACTCGTTGAGACATGTGTTGGGCAAATCTTTCGTGTTCCATGGGCCCATACCATTCATTACTACCACGTATAACGTGTTCTGGGTCCCTAGGTACCAGACATGTGAAGATTCTAAACGCTTGGTGGCGCAACTGTCTCGCGCAATTTTTTAAAATTAATGATATTCGAAGTAAAGGCGCAAACAAATAACATTCCATTAAAAATTACAGCAAATTACAAACAACAAAAATTAATCAAACATACAAAACAGCCTAAAAACCTGGGGGAAAAAACCCATACAGATGCAGCAAATAAATTACACATAGGTCATAAAAAGCAGACACCCTCACACCGTAGGGGGAACAAAACACTATAAAAGTGTAGTTACTGAATAATTTTTCATAAGCCTCCTCCCTGGACAAGTGAGTCTTTAATTTAGCCTTGAAAGACACCAGCAAATCACCCCCCCCCCCGTACAAAAGGCGGTAGTGCATTCCATCACTTTGGAGCAGCCCGCGAAACAAAGGCGCAATCACCCCAAGAGTGCAGCATTCTACCCCTACGATGCTCAAGTAGTATTTCACCTGTTTACCTCATGCTATATCTATGTTGTCTTTTTACAGTAAAAATGTCACAGACATAATCAGAAGCACACACCCACACTATAATATTATTATCATTAAAAAAACATTGAACATTTGTTTACTTTTCTCGAAATTGTTTGACTGACCATTTACAAATACTGCTGGACTATACCATGCCCGATATGGGGCAGAGGGTATCCCTCAATGTTCCTGTACTATTTTAAACACACTTTATTTAACATCCAGCTCTATGGCACTCTACCCAGAGTATCACCCAAAGCTGAGGGCGCGGAGGATGAGGCTGGCTATGTGCGCTTCATCCAGAGATATCTGCATCCCTAGTGCTATGGGAACCCGTCGATGGAGCTAGGATCAGGAGCAGGGGCAGAGGAGACTCGTGCACCTATGTTAACCAGCTTAAGAAAGATGCAGTGCAACAAGAAACCGCTCAGTTGAGGACACTCATGCTGTACCGGGATGAGTGAAAATCAACCATAAGAGGCTCCCAAGATGGCGTCGGCTGACGACGACCTCTCGCACTCTACTACTTGTCTTCTTGTACAGAAGTACCCCGCCTAAAATCCTCTAAAGAATTCCTGAGATTCCAGAAGCACACAATGAAGACACAATAAAGGGGGGGGGGGGGGGCACCATAACCCATATCGAGCACCAACCAAAATGCTGGACGAAGTGATGCCTCAAACATTAAAATATATTTTAGATCACTGCTTTCCAAGCCCAGGCCATTTCAATGGCTTTTCCATGCAGGCTTCCAGCTACAATTCTTAAAGTACTATCAAAAGTGCAACTTTGTCATCACTTGAGAAAAAGAAGACCACATTATAGGCCACCGTAGTATAAGTAAGTGTAGTGGCCAATTTGAAGATAAATGAATGTATTCACGTTCATTCCTTCCTTCCATGGTTTAATAACTTAATGATTTATTGGCGGTGTATGACTGGAGCTACACTGCAAAAACTGTGGAGTAAAGATTGACGCCATGGGTTTTGTCACAAACCGAAGAGAGAATCAAAAGTAACATCTTAGGGTGTTAAAATGACACAAAATGTAATTATTTTTGCAGAAATAAGTGTTATTTTAACTCCATATGTCGGTTGTAAATACTGATTTGTTGTTGTATATATAATTGTATGTGACAGCACCCAGGCTTTTATTAACACCCAAGTTTTTTCAGTGTACAATAGGCCTAGATAATTATGCTCATTGTTCATCTGCCTTCTGTTGTTAATGAGTGCGGTAAATCATACCGAACCAAACTAATTTCATGCCTGATGAATTGTTTTTAATTTAAAAGGAGTCATTTGGAAATACCACATTAAACACAGTTCCGTAACAATGCACATTTTAGTAATTATAAATCAGTCGTTCAGTGCAAAACAAATTGCCTGTTTGTTCCCAGCGTGTTTTACAATAGTGGGAACAGGTACACCCTGCAAGGTGTACGACAGCTGAGCGCGAGCCTTTGAAACAAAATGTACGGCATAGCTGACGGTTTAATTATAATGTTTATTGATTATTCTTTGAAAAGAATGATTTATGTGCATTCAGTTCCATTTTATGTATTATATCTATACTTTTTGTATAGATTTCTTCTTGAGAACTAGTCTCGCTATTTATAGACCTTATGCATTGACGTCACCAAGCCGCCATCTTAGAGGTAAACTGATGATGAAACAATGGAAACGCGCTGATTTGTACGCGCGGCGCACAAGACTGGCCAATGAGCATCTTCCTTTTGACCTCTAGGTGAGGGCGCCCTACTCAAATGACGTCATATGCATAAGGTCTATTGTACTGTCGCGGAGTAGATTTTAGAATTTGGAAGACTACTTATAATTCTGAAAACACCTGTCCTGCTTATTAACTTCTGGGAAACAATCATTGGGTTTGCGTAGTTATATTTCCCCACATTCTCTAATCTTCAGTAAGAGCACCACACAGTCATTTATGTGAAATTGTCATAAACATATTACAGTGATTGCTTTTCTAGAAAAAACAAACTGAAAATGATTAGGTTTTAGTTGGATTTGTACACATTCGCATGAACTCATTTTCTTTTCGTTACACATTTTATTACTATTTTAAATTATTGAGATCTGAATTTTGCGGGAAAATTTGGCACATGTAGCAAATCAAATGTTTTTTGGAGAAAACACCATAAATCACCATTAGGCATACGTATTGCATGGCCTCATTCCATCCTTTTTTCAAACTGAGTGTCTGTTGATAATATTGTTTCACACTTAAAAATTAAACCAAACCATGCAGCTAATAAAGCCAAAGGTGAAATGAGAAATACTTATCGCACACTATATTGATTCAGTTGAATATTTCACAGACAATGTTAGAACTGTTATATATTTTATCAAAAAGCAATGTTTCCTAGTACAAAACTTAAGAGCTGCAGTTTTGACAGGTTACATGGGCCGTTCTGTTACAGATTGCAGTTCGCCGTCAAGGCTCGATTCACAATACACCGATCCATTAAGCCACGCCCATTTCTCTTTGACCAATCACAACCGCGAAATCTGATCACCATTTGAGCCGTTTGGTGATCTTTGCACTAATGGTGATCGGGTTTCGCGGCTGTGATTGGTCAACTCGTAAGGAGGCGGGGCTTAATGGATCGGTCTATTAGGTCTTATTGACTTCTCGACTGAAAACACATGTGATTGATTAAACAATCTTCTTGATTGATATTAAGGAATCCTCTAATCACCATCAGCGGTAACATGTCAGTTTTACTGTAGATGTTGCAAGAAAATAAGGAAATAAAAAACCTCCCTTGCATAGAATGATTGTGTGCTTCCAGATACCTGAGAAAGGCTTCACTCCCTGGAGTCTTTCTCAAATTCATGTTTGGGTGAAAATTACCTCTTACTTTAAAACTACATCACTTCGAAGGATGTCGTTTCTAGCAATGTTTTATAACATCAACAGCTCTCCAGCGCTCTTTACCAAGTAAGTTTTTATGGTCATTGATAACGGTATACCCTCTCCTCTCTTTAAGCTTTCTGGTGTGTCGTAAAGTACCCCCACCCACCGGCAACATTTTTTCGGGGGAGGGATTGGATACGGAACCATACTGAACTATTTCCACTTGTGTTATTTTAAAGGGGGGATTGGATACGGAACCATACTGAACTATTTCCACTTGTGTTATTTTAAAGGGGAAGTGGTGGGGAAAAATATAGTTCAACCAAAATGTTGTGTTTTTTGTTGACCGTGTGGGTCGGTAGTGAACTGGGGGGGGGGGGGGGGGGGGGGGGGCAGAGAATTTGTTTTCCAGATCTATTGGGTAGCAATAGCTAGCTTGCTTTCAGAAGTTGTTTGCTTCCCCATCAGTTGCATGTTAGTCGATTCAAAGAATCAGGCCCCTTTCATCTTTAAAAGATGTGGGGTTGCAACAAGTGTAGGCCTATGGGAAATAAAGACAAAACCGTGGGTAGTTTCTGTTTATGAAAAACTGGCGTTTATCCATTGTTCGACTGTTCAAAGTAAGACAATAAAATCCTCAAGTGTATTGTAACTCATATGAATTATTTGAGGGAGAATGATGATCGTTTTTGTTTGGAAGCAATGAACACGCAGATCGTAAAAGTATCACATCGTGAAAAGGCAAATATGATTCATATGAAACCAGAAGCAAAACAAACTCAAAAACACCTTTCGTGTTCACGTCAACCTACAACCCGGCACTATTCTACAAGGAATCACGGGCAATCAACAAATTCTGGCCTCTGATTCAGAGCGACCACAGCCTTTCAGAAAGACCCACCTTTTATTGCTTTAAAGACAACAACGGATAAACGCCTTGTTAATCCATAGAGTTCTCTATGGTTAATCCTTAACACAAATATGCTTTTATTCCCATACACTTGTTGCAACCCCACATATTTTGAAAATATACAGAGATTTGCCCGATTCTTTGAATCGACCCACATGCAACTGATGAAAAAAGCGTACATGACTTCTGAAAGTTAGCTAAAGCTACTCAATGGATCTGGGGGGAAAAACCAATTCTTTGTCTCGAACCCCCCCCCCCCCCCTTTCACTACTGACACACACGGTCAAGAAGGATCACGACATTTCGGTTGAACTATTTCCCAGCACTTCGCTGTGATAAAATAACACATTAGTCGAAATAGTCCAGCACAGTTGTTTGAATTTGTATTGTCACAAATACATTTTTCAAATTACAAGTCAACAGATACAGTGTCTGGATGGGATATAGCATCAACATTTGTATCATGATCATCTCCGTTTCCTCTTTGGCTGACTGGGTCCCTGTAGCTCCGTTTGTTTTGCTTGCCATTTGGATGTGTGTATAAGTAAAGACACAGTTTCTGTGCCAGCGAACGATTAGATATTGTGCATGAAGTTCGCTGTGTAAGCGATCATCATATTCTTTACTGCAGCTAAGCATGTTATGTAGGGCCTACTATTTCGGGCCCTGCATCAGACAAGTTCCTTGAATCATGGGGGTAGTTATATTTCCATCTGAAATTACATTCTTCTGTTGTCCGTTGCTTTGATTCAGACAAGAACTTAAATCCAAATTATTATACACAAAACCAGGTGCAGTTAATCAGACAAAAACTTACAAGAATCTGCCCTGCTTGATGTATACTTTATCATCATGGATGCAAATGGCAATGCCCAAGTAATGATACAATTGTATCCTGATCCATGTGATGGAAATTTAATAACTATAAACTCCTCTCTAAGTCCTTATAATAAGCGGCAGGTTTCAATGTGATGTCTTATAATAATATAATTATTTCATTTGTCACCTCTGACCAGGTTACTGTCTGTCACCGGTCATTATAAATCCAAACTTATTGCAAATAACCATGACAATCTGTCTCTATTAATAAGCCACAAAACCTGTTAATTATATGAGTGTAATGCTACATTTTTGGAAGTTCGTGTTAAAATGTAGCTGCTATAAACAATATTTACCCTGACAATCGAATGTTCAGCATTACACTCATATAACGGATTAGTAATTCGTTATAACGAATTACTAATTCGTTAGTAACGAATAACGATTTACTAATTCGTTCGAACGAGTTATTAATTCGTTCAAACGAATTATTAATTCGTTCATTCAAACGAATTATTAATTCGTTCAAACGAATTACTAATTCGTTCCCGCTGATAATATATACTTCAGTGGCACGATTGGGCTTTCGTATTTCAGATTTCGTACTGCGTGCTGGGCATCCCCTTGGGCCCATAATCCTGGTCAATTCTGACCCAGCTGTTGTTGTTTATATAAAGAGCATGCCGAGCTGTTGCTTCGCGATGCGCGCTTGCACGCCTGTATCAAGTGTCCCTAACTTTAACCCCACCGTTCAAAATGTGTGCTGAAAAGGTAACCAAGAAAGCCCATAATTCATCAGAGAGCATGGTCATCTCCAAAATACTCCCCAGAGCTCCAGAGTGAACCTCAGTCCCTATTTTATCTTTGTGACGCGCGCTTGCATTTGTTACGAGTATTCTCCCCTTCTACCAATAACCCTGGTTTGTTTGACAAATAAAGTCGACAGTGCACAAAGCCTACGTGATTCCATAATTATCCCACATCAACCCCGTGCCACCGTCGGCGTTTTCTTTGTCTACATGTACCGCTCGTTTAGTATGATACAGTTCCCACAAATACTCTGAGTAACTGTACCAAATACCACGATCTCTCTAAAAATGAGAAAAACAAATCGATGGTGATGAATCGAAATTATCCAAAACGTAGGCCTAACCATCAAGAAATTCCTTTTTCTATTTTGAAATAAAATTACTGTAAGCCATGTGAATACAACACTGTAGTTTCTAATAATTATTGAATAAAGAAATGGGTTTGTTTTGTTTTGGTTTATTTGCCGAAATGGAACTTACATTCAATTCATTAATGGAAATAAATGTCTCCATCATAATTAATTGTTAAAACAATTCATCTTCAAACAATACCTGTAACCCAGCCACCAACTCATTTACAGTTTGATTGAAACAACTATACGTCATTTAGCACGTACGAAATAGATAACCCTATCGAACAAATCGTAATAGGTCTGCGCAAAATACTATTACGTGCGTCAAATAGTAATCCGTACGTACGAATTTGTAATCCGTACGTACGGAGTACTATTTTTGTCATCATGTCCTGAATCCACTTTCAATCTAATTTAGCCACGTTTGGTACATTGACAATCTTCCCAGCAAATTTACAATAGTAGGCCTATTCGGTTTGGTATAAACTATAAGTGTGACGTAATTCCACTGTAACCCACGCCCACTTCACACAAACTGGCTCCAGGCGATTACCGGAAGCCCTCAGGAGTTGCATTGCATTTATAATTATATGAATATTTGTAAACAAACTTCGTTAGGTTCAAAGGTTACCGACCCATTTTCGCAAAACCGTTTCGGTCAATGAATTTTACGTCAGAAACTTGTTTCTGGTCAGGTTCGCCGAAACACACCCCGACTTGTTTGAGGACTCGTTTAAGTTCAAAATTCCTTTCTCGGAATTACGAGAGTAACACGCCTCATACATTGGTGAAAATTACCAACGCATGTTTTGATCTGAAAATTAACATTTACCATTTCATTCCTGACATAAAAACAAAGAACCTCTTAGGAGTTTTCAAACTTCTAAAAAAAAGGCCCGTTAGTGCACACACAAACCAACAGAAATTTTCGATCAACATTGTATAAAACCAATCTTCCAAAAATGTCAAGATTTTTGGTCATGAAGTAATGGAGCTTAATTTCATAAAGCCGGTGCACCAGTTGCGACGGTGTAAAATATAATGCATTTTGGCTGGTTGCCTGTGTATAATGTGCTTGCCAGCTCTGCGTTTGAATGTGATGAGTGCACCGCACTAAACTCGGAACATACTGATGCCCCAAGTCATTGATAAAACGAAATGTAAACATGCAAACCTTTTGGAAATTGATTGATTTTTGTGGGTCATGCAAACAAGGGATGCTTCATACTCGGCCTAGTTCTGGAAATATACATCTTTTAATATATATATATTTTCAACTTTTGTTAGGTTAAAAGCTAGGTCTCTTTTTGGCTTGACGAGAAAAAGCACAATTTTGGAGAAGAAAAAAACCCCTCCACAAAACAAAACAAAACAAAACAAACAAACCACACAAAAACAGTCTTGAATGTACACGACTTCTGCATGGAGCTTAGTTCTTGCAGTATATGTTGGTCTATACTAACTCAAAATTTTAAATGGCTTGAATTTCAATATACACCTAAATGCATTTTGTAACAGTTAGCATGAATAATAATAAAGTGTACGTTGCAAGGACTATTGTCCGTGACGCGCATGAGCAAGAGAGATGAAGTGGATTGATCGTTGTGTAGAGCATGCAACACTACATGGTGCACAGAGCTATCACTTCTATGGAAGGGTTTGATTAGATTGGAGTAAGCGCAAAGAACACTCGCAGTTTGGTTTAAAGGACGGGGTGCTACAACCAGTTGGCTTATTGTAGTCTTCGGCTCGGATCTGTGATGACGGAACGAATGGAATTGGCGGTCTGGGTATAAGGAACAGCACGTCACAACATTTTTGGTGCCTTTTCCATCCATGAGACGGCCGGTATAAGGACTTCACCGGAACTTCCTGAATCTCGCCAGGTATGTTGTTAAAGACTATACAAACATGGATCACATCCGAACATTTCTCTTTTTGAAACTTGGTTCCCAGTGACATTGTTTTATAAAGTTATCAACAGCACACTTTATACGGACCCAAAATGTCAAAAATAAGCGCGAGACATGCAGTCTGGTTTGTTGTCACTTGGTGGACCGAATCTTTCTCTCAAAACAACATTCCATACAAAATTAAATATAGTAAAATAACACCAATAGTATGTTATAACTCAACAGCAGTAAAAGACGCCATCAACATAACATTTCACGCACAGCCTTTGGTTTTTTGTTGTTGTGCATTTTTGCGTGACTTGTATGTATTTTTTAATGTATTTTTTGCAAAGGCGACTGCTTCCCAACTTCCATCTCAGCATTGACCTAAAAGAATCGTTGAAGGAATTTGCGAGAGTATGGCCTATAACACAAATTTATATTAATGCAATCTCTCGGGAGACTCATCACAGAAAAAGCAATGATGCAAGACATTTAATATTCGTGGTTTTTGAAGAGTTTTTAAATTTCCATTCGTTTGTTTTCCACCTATACGTCGATACCACGGGTTGTCTTTTACACGAGATTATTGCACACGAATAATGTGTTCGTTTTGATACGTCAAACAAGTGCTGGGATTTCGTTTTCTCGCAAACTGAAAGTGTTAGAGCAATTTTTTTCACACATTAAAATATTTAATCTGTTAATGTCTCTCAGACGTGCTGGTCGTGATATTCATTAAGATTTGTAAGGGTTAACCGTAAAGCTTTCTTGACCATCGGGAAAAGAAATTTCGCTGCGAGGATCTCCGGTGGGAGACCCGATAATGTGTGTTTTGTTCATGCGAGCAGTCTTTGATTGACTGAATGTGGAAGCTTCAGGAGGACAGACGTACGTGGTCCAACATCACATCGTCTACATCGTCGTGCCGTAGATGCAATGAAAAGGACATAAGTCCAATTTCTTTTTATCTGGAGCGGTTTGCAATCACCGGTATGCCATATTTGTGCAGCACGCTCACCGTGTGTGCTACGTGCGGAAACGACGGGGCACGCTGGGATCATTGGCGTTCGAAAGAGTACATTCCGCTCTGAGTTATATTTTAAGTTGGACATTCCCACCAAACTGTACTGCTGAACATGTCAGCGTATAAAGACATTGAGAAGACACCGTACAGTTTAATAAAACGACGGCAAAAGCACCCTGGTTGAGATTAAAACCATGCAGTCAGATCTTCTCGGAACCAATACATCATAGGCGTGTAAGACCAAGGGGGAAGGAAGTGGGGGCAAGTGCCCTCCCAAATTCGTGCAAACAGCCAGGGAAAATTCGGGCACAGCAACAAGAAAACAAAATGGACAGAGAAAACAACAAATACTTGTTACCCGATGTTAGAAATTGGTTTTTGTCTTTTTATCGGAGTGTGTAAAGTTTCGGACAATTCAGTCCCTCTGCCCCCGGCCCTTTTACCAATGAGTCCCGCTTCTGGTGTACCGCGGTCCAAATTATTTCAAAAACATGCGCATTAATTGACTGTTTTAATACTTTAAGAGTTATATTACATTATGACTTTATTTCCTCTAGTTTCAAATAAGATAATGTGGATAAAAACTTCATTGTCTCACTTCAGGAAAGTCGTCCAGACATTTGACAACATTTTATATCAGTAAAATGACCAAGACAAACAAATTGTGCGCATAAATATCAAACATCAAAAGTAAGAACACAGTAACCATACACAAAGTACACATTGCAAGTAATACAATTTATTTGGGGGTGGAATAAGGGACTAAGACTAAGCGCGAGGTTTGAACCTGCTAAAAACCCTCGGTTTTAAGTGCCGGTGCTCTACCAGCCAAGTCTATCTAGTCCTATGTTGGCGATCTCCCCATTTTGTCAATAATTTTGTTCGGGTGGCGTCAGTCAGAAGTCATTCATCCGTACACTGCCAAATTATAAGCATTAACTATAAGTACAAATAACCGATTAATAATAAAATGTAAAATTTACCAACTTACCATTAAACATTCTTCTGATAGAGATGGGGAACAAATGAAGTGTTTCTGTACAGCACTGTGTGCGAATTCCGAGTTGTAAAAGCTTGGATTCTCTGTTATTCATGACACGTTCTAGATGTAAGGAGTGGAATTGATCACACCAAATTAATCTAAACCTGTTGCACACTTGCGTTACGTAGAGTGCCTAATAATAGCACACTTTGTTGACTTTTACCATTATTGTTTGATTATCGTACTAAAGTTATACTCTGAACTACGCATGCTCCCCTTAGGTAAAACAGTTTATCGAAAACGTATGGTGGCCACGAGGAACATCATACATCGCAAATAATGGCGATAACATTTTCGTCATTACAGATATTTGCAAAGTTCTTTATGACAACGCACGTAAAAATAAATGCGTATGTCGGAAATAATATGTGCAAATAAATTGGTGGTGATGTTTTTGACATCGTATATATAATTATTTGCGATAGTATTTGCAAAATCACAAATATCTGCAAAGCATTGTGCGATTATATTTGCGACATCGCATATGTTTGCAAAAAATTTTGCGACATCGCAAATATTCACAGATATTTGCGTTAAAGACTTTTGCGAAAATATTTGCGATAATGTGTACAGATATTTGCGAGAATATTTGCAACATGGCAAATATTCGCAAATATATTAACGATGTGTGATGTCCCTTCCGGACCACCATAAAAACGTGACAATAATAACATACTAATTTCCCGCTACTTCCCGCTAGGGTTGGAATGAATGCATATGCCTATACACTCTCCCCACACATAGGCCTACTTCGTTAAAACATGGATTAGCACACATTATAGCTGAAAGGGTTACAGGACTGGTGTTCTAGTAAAAAACAAAAACAAATTAACCGTGATCGAGTGATCATTCATCATTCTAGTTCATCACTAGGGTTATGTGAGGTTATAAGTACATGATCACCAACCAGTTTGGGCGGATGTTCGTAATAATGATGATGAAGAGAGAGGTTTGACGTCACGCACTAGTGCTATCGTTCAATTTAAGCGTCTGTCTACCAAACTTTACCATATGTTTTAGCTCTATTTATTGTGAATTATCAAGTGAATGCAAAAAAATTGGATACCTGGACAATTTCCAAACTGGAATTGTACTTGTTATACCCGGATACCAGATACCAATCGAGTATTGGATAATACTTTCTGTTGGAGCGCCAAACTCGGCCCTGTTTTCGCCCTTGCTGATACGAACGAGCACGATATTCTTGACAAGGTGTGGACTGTTTTCGATGTTTTGTCAAAAACACGAACGCATGATACTTTGATGGATTTAGTTTCACAGGTTGACCGTGTCTTGTATTCATTGAAAAGAGTATACGAGGACGGGAATAATAACGTACAATGTATTCTATCAATGGGTTGTTAAAAATTCATTCATAAATACCTGGGACAGTATATCCATTCTGATTGGCAGAGAGGAGATCGCGTGGTATTTAACTGTCCGATATAAACATGTGTATAGCCGTGTTTCAACATGATCTGAACTTATTGGGTCAAACGAGGGCGCTGTGTAACGGCCTAATTTAATTGGTGGCCCTTTTACTCTAGTCTAAACGACCGTGTCCGATTCGATGGCTTCGGCAGCAGTGGCTACGGCCCCAACGCCGTCAAGTCATATAACACTGTCCTTGCAGCCATAGACGTATAGCTGAATTCGCTTTATTCAGACACTACCTTTATAGTTCAGTATTAATGGGAGAAAATGACATTGCTTCGCCATAAAAATTAATGTAGCGGCACGGGAAGGAGGCCGGCCTTCTAAAAGGACGAGCATTCACTAAATTACAACATAGAAGCAAAATCCATACGATGACGTTCTAAATAAAGCGGCCCCCTACACTTAAACTGATTTTAATCCTCCAACAGCACACCAAACAAATAGCACAGCACAGTCACTATAGGGAAGGGTAAAAAGTCAACAGAGGCTGGCTACGTCACACAAGTGTACATAATCCGATAAATGATAGTATTTCTATAATGAAAATATGATTTGTACACAAAACAATACTTACAGAGAGCACTATCCCACCGGAGTAGCATGGTCAGGGCGATTGCTCCCTACACAAATAGAGAACAATTTGAGAATCAATGCTCTCTCAAGGCCTGTGCTAAACGTCGCACTTTTGCCGTGTCGAACTCAAATAATTAGAAAATGTTGAATAAGTTCGACAAAAGACCGACGTTTAGCGCAAACTTTTGATTTAAGTTTGACACTGCCGTGTAGCACGGCAAGCTTTTCCGTGATACACGGTAGTTGCACGACGTGGTGACAAACGTCGCGCTCTTGCCGTGTCGAATCGAATTGAATTCTCAGTCGGGCGATGCCCTTTGGGAATACGCATGCGCAAAGCGTTTGAAAAATGTTGTAAGTGTATTTTCTAATATTGCTAACGTTCTTCTTGTTTAATGTTAGTACCGTAGCTGGGAGAATTCCGGGATGAGATGTGATTCACTTCTGACTAGAACAAACATAATCTGTTGAATTTCAGGACACTCTATAAAAAAAAGACAATGAACGCCGCTCAACCACGTTGGGTATAATAAGGACACCATTAATTACAGTTATCATTATGAGTTTTTCATTAATAATTGAGCGTCACAGCTCGAATTATCATCATGAAAAATGACTCCTTAGCAATTTTCTCTCGCATCCGCCATTTTGAATCACTTTAAATGCGGCAAACTATTTTTTACTAAATTCGACGTTTGTCATCGATTCGTTTTAATTGCCGCACTTTTGCCGTGCGAAAATCATTTGAGTTCGACACGGCAAAAGTGCGACGTTTAGCGCAGGCCTATATGCTTATTTCTATCGTCTGCATGCATTTCAAGACAAATGAATCTCAGATTTGACTAAAACTAGTTACCACGACCTTTTCTCGCCACTAAATTTGACACTCACAGGCAACAGCCACTTGTAAGTTTTTCTGACAACCCACACCGTGCAGCAAACCCACACTGAGTCCTTGAAATGGACAAATGCTTTTTAATTTTACACGCTGTGCATTATCTTCGGGTCGCATTTCCATCCACGATAATTTTCCTTTTTCCGTTTCGAATTTATCTCGAGGATTAGGCGCACGAGAGAGAAGGGGAGGGAGAGTAGAGAGATATCGAAGGTCAAGGAAGAAAGGGCGCTGACTGCAGCTGCCAAGTCATCCACGAAAATGCATTGAACAAATGCGCTGAAAGAAAATACATTAAGATGGTGAGAAATGGCGCAATGAACTGTATGGTCTGGTTTCCGTTGTGCTCGGTATCACGATCATCAGTTAATACCAGCATTATTACTCCATTATTATGCTGGATACCACGATAAGAATGGATCATTTGGACACTGCGTGGAATTGAGCTGCGTAAGAGGGGAGTTTGCATGTACTGTGAAGTTGTTTACACAATGTACTGGTAACGCGACACAATCTACAGCTTATAATGCAAGCAGCGGCAATAAAAACGGCACCATTCAAATAAAGTGTTTTATACTTGGCTATTTAATGCGTGTTACGTTATGAGAGGTGGCTCCTCGTGGAGTGAGTGACACCTGTGTGGGAGTTCACCCCAATACTAGGCCACCTCTAGCAATGTTGATGATCACTACAGATCCCGCAGATTTAGTCCGTGCTTCCCGAAACAAGTCACGAGTCACACGCTTCGAGTTTCGCGTTTCGCTTAATTCGTAATAGACCCCCTTGCATTGGCCGCCGTTGTTGAGGTCAAACTATGGAAACGTGCACGCGTGTACGCGCCGCGAAAAACATTCGGCCAATGATAGGTCTTCATTGACCTCAGTGAGGGCGCAGTTTTGGGCTGTGTGCGTGTGGTTAGGTCATCATGATGGATGGCGAGATTATAGGGGATTGATTAGACGAGTATTAAGTGGGTAGTGTATTGGGGATCACGACAAGTCACCCGGTTAATACGTTGAGAGAGACGATTACGGCCCATTATAATGTAAGCCTATTAAAGGTGAGAGTTTGACAAAACGTTTCAAAGTATGATTTGAAACTTTTGCTTGGTGGAAGCGCAATCAGGTGAGGTTTGCGGTGACACCATTGTGCATACATCTCTTTTGAGTAGTTGTGGTTGTTAGAAGGACCGATGCGCCGCGGTGGTTTGACAACTTGGAGTTTTGATCAGCATGCTCTGATCGTCTTCAGGAGAAAGACGATCTCAGAGCATCCTGATCGAGCGTCGTGATGTCAAACCACCGGTTCTTCTCATCAGAACCACGACAACTCAAAAGATTCTTATGCACACTGTGTCACCGCAAACCTCACCTAACTTGTAGATAATAACGGGGCTAAAATGTGAATTATTTTTTCGCACTTTCCCTTATTCAAATCTTTATTGTCCAATCTTTAAAAAGATAAAAATGGAAAATTTGTTAATAACAAACGAAGTCCAGCACTTTATCACACATGAAGAGCTGCTCAGACTGCTCATATTATTGTTTCCTTACAGATAAATACAAAGCTTTGTTTGGAATCTCTAAGACCACTCATTACATCATCATGTAACAGTTTACACGGTGCTGTGAGGCGGGCAACCACCTTGCTTACCTACAAGTGTTACTCTAGTCGGTTCTTTTACGTGTATTACACAACACACGAGATCCTACGGCTTTACGTCCGATCCGAAGGACGCGGCAATAATGGTCAAGTGTCTTGCTTGCGGGCCCAAGTGTCAAGACCGTGACTCGAACCCACACCCTTTTCGTTTCAATTACTGCAACCGAAATTAAAATACCATTAAGAGTGCACAAACTCCTTTACCAACTCAAACAGGTTTCACTCAAACGTGGCGTCATGTCTGATGGTAAAGGTTGGTTGTAATTCCCAACGACTTTCTCTTCCTAATGCGCTTCGCCTTGGCCACTGCAGGTCATTGCCACACTCTGTAGATGTAGTTACGGTTCTGCTGATAAGCCTAACACCTCGCTGTGAGAACACAAGGGTAGACACAAGAAGATGGTTTGTCAACACGGAGGCAACACAAGAGAGTCCTTTCAAACCAGAACTATGGAAGGGTGTTTTTGAAAAACGAGAGGAAAATAAAACCCAGAAAAAACTATGTTCTTGTTGCCATTAACCTTAGTAAATTGTTTATTCACATTCCACTCATAAAAATGTATATATTAATGACAAAAGCTTTATTTTGAAAAAAATACCACTGCCAGGTGCCTTTAAAGGGAACTTTCCAAACTCAAAGGAGATTCAAAGTTTAAACTTCAAAAATATGCCGAGATTCGAAATAAAAATATAAGAGGCTGGATCGCTTTTACATGCGACGCCTTGAGATTGTTCCGTTTTCAATTATCAAGATGCTAGGTCAGATTTCCATGCGTTGTTCAAACCCATTGATTTCTTAGTGTCGTGTGACCCGATCAAGTTGAGCCTTAAAAGGGGGTGATCTTTCTTTCGGTCTTCTTCTTGTCAAAATGTTTTGACGCACTTGTTCAGTCAATATTTCAAAACTTTGGTCAACAGTGACCATTTCTTTTAGGTGGACTAGAGCGTAATCGAAAGCGAAATCCTAGTAGTATAATTGAAAACCGCAATAAATGAACTAGAACTTAACGAGTGAGTACCGGGAGTTAACAATTATTTATTCACTTAGTCGGCTGCAGTTGGGGCGTGAAGTTGCAGTTCCCGTTTGTTGTGTTATGCATGTTAAAAAACATATAGACCTTTCTATTGTTGACAAAAAACAAACCGCGCTGGTTGGCACGATCGACCGAATGTTTGCAAAACATTCAATCGTGTTAACAAAATATGTTGCGTCCAAAGTCAAAATACCAAAAACATATCCCCATAACTGGTTGCCTGTTTCCAACAAATTCAACAATATTTTTGAATATTTGTGTAGGATAACATTATTACAAACTATGGCAACCATGGATTATAGACTAAATGCTGGTACTCAATTATTTACATTGACTCAATACAGGGGCATGAAGAGTACCAGTTGCGTAGGATGTAGGATGCATACACAATTTTATGCCCTTTTATTCCTTTCCGCATATCTTGATTGCGTACTACTGCGTAAGTGGCTAATTGCTCGAGTTTGCATGCGTGTACGTCAGGGATCACGACAATCACCTTTTATTGCATGGGCTTTACGGTCGACAGTCAGCTTAAGATTTTCCCCAAGATTTGCGATATTGTTTTCAACTTTCAATATTGTCACAACTTTCACAACGGCCACTGAACCATTATTGCTTCGTCTTTCGGATGGGACGTAAAGCCGTATGGTCCCGCGTGTTGTGTAATGCATGTAGAATAACCCAGTACACATGTCGTTATAGTGAAAGGTTCGCAGGTATTTTCTGGTATGGTTGGCTGCAGATTGCGCCAAAGCACTTTGAAAACTACGGTGGCCCACAACTGTCACGGCAAAACCAAAAGCGCCACGGCAAAACCAAAAGCGCCACGGCAAAACCAAAAGAACCACGGCAAAACCAAAAGAGCCACGGCAAAACCAAAGGAGCCACGGCAAAGCCAAAAGAGCCACGGCAAAACCAAAAGAGCCAAGGCAAAACCAAAAGAGCCACCCACGGCAAAACCAAAAGAGCCACCCACGGCAAAACCAAAAGCATGCGGGTTAAAGGTCGAAAGGAGTCGCGGTGATTCATGGGATAGGTTATAAATAAATTTGTGTAGGGGAAAAGCGAATCATACATGTAACCCTGTGCAAACAGACCATAAGATGAGACTAGTGTGACCACAGAAAACAAATGGATGGTATTATAAGCATCATAGAGTGTTTTTAGAGGACACGCACAAAAATAGTAGTACCGGAACGCACTCAAAATGTTCAAAAAGCTTTAGTTTTAATATATTTATAAAATTCTTCCCTTGTTAATGGAGAATCATGTATGGAAACTAAGGCTTTAAAAAACGTATAAGGCGTTATGTGTATAGTTTTTAATAGGGAAGGGGGAGGGGTTAAAGTGAAAGTGCAAAAACACAAAGGGAACAGGTGTTGGTAGGGGATGGGGTTTGGATAATAATAATAATAAAGGAATCTTCTAATGCGCCAATTCCACCTTTTTCAAGGTGCTCAGGATAGGATGGAGGGTGTGAGAAGGAGACTGCCAAATTAAACTTAAGCGAAAAGCACTGTGGAGCGGGAAATTTGAAACTAATTCCGGTGCTAGCAAAAGATAAATTGGCAGCGAGAGGGAGTGAAAAGGAAAACACATGTTATCGATGTGGTCTCTGGTAATACATCATCCCCTGACTGTTTGGATGTTGTTTTTTGGTGGGAGACAAGTGTCTTCGTTATCCAAATATTCATGGCAATGGTTAAAACAGACCTAATCTTTGATGTTTTTATGCATCTACACGGAAGAAAGAGAGGGGGTTTAGAAAAAGGGGCGAGGGGTAGGGTTTTGGAAGGGGAAGGGGTTGTTGGAACTCACTAAAAAGAACTTCTAACATCGCTTTCCTCATCCCCCAAACAAACCCCTACCCCTTCTCTAACAAACCCACCCTCCCTTTGTTCCGTGAAGATGCATACAAACATCAAAGATTAGGTCTGTTCTAACCATCGCCTTGACTGTTTGAAAAAACGGAGCTCCAAAAACAACATCCAAACAGTCATGGGATGATTTATTAACAGAGACCACACCGAAAACATGTGTTTTCCTTTTCACAACCTCTCCCGATCTCTGCCCATTTTATCGTTTGCTGCTACCACCGAATTTAGCTTCGAATTTCCCACACCATCATGCCATAGAGCACACAGCGCTAAATGGGCTGTTTCTCACACCTTCCATCCTATCTCCCCCCCTTTAACCAACACCTTTTCCCCCTGTGGCCCTCTCTACCCCCTATCACTTTAAGAACTATACACATGACACCTCTTGTGTTTTTTAAAGCTTTAGTTTCCATACTTGATTCTCCATCAACAGGGGGAGAACTTTTTTAAATATTCAACCTAAAGCTTTTTGAACACTTTGAGTGCGTTCCGGTCCTAATATTTTCTTTACATGCCCGTCTCTAAACCTCTCTACATGATGCACATATCTACATAGAGCAAGGACCAGTCCTTGCTCTATGATATCTAATACCATCAAAATGTTTTTGTGGTCACACTAGTCTCATCTCATTGTCTGATACACGGCTACATGTATGGTTCGCTTTTCCCCTTACACACACCGCGCGTGCTGACCATTATTTATAACCTATCCCATGAATCACCGCGACTCCTTTCGACCTTTAACCCGCATGCTTTTGGTTTTGCCGCCGCGCTTTTGGTTTTGCCGTCTCGCTTTTGGTTTTGCCGTCTCGCTTTTGGTTTTGCCGTGGCGCTTTTGGTTTTGCCGTGGCGCTTTTGGTTTTACCGTGGCTCTTTTGGTTTTGCCGTGGCTCTTTTGGTTTTTGTCGTGGCGCTTTTGGTTTTGCCGTGGCGCTTTTTGTTCTGCCGTGACAGTTCTGCCGTGACAACGGGCCACCGTAGAAAACCGTTACATGGTGCTATGTATGTATAGCTCCACATACCTTGAAGAAGAAAACATGAGCGCTTTGAGATGGCCTTGGTAAAGGGCTATAAAGAACTGCGTACTATGTTTTTTTATTTATTTAGTAATCAAACTTTTATTTATTCATACCATATTCAAGGTTGAAATATTTTTAAACAGCAAGTTCTTTTTTAAAAGCAACTACCACAGTACACGCTGATAGCCGCTATGCGAGGAGTGACGTCGACGTTCTCGCGAAAACTCGTACCTCGAGGTAAACTTACACAACCCTATTATGGACCTCTCAAAACTAAGATCAAGGTTTCAACGTATATCTGGTGAAATGGGATTCCAGTAGTTTTTAGGTTAAGTTGAAACGAGCTCAAGTCGTACCGTACTGACCCGACAATAGTTGTGTCTACCGGGATCGCAATCTCGGTCCAAAGTAAGAAATACCCCGGGGGATTTTATAAAGGCCGTTGCGTTGTGGCTGCATGGTTCACTAAAATCCTCCGGGTCAGAATTGACCCAGATCCGAGTTCCGTGGGGCCGGACCCATAAATTGTTCATTATGACCCGGAACCTGTATCCAAATGACCCATAATTCGAGTTAAAATCACTTAACAATCTTCCTGGTCGGTCTGACCCGGAAAAGGGTTAGCCTTGGAAAAGAGTCACCTTGACCCGGAAATGGTTCACTGCACCCTTGGATCCGGAATCCGGGTACATAAATTCTGACCCGGGTGGTTATCATTGATATACTTTGACATTGAGTACAACTTTTGCCGTTTTCTTGTAAAAGTAGTGATGAACCTTTCACTTTTTACAGTGCAAAGCTTTTGATTTGTCTGAGCTGAAGAACAAATTAAATTACAAGCGACACCTTACTGATTTGCGGGGAATTTAATATGCGATGTTGTTGCACGACCGGAGTCGCTTTAGGCAACAAAAACCTAGCAGCAGATAACCCATCATCGGTCGGTCATGAGCCCGTGCGCATTGATTAACTGGATTAAGAAGAGCCATTTAATTTACAGGACGGGGATATGTTCCGGAAATTGAAACATTGGGACAGGGACTTTACCTTTAAAGTTTCCATCATTTCTCGGTAGAGGTACAAGACAGTCTCCGAGATGCATTTACATATTTCCGCAGGGATAATTACAAATTACTGCTGAATATAAACATTTCCGCGGAAGGGACGAGGTGGGAATTATATAGATGATGTCTGTACATAAACACGGATAAGGAAATTTGACGGAAAACTGTACATACCAGAAACTGGTTACGCCTGGTAGGCTTTGTTACTTTTAAATCACATTGAATAAGAAACTTTAAAAGAGAAGTTTCATAAAACACAAATCTTGATGATCTAGACGTCAATATCCTGCACATTCTATACTTAAGCAGGATTAGGACTAGGAGCTTACAGGGTGAGAAGGAAACAAATACAAAGAAGGAGATTTGTGATAACATCAAGATAGTGTTTCCGCATTAGTACAGCCTAGAAAATCCGCGCTGCACTGGCGTGTCAGGGCATCTTAATTTTCACACTGTTTTCGTGGCGACGGATTTTCCGTTTGGAACAGGAATATTCACGTGCAGCTCTTGATAAAGTGCCCTGAACAAGTTTTCTTCCTGGCTGGGGATAAACACTTTAAAGGGTGTGCATATTCTGCTGACAAGCACTTGCAGACATTACAAAAAACAACTTCAACTACATACTACGAGTGCTCCCTGAGTTAACAAGAAAACAAGTAATCAACAAAACAACACCGTGCAACTCGGTGGGGGTGGAACCAATGACCTTTGACATTCTATAGCAGATATGCAGACAGACCAACGAGATCACCTGGTGACCATAAGTAATAAATGACATACAATTGACCTCAATGGGGCGGGGGAATTTGAAAGTGAGGCTTTCCTATAAACCCCCTCTTTATAGCTAACACACCACACAGCACACCAGAGATGTGATTGGTACCCGCCGTCACCTCGCTATTAACGTGGATGGACTCGACGTTCTTGTGAAAATACCTTGATAATGTTTTTGCCGTTGTCTCAGCAATTAGACACTGTATTCAGTTGAAACTTTCACAGGTGACTTTTACTGTATTTTTCTTTATACATTTGACTATAAATCAGCATTACGTTGAAAAACCAATATATGACCATACCTTTTAAAACAGCACTGTCTTTAGTTTAGAAGTGTCACATATGACAGACATTATGTGCACAATGTACACTCTTATTTTTATTTGGGGTGAACAAAGAACAATTAACTAGAGAGGGATTTGAACCTGCGACCTCTGGTAACGTGCGGGCGCTCTACCGACTGTGCGGCCCCGAGAGCAGCCCGATACCTATTAATGTAGCCCGACCTAGTTGGAGCCCCCAAATTGTACCTAAATATTAACACCGACCTAATTGCAGCCCCGAAATTGTACCTAAATTAGCCCTGACCTGATTGTAACCCGGAACTTACAGCAAACTGAGCTACCTGTACTAGCCCTTATTAATTACAGCCATTGCGGATATTGCTTGATTTGGACATGGCCCGATAAGTCGTCGCCGTTTTCACGAAGAGCCACATAAAGTTAAAATTACAAATAATTGATTAATACAGGAAGGAGCCGTCAGTCGCAATAATTGCATTGTGCGTTTTTCACGTAGAGCCGGCCACATGTCCCAAAGATGCATGTTATACATTGCAAGAAGAGCGTATAATATAGACCTTTCTATTGCAACGTCACAGCCCGAGTTTTTGCCAACCGAGGTTGGGAAACTATGGAAAGCCATAACTGCAAATCAAAAACAGATAGCCATAGTTTGTAGCAATGTTACACACAAGTTCAAAAATAGTGTTGAATTTGTTGGAAACAAATCAACCAATCATGGAAGGTATTTCAGTTCATGAATCTTTCGGCCGTCCATGCCAACCGGCGCACTTTGTATATCAACATTGGAAAGGTCTATAATGTAGATCAAATCATTTTTACGGTTTAACGAAGAGCCACATAGATCACTCTCATAAAAAAACCCGGGTCAGAACTGAACCCTATAGCTCTGACCCTGTTCGTGGGTCAGGCTGACCCGGAAACTAGTTCAAAAATGGGATTAGCTCCGATTCTGCGTCAGTCTGACCCATCTCTGGGACATTTTGACATGGGTTCCGGATTAATGAACCCAAAATGGGTCAGACCCCATGGGACAGCGGAATCCGGGTCAATTCGGACCCAGATGTTGTTTACAGTGTAATGTCAGTGTGCGCGGGACTACTACGTGACATGTGCGTCCCTTTCCTGTGTAAAAAAACCACGTTATTCAGTAGCCCTATGACTTTTCCTCTGTGCTGTACTGTGCTGTACTGTGCTGTGCTGTACTGTGCTGTACTGTACTGTACTGTAGTTTAATACGAAAGTGAAAGGCCGCCGGGGCTAGTTATTCAGATAAGAGTAAGTAGGTCTTCTCACTTTTGTGGTTTCACAAAGAGACACATCTTTGACTAATTAGCTGTTCCAACCTTCCAGTCGGAACAGCTATTGTTTCCGTCGAGATTTTTCATTTTAACACGCTTGGTTTTTTTCTCTAGGGATTCAGCAAAATCCCATTGGCTTAACTGCAGTGAATTTTTCGAACGCCATATCTCATTTTAGGAAAACAAAACACCAGGCAATTTTTTTACCATATGGAAGCTGAAGGCTTGACTTAGTTTATTAATGTTGCTATGTTAAAATTTCTGCTTAATTACCACGTTTAAACGAGGTGAATATTCAATTAGTCAATTTTGTGTCCACCATATCTCAAGAACTATACATCCGATATTCAAACTTGTTCAGTTCTTGAATTTTTTGATATTTTAGATGTGTAATGTTCAGTGAACAATATTTCATGTCACGTCATCATGACATCATTTTTTGTGCACGTTTTTGTTTCTGTGTACAAAAGACATGGCATCAAAAGTGTAATATTTGGTACGTCCAAAAACTGCAATTTTTCTATAAAAACTATTTGAAGTTTCCTATAGTACATTTTAAAAAAAATTTACGTATGGATTTTTTTTTTTGAAAACCAGATGATGATGATTCGTACCAGTCCAGTCCAATTGTGATAATTGGTATCATGATGAATGCTTTTGCGTGATCATAACGAAAGTACACTGACAGAAATTACAATGTATTCCCACACCAACAATTTCCATTTTGATATACTGTTCCAGACAACCATAACTGATTAAACTTCAGGGCATTAAAAACTTAACAAAACACTTATATATTTCCACAAAATTTAGAATTAATTGGTTAATTAATCGTATAACGTAGTGACTTGTCATCCCATCATTAACTTGACTAATTCGTGTTGTGTCGTTCAGAGAGTAAAATTAAATTGTATATGCACATCAACATAGACCCTTGCGAGATCTGGACATGATGGATTCAACATTGCTTGAGATTCCCCTAAAAATGTTTCCCCAAAAGAAAAACATTACAAAAAGAAGGGGTAGGAGAAAATTCGCAAATGTGCGTGTATTTTTGTTTTTCCTGGCTGTAGAATGTTTTTGGGGGTTATTTTTTTCCACCATAATAATAATAATGTCGGAGGAGTCTAGACTGTATTTTGTAAATATTTACTCAGTGCGTGGTTTCACCATTGGTAATGTCACTAAATTCGGTTCCATTCACGCTGTCTGATGTGATACATTCTATACGTAGATTTCCTTTTGATCGGATTAATTTTGCCCTGAGTTATGGCTCGCTGAATGTATAAAGGGGGTTGTGGTGGCGACAACATTCTTTTATCCTTTTGAACTGAAAGCATGATTTATTATCTCGTTCCCGCGTAGCTAATAGGGTCAAAGTGTGAGGCCATGTTAACAATAGTTTGCGCTTACATGTACATGTAGGCTATATACATGTAGTTTCATTTCATTTCATTTACTCTGGTTGCAAAGCCAAGGACTCTCAAAAAAGTGAACTTGATCACTGTATACCCAAGAACCCAAATGGAGAGAAGACAAGGAAGGAAGTTTCAGTTTTAGATGTGGCAGGAACACCAAGGAGAAATATTCCAGGGAAAACACACACAATCAGGTAGGGACTGAAAACCCAATCCACGTCTAGTGCCCCCAGCGTGATTCGAGCTGTATGGGGTCCTAGAGGAAAGAAACCATTATTCCAACCCGACCCGTTTTGGTGGGGACGCAGTTTGGAACAGCTATCTCTATTTTTCTTTCGAAATGAAGTCAGAAGTGAATTAGTTTGCTTGGTACACCAAAACCCTCTAAAAATATGCCTATACACTAATCTATACAAAGTTATTTTAAGTTTTGGCGTGTCGTGGCCGAGCAGCAGATAAGAGCGCCGGTCTCAAGCTCTGCTGTTTTTGTTCAGCACAGTGTGGGTTTGAGTCCCGGTCGTGACACTTGTTATTGCTGCGTCCTTCGTATTGGACGTAAAGCCGTCGGTCCCGTGTGTTGTGAATGCACGCAAAAGAGCCGAGTGCACTTATCGAACAGAGTAGGGGTTCTCACCGTGCTCCTGGTTTGATTGGGTGCATATTGCAGCATATTGCACCACAGCCCACTGTCAACCATTACGTGGTGCTCTGTAAAGCAATAGGTCTCATACTTTAAAAACATAGCTCAACAAATGCGGGAAAATACTGAATGCGCCTTAGCGCTATAGAAACCACTACTTTTATATTGTTATTCTGTAAAGGCCATCATAAAATTAATTAGCGTTTAGTTTTTCGGTAAATGCTTTAAATGATATCTCAGCTCTAAAGGTGTTTAGTTCACGTTTACTATTGTATTCTCCCGAACGTGCCCACAAAACATATCCAAGGAATAAAAATTAATCTTTCGTCATCATTTCAGGAAGATTTGTGGGGCCCATTTTCTGTTAATGTAAAGTATTCGGACTGCTGTGCAAGAATGGATCACTGACTCTACCCTCACAGGTACCCATTTATTCCTGCGTGATGAGAAACATCTGTACTGTAGTTTTTGTCGTGTCAAAGTGTCAAGATAAGGATCGCAACCAATACGAAACCTAGTTGGAAAAAATCTCATTCGACTCTCGTGACGCTCAATGTAAAAAACCATTACAGCGGTAGTGTACGTGTACTATTGTGGCCGGCAACTAAGATTGCGTCAAGTCAATTTTATCTGAGGGTGGTATTAATGTTAAATGTTGTAAATAAACTCATCGTTTACACAACAGAACATTCGTAAATGTATTTTTTTTTGCGTTGCTAACTGCTTCAGAATTAATAATTTAATAAACAACATATCTTCAGCGTAAACGAAACGTATTATGTACCTGTTTAAGATGTGTACGTTGCCACGTAATTAATACGGCAAATCTTCCCGTCTGTCGACCTACACAAACTATTTCAATCGTGCTATAAGCCAAAAAACCGCTTTCTCAAAATTTCTGACAAATTTACTGAAATATCTAGAGGATCGAAAGATATGTCCTTAAAAATAACGTTCAGTGAAAGATAAAATGATGAACGAGAAATGTTATGTCTGCGTAGAATTAGGGTCGTGTCTACTGCCTCAAATTCACGGTCAGGTTCAGGACGTGGATCAGGTAATCTAGTGAAATAAAAATGGAACAGCTTGTGTTCGTCCAAAGGACAAACACCTAGTTATCACTGCAATTAGCCAATATTCTGAAATATTTTAGTGAGTCAAAAGATAGGTAACACTTTTACAGAACCATTGAGAGGTCTTGAACTGCAAACCGTGGCTTTATTATATTTGTATTAGGTCAAATTTGTAGTTTTAAGCTAAGCACAGTGCAAAATGTAACTCTCAATCACACCTTTTGACATTTGGCTCTTGGTGAAACCGGTAAGGACTTGTTTATTATCGTCGATACAATAATTTCATTATCTCTACACACAGAGATGTCTTATATTTTAATTCCTGTTTGTGCAAGGTTAAGGTAAAAGCCTTGCACCGTCGAAATAATAGATCTTTGGGTAACATCAGGCGTCACGCAGACGAGAGAAAGTAAACCTTCCTCGTTAAATCGACTTGTAAGTATTGATCTAAACGTCCAGAGCAGATGTTCTACCCATAATACATGGACTGTCATCACAGTCAACAGTTAGATCGACCAAATTGCAGCACAGTGGGGATTTTGTGATGCGGATAAATAGGCCTATACCATGCCACGTGTTCTTCACGCTGGAAAGCGAAGAAAGCGTGAAGAAAAAAAACATCACCGCGAAGAGTTTCACTCGCTGGCTCCTTTCGGCATTAGTCCAAATTAATTTATTTTGTATTATCGTAAATTTTGTTATTGAGTGAAAAACGCACGTGGTTTGCTGTACAGCCGGGAGACACTTGTCAAAATATCAATTTGAAATGTTTTGTGACAGGCCTGAGAGAAAATCACTTCGGTAATCACTTCGGTAAGGAAGAAGGGTATGATCGTATTTTTACCTAATAAAAGAGTGTTTGAGTCTGGTTCGGAACACGGTTCGGGATTCAAGAGCCCATGGCGGGGAAGGCTTATTACCTTTTAGGAATACTGTATTCCTCTCCCTTGCTTCATATCACTCAGGTTTCTCTGTATACGTGGCTCGCAACGTAACCTCTGGTGAACTCGGTTGACTTCCTGTGTGTAAAAATACCCAACGTTATATATTATAGTTTGGCGTGTCGTGGCCGAGCAGTCAAGTGCACTGAACTCAAGCTCTGGTGTCTCTGATCAGCAGAGTGTGGGTTCGAGTCCTGGTCGTGACACTTGTGTCCTTAAAGTCACCTGGAAATAGATTTTTCTTTTTTTAATATAAGAGTATATGTATATTAACAATAAAACAATTTTTTGAGTAATTGTTTGTCAGTATTTATATGTTTTAAAAAATAGATAAAGTTGTTTGGGGGTGACTCCGCCCATCCCTTTTTGTGACGTCAATCGAGGAAGACTTCGCCGCGATCGAACATCGACCCCCCTCGAACTTGCCTGCATTTACGTTGTATGTACACGTGCAAGTAGTGAGATTGTACGTTTCGTTTGGTTATCCAAAAAGGGGATTTTTCTTGCATTTTTCCGGCAATGCCGACCAGGTGTATTGCTGCTGGATGCAGCAAAACGACTAAAGATGGGGTCAGCCAGCATTTTTTTCCTGCAGATCCCAAATATAGGCAGTTACGGGCATCGAAAGTCAGGCTAACGAGGGCAAAGTGGTCCGGTCCGACGTCGTTTTCAGCGCTATGCAGCGAACACTTCGATCGAGCCGTCGTGCTTGGATACCGGGGATTCTTTTCGCTGGTAGTAGTGTGCAAGGGAAGTTGCAGTTAAGCTTAGGTTACAAGCGAAATGTTTCTGGTGTTCGGATCGACTTGAGCTGTATGCCACGCCGCGGCACGCCGATCCGATAAATAGTTTGGCAAAGTAGGAAAAACAATACCTCGTATTATCCGTGTTCTCGTTATGATGTTAAGACATAGAAACGCGCATGGGACAGTTCGGGACCGGTGAAAAACTCGTATAAACCGGCGTCTCGTATTAGTAGACTGTACACTGTCCTAGGATTGCATTGGGTGTGACGTCCGAATACGAAAACGCATCATACTGATCAGGTACCCAGACGTAATGTACGGGGCCAGACTACACATTTTCTCCTGCCTCGATTGACGTCACGAACAGCGCCATGTAAAGGGGGGGGCCTATTTTTTTTATTTGTAATTAAAATACAAATTTTTAACCTTAGTTAATTGTTTATTCACATTCCACTCATAAAAATGTATATATTAACGACAAAAGCTTTATTTTGACAAAATACCACTGCCAGGTGCCTTTAAGCATAAAGCCGTTTGTTACGTAATACATTACAAGAACCCAGTGACACTTATCGCTTTGAGAGAATGGGTTCGCGCCGGTGTACTGGCAGTGGCTGCTGAGTGCGCGACTGTACATTTTAAACCCTTAAGGTGCTACATAAATCGGTTTTAGAAAAAGTAAAAGGTAAACAAATCAAATAATCTTGAACGATTTTCTTTGTTCAAGCGCTCTTTTAATTAGTACCTTAATGATAGATACGTGCGTAATGGCTGTATAGTAACTATAAGACTGGTATTATTGTTGTTATTTTTAGACACGGAACTAATCGTTCCCATTTACCTATAGCCTCACGCCAATTAAATCAGTATTCACATTTTGGGTGAATTAGCGCTTGTTTTAACACGAATGTTGGTCCAGGCCAATCTTCAAAATCATTCTTTATTTCCTTGGGGGAAGAAGGATAGGGCTCACCGAAACAAAAGCCGTGGCTTATTAGCGCTACGCCTCATTATGGTGCCGCCATTTGCATCCTTATCAGAATATTCGGGTTCAAATTTAGGACAAATGTATAGCATAAAACAACGCCGAACTTGATTCACACCCGAAGTGTACAGTTGGGTCTCTCTTATTTGTTTAGACTACCCACCAAACGGGAGTGACTTCAGTACTGTCCATGCCACATCAACGGTTGCCTGCAGTTTATAAACGGGGCGTTTACAGTAATTGGGTGGCACCTTTACGGAGGTAATTAATATTTTATTATAAATATTGCACAGTTTTTCTATTACTGATTGTGGGAGTTTCAAATCCGCACTTAGTTTCATTTTCGCACCACTACAGGCGCACGAGAGGATGAATGTTTCCGTGCAGTCGTCATTGACAATCTCGATTTCCTTTAATTGGATTACGGCTGGCTGCATGCAGCAACATAACGCGCTGGAATTGAAATTGGCCCGAGTGTGCTGCTCACAATTCAGAAAAGTTGCATATATACACACATTGTAAAGACAGACACAGTACTTAATTGTGACGCCATTATACCATTGTACAATATTGGTTACATGCGTAAAGACCTTTCAACACTTCTGCGATTTGATCTTCATTTCCCTGCCTCACTTCACCTTAGAGTTCTTTCCTAATGGAATTGAGGCTTAACGATTCCACAATAACGCTTAGCTGAAGGCAACTTAAGAGTAACGCATTAATGTTATATAGTGTGGCCCTCTCGCTAAGAGGCTGGTGCCTGAGGATCACGTAGGCCCTATACACCAGAAAGGCCTGCCTATAAAACATCAAGTTTTAATGAAAGAAGGGGGCAGTATGGGCCAGACAATGAACAGGGGGACACACTCTTAAAAACAGATATAGAAAAGGAGGAACAGCTAAAACATATCTGTGGGGAGTTACAATAAAAATTGACAACGTTACAGGCAATAATTATGTGAAAAAACCCTCATTATACTCAATGAAATTCCAATGGGCTATAATCATCGGAATCGTGTTAAGTGCGCATTGTTCTTATACTGCAGAATTACGTCGCACTTTAGCAACAGCACACATAGTCCTAGAAAAAGGGACCTTCTGGATCCTAAATTAACTTTACTTTACAGACCCGTTATGGTCAGTTAATGTCGCTATTATCCCTCTAATAAATTGCACGTTTGGAATATCCCGACTGATCATAGAAAATGAGGTCGACCTTGTTCTAAATGTTTCTAAAATCAATTTTAGAGGGATAAGAAGGTTACTTTTCTCAAAATACACTGTAAAATGTATATAATATTTTAATAGAAGATGACATGATAGATATAATCATGTGCTGTCCCAGGCCAAATATAAAGAGCAAAGCAAAGGTAAGCAGAAAACTAGGTTCCAGAAATGGTTCAATGGCATGGCTATTATGACTGTTAACTTTACCTTTGGGAAGCACAATTGTTTGTGCTTAGCTAATTTTTGTCTCTAATCTCTAGGAAATTGGGCACATCAGAGGCTAATTTCATACAGCTGCTCAAGCAGATAATACTGCTTAATAGTAATTTCTGCAAACGAAATGAGCAGGAAACCAGTCACAACTCGTACATGTGTAGCATTTTGGCTGGTAACCTATTAGTCTGGTAAGCAAAATTGCTTTGTGCTTAACAGTCACTTTTTGTGCTTCTCGGAGCTCCATTTAATACCTTAGGGACTATAGGATAAGCCATTTTAATAAGTCACAAGCGCGTGCACTGTAAGATTTCGGACACTTCTCGCTCTAATAAAAGCTGGAATTCATTTATTAAGTCGTGCATGCAGGACTTTCACTTCCAAATACCGTAGTTACTGCAAAACCACAGGATAAAATTCCTGTCAGTGCTTTAATTATCTTATATTTATACGTTAGAAATAACAGTTAAAAATCACAAATTTCTTCGTCAAACTCGTTTTTTAATGACAGAAATAGATAAACATTCTGAGATGAGCCACCGTTTGTGCATTGTGTGAAATACGTGACACGTTAATGAACATCATTACAGTTTAAGGTGATTGCCAATATCGAAAGTGTTACACACGCTTGCAATTATTAGTAAATCATCAAAAGCAAGTGATATGCTTTTGCAAACTATAGTGTTATAGAGTAGACAGGCGAGAAGATGGATTTTTCCCTGGCGATCAAGGTTACAAGGTTTCATTGGCGACACTGTCGCCCATCAAGACTACCCGCATATTAGGCCTACGTGAGTAGGTAACCACATTCAAACCGGGTACCTATAACAAAAGAGGACAATAGGTCCACGGTTGCTATCACAAAGGAAAGCTTTGTGGTCCACGGTTGCTATCACAAAGAGTTGAACAAAGGAGGGTCCACGATTGCAGGCTGTTACACGCCTGTGTGCGTGGAAACTGAAGTGGGGACTTTATTGTTTTGCCTTGATTTATGTAAGGGTAGAACCATGACAAAATTATATATCTTTAGAAAAATCTATTAAAAAGGAGGGACATGTTATGAAGTACATAGCTTAGTATTCGCTTTCAAATTGTGGGCGGGGTGAAGACATGAAGATCGTATAAAAACATTATTGTTGTATTATTGCATTGAAAATATAAAGTCGTATAATATCTGTTATTTTTTTAAACGACCATGTATATAGGCATAAAGAGACTGGTGAAAAGACTACACGTTGCGTTTGGTAATGACTCTGAAAATTAATGGCAATAAAAACTTACATGGTGAGAAGTACAGCAGCTTTGGATAGTATCATGCATTTTGAGAAATGTTTAACTTCAAAGTACTGCGGTTATTGAAAAATATATCACTTTTTATCCCATAAACATTTGAATCTGAGAAGCGTTACGGCCGTAACGCTTCTCAGATTGTGTATTCCTATAGGGAATATTCTTCCTGCGTGGAAATATTAGTTCCGGTTTTTCGGTGATATTTCAAAAACGCGACCCCTTTTGGTTTTCTTGTATATACCTACCTGTATATAGGATTAACACAATCAGTAGGCTCCAATTACCAAACGTATACGGCACCTTTAATAACAGCAATTAGCTAATAAGAAAGAAAACCACGAAAAATATTTGTTATTGTTAAAATTTGTATTTTCGGTGAACGCTCATCCTTCCTCAATGGAGGATCGTTCCTCATTGCTCCTATTTCAGAGAGGAAACCTGGTCACTTCAGTTGCATTGAAAAAAAGAAGAAGAAAAACATTTGATGAGGAACGGACTGCAAATGTTGTTTTAATAAAGACTCGTTTAGCCGAGATTTATTTGGCTTGTGCTACTGGATAAGGTTTCTTTGATAAATACTGAGCTCATTGCGAAAGCAACTCGAATGCCATTGAGTGTATTAATACAGTTATGTAAATGGAAACGTTATTTAATCATGAAATTTGAATGATGTTTATTTATCCAGCTGTAAATAGAATTATAGTTTTCTTCTCATAAAAAAAACCACCCAAAAAACTATACTAGAAATAACCTACACAAACAATTTCAACAATATAGCCTGCATATACTCAAAGACGTGATAGTTGATATTTGGAAGAGCTGGTCACTTTTACAGTCGCACAGTATATTATGCCCAAGGCCTGCTGATAGTAAAAAATAAAAAACCCTCAAAACATCAGTTAAACCTATTCTTTGCTTCGCGCATGCTTCGATTTGCTGAAATAGGAAGTGAGGTTTGAGGCCAAACTCCTCAGAAATTGTTTCAGATGGTAACTTCTCGGGAAAGCCGGTAAGATTATTTTTTATCCAGCGCATACAAAATAATATGGCTCTCATCACTACATTGTATATGTCAATTATTTTCCATAATCATTATCAGTCAAGTTTTATAACTTCAACGGTTAAATGTCAAAACAATCTAGCCAGACTGACGTTCAAGAACTGCTGCCAAAATATTGGGCAACGTTTAGCATTAGACTTGTTATGGATTTACAATAATAATGCTTGTGTTATTGTAGGGAAAATATCAACAACACTGAGATCTTAAGGAGGCCTAGCGGTGCCATCCGACTTGTTGGGATAGTACTGAGATGAACTATGTCGGGGTGACATCATCATGCAGGCAAATATGTCTGCATATCAAGATAATTGTTTATACAAGAGACGGTACTTTAAGTAGATGTGCTTTTTCTGCTTCTCCTTTCTAGCCTTTGTTGTTGTTCGTGTTGACTTTAAAACATTTGTTGAAACATTTTTTTAACAGGTAATTTTGCTGATCTTTTCATCCTGTATAAAGATGTTGAAATACAAAAATAATGAAATAATTAAAATAAAACAAACTTACTAACAAATAATTGTTGGATGAGTTGTTGAAGACGTCGACTTCCAAAGATTATTTTATAACATCTAGTATATCTTTCGGCATGTTGTCATCTCAACACATTTATTAATAACAATATGCTGTTCTATTAAACATTTTTAATAATCAAAGCGCTCGGTACTTTTTACAACCGTTATACAGAAGCTATGCTTGAACTATGAGACAACATTAATGGTGTACATAATGTTTCGGCGTAAATCACAGTCAACCAAGCCAAAACACCGGCGAGCCCCTTCTCTGAACGATAAGTGTACCGGGTTCTTTTACGTGCATTACAAAACTCAGGGGACCAACGCAGCTTACATCCCGTCCGAAGGACGAAGCATTTATGGATAAGTGTCTTATACAGTGTGTACCCTTGGTAATTACTCTACAAGTTAATGACCGTAAACAACTTAATTGGTAAAGAGCACTGGAGAGCTTTTTATATTATAAAGCATTGCTAGAGCATGGATCAATCTAGTTTATTGCTCCATGGCTTAGAGACAACCCCTTGGAGGTAACATGCCTGTCTCGTGCTGGTATTGACATGTCCCCTGTATACACAGGTATCATAACTATAGTCATACATGATTCGAATCGGAGTGAAACAAATCCTTGAGATTGCAGCACGGAGTGCGCGAGCTGTCAGCGCCAGGCAGACGGCGACAGAAAGGTAAATTTTTAGTGGGCACAAGGGGGTGCACCGTTTTACTGGTGGGCACTTCTGACCAATTAAAACAGTAGATTCCGCCTGCATTTTTCATAAACATTAACAAGCCCCATTTCGTATTGCTCTTGTTATGCCGTTTCTATATATGTTTTATTTAAACAAATCTTAAGTGGATTTATAAAAAACGTTGTGTGCGTGTAAAATGAAAACATAGATTAAGTTACTGCATGCGAGCTTAACATCGGTTTCCCCGCCAACTTCAGCGAAAATTATTTCAGTTTCATTAACACGCATTCAAGTTATATTTTTAATTCATTTGAGTTTCGTTTTAGCTACTTTTACAATAAATTTCTTTTTCGTGCACGCATGATTTCGTTAAATTTTCATACAGAAATTCTTTCAGTAATTCTGTTTCATTAATTATAGAAATTCAAGACTACATTTTCACCATTCAACAGTTGAATTTCTACTGCCTGTTTACAACACTGATGACATTAAATGGTTGACAAGCCTCTTGTTATTGACTTTTGCGATAATGAATGATCTTTGCGACTGAATTTGAATAATCTTATTTGACCAGTGAAGGCTAAACTGTTGAAATTCAATATGACTGTTGGGTGCTGATCCAATGGAGCATTCATTTTCATGAGCCATATGTTATTGTTAAATTGTATTATTCTTTTATTGACATTAGCCGGGAAAACCTATATGTTTTTCAATAGTTCAGTATACAATGAAAACACGTATAGTTGATTAAGATTAATGGCACAAGGGGGCGCATTGTTTTGAAGTCACGTCTGTTGAACTAGTTTATCGTTTATTGCTCTTCAGTTATCTTATAAACCATCACTCAGTAAACAATGAAGAATTAACGACATGCTTATCTCATTGTCATCATAATTTATCTCCTTCCCCCTTTTCAAATTAAAACGGATAGTTGCAGCGCAGCTTCTATACAAACAGAAGAAAACAGTGGGACGATGATCGATTTTTTTTTCATGTGGCCAGTGAAAACAAGACAGATGTTTTCCTTTGGCTATTGTTGGGCCTGGACACATGCCGGAACGTGTTTGCCTAATTTACAAATGCTCGACTAATTGCTTCCGCGATAATATATATAGGCGTGTCTCAAAGTATTTATGGAAACACAAATTTAATTCTCTCGCAAATACTTACCCTGCAGTAATATTGGCTAACTTATTAATATAAAACCAAGGAAGTTTCTTTTTCAAGATTAGTAACTATAATGATTTTTATAAGGAATATTTTGTTGGATCCGCTTGAGCTTACTTCGTAAGTCGACTTGCCGAGTTGTGTTATCAGGACAGGTCGACATGTTAGTTTCAGTAAGTCGACTTGCCGAGTTGTGTTATCAGGGCAAGTCGACATCTTAGTTTCAGTAAGTCGACTTGCCGAGATGTATCATCAGGACAAGTCGACATCAGTTAATATTTAGGCGTGTCTCAAAGTATCTATGGAAACAAAATTTTCATTCTCTCGCAAATAGTTACCCTGACATCTTAGTTTCAGTAAGTCGACTTGCCGAGATGTATCATCAGGACAAGTCGACATATCAGTTTCACTAAGTCAATTTGCCGATATGTGCTATCATGACAAGTCGACATCTAAGATTCAGTATGTCGACTTGCCGAGATGTACTATAAGGACAAGTCGACATCTTAGTTTCACTAAGTCAATTTACCGATATTTGCTATCATGACAAGTCGACATCTAAGATTCAGTATGTCGACTTGCCGAGATGTACTATCAGGACAAGTCGACATCTTAGTTTCAGTAAGTCGACTTACCGATTTTGTCTCGTAGTATAGATAAGTTGTATGGCACTCGTGGAGCTCCGTAAGGTGACCGAAACACAAACCGTCTTTTTACGTTTTCTCGAGAATTGTGTGCTGTAATTTCAGTGAAGTCTTTCGAAAGGAATATTTCATGATGTAGTTTGAAGAGTAAGCCTATGAAGAGGATTAAGTTACTTTCCATTGCACTTGAAATTGGTAACGGCATAAAGCCTTCTCGGTAATGGAGTTACATGAAAATGTCTCTTGGAATCTCAATAGGTTCAAGAACATGCTGTACCCGATTCACCTATAGCCACCGTTAGTGATAAGTAAGGCTGAAAAACACCACTCCATCATTACAGCATTCTTGATACCGTTCTAAACATCAAACGACGTACGCCTCGCTGGTGAAAGTGGATGCTCTAGCATGATGTCATGATATGAACGTTTCACAAGGCTAGTCGAATCGGCTGAGATCATACGCGATTTTGACCTAGTTTCACTTTGATGGCACTGCTTACCGCGGAATTATTTGCTTGCGGCAACTTGTAAAGTGCATGGTCCACTCCATAAGCACAGATTCTGCAGTAAGTGTTGCCAGGAAATTGAGCCCCAATCCAAAAATGGTCCGTATAAGGTACTGCAAATATACGCAACACTTTATTATACATCTCTACCGAAATTCTGCACGAAAATTGTGCATTGAAAAGTCTTAAGAGGTTGGCCTTATCATTGTACAGCCCGACAGTATTTACAATGAGAAAACCTATATTTGTACAGCTTGTCAAGTTGGAAGTCTAGCGCATTAGGGTGCCTGTACAAACAAGTGGTGCAACGGAAATATTTTCGTTATAAGAAATGTTTAGACAAATTGGAAGCATATAATTTATATACAAATTGACTTTCTTGAAAAGTGGATGCACTATGATTACAGACAGCTGGTGTTCACCTCCTTTTGAAAATAAAAATGAGGATGTATTCCGTGTACTTCAGAGCGCCCGCCGCAGTTTTATTGGCGGTAAATTTCTTGGGATCATGTTTATGGATCATCCTGCCTTGTAGTGCTTTGGTGTCAGTTGTCATCTTCCTCCGGCATTCTCGAAGAGCGCGACACCTCGTTGCTACATCAACTTGAGGACTGGACTTTTAATATCCGGCTTTGTACCCCAGGCTTGTAAACACATCTTTCCCCTTTCAATACCTATTAAATTACATCTCAGTAAAAAGAAAAACCTACAGCGCGCCCTATTTTACAGTTAAACCCACCAAAACTCCCCAAGTCAGTTTGTTGTTTTATGTTGAAATTTCGGATGCTCAAAAGTGTCCCACACATGCACCGGCTAGTAACTGCATCCTTAACCGCTGATGTCGACAATGTTCGAGACGTGATAAATATACGGGGTGTTGCCCAAGGGTCTATTTTATGTCCTAAAATACTTGCGGGCATTCGTTATTCAGATGCACATTACGTATAACAGAGACTTTGAAAAAGGAGGTCGGTTGAAGAACACGGAGAGCCAACCTTCTAGATATTTACCTCCAATTTAACGTTTCTGTGCTAGTATTGTCATCATTTGTTTACTGAGTGGAAAATCCCCTTAATAGCCTTGAGTGCAATGAAGCACACAGTGTTTAATACATGGAATAGGCCTATATCAAGAAGAAGGCCTGTATCGAGTTTAAATTGAACTGCGTGTGCCGAAAAGAACCATTACCAACGACGTAATAGGCCTACACAACGGTACTTTTACAAAATAGCATAAACACCGAGGGACATTAGCCAAATACGGCTGATGTTGTCCACTAAGAGCTCCAAATTTCATAGAGCTTCTCATGAAAAAATAAGTAGACATTCCTCAAACAAGTTTCTGGTTAGAAAAAATAATATAGGAACCAACTACATACATTACACGACAAGGGAGCCTAATTACCCATGTCTGAGTCAGGGTGACCCGGGAACTGGTTTAAACAAAAAAGATTTCAGTTCGGATTCTAATGTCAGTTTGACCAATTTCTGAGTCATGTTGGCAACAAATTCCGGGTCAAATTGACCCAGAACCGAGTCAGACCCCCGTGACCCGTGACTTATTTTGTTAGAGAGAAGGGACACCATACCAAACTTAACTAGTGACTTACATTTCTGTGTCTAATGCGAAGTCGCCCCCAAAATTATGATGCCAAATGTTGCGATAAAATTCCAAGTACTTCTTCGCTTCAGAAAATAAATAGTTTTACTTTTTGGTATCCTCTCAACCCCCATCACTTCAATATGACATAATACTTTGTCAATGGGTAAATGTGAAAACACTTCATTATGAGTGAACAAAATGAATCAATTTACGTTCATGTATCTTGGTTTGCTACACGAACATAATTAACTCCTTGAAATGTGGTTAGAATAAAGACTCTGTCCCACAAATGAGGGACGTTGGCAAACATGTTCTGCTGAAATCAAGAAAAACATTACCGCAAGCACGTGGTAAATACTAGCCATGCCATACTACATGATATCCTCCCCTGTACAATTACACACAGTCTGAAAGGGGTGTCAATCAACAGGGGTCCGTGACTTGGTCAGAGTGGGCGGAGCAAAAAAAAAATCCTCATTGCTCCTGAACAAAAAAATTCCCCATTGTTTGTGTACAAAGTAATGGCCGGCTGGTTAATGTCAATGACACTGCAAGTCAGGCGCAAGGTCGTCACAAGTCTGAGGCCCAGAGAGATGTTCACCAACTGGCTGGTAGTCTTTTGATGTCTTGCCGACAGTTTATGCGGTTAGAAAATGGGAAACAAGCCCTCACAAGCCCTCTTAACCTTTTTATTGCATGTGCTAAATATGTTTGAACAACAACCACCCGGTGTACCTCGGCGTGACACTCGATCGCTCCCTCTCCTACAAACACCATCTCGACGCCCTCCAGCAGAAGGTTAACTCCAGGAATGGACTTCTCCGCTGTCTGGCAGGCTCCAGCTGGGGAGCGCAAACATCAACATTGTGCACCAGTGCACTCGCCCTGGTCTACAGCGCCGCCGAGTACGCATCGCCTGTGTGGTGTCGTAGCAACCATACCAAGAAGCTGGACGTGCATCTCAACAACACCATGCGCATTATCACCGGATGCATGCGGCCAACGGACACAACCTTCCTGCCAGTACTCTCTGGAATCGCGCCACCTGACATCAGGCGCGAAACCCGCGTGATGACCCTCGCTACAACAGCAAAGGAGAACCAACACCACCCCCTTCACCACCTTGTGTCTGCACACGGTCAAGACCGTCAGCGACTCAAATCACGCCGACCCTTCTCTCGCCATGCTGCTCATGTGCTGGCGGATGACTACAACCCAGAGATAGCATGGGGTGATCGGGTCAACAATGGTCCCCCTCTCCTACAGTCTGCATGCCCACCGCCTAGCACAGCCCTCCCTCCCGGTGCTGACCTTCCACGCAAGCAATGGGTGCGGCTGAACCGTCTCCGTTCCGGCACTGCTCGAGTGGCAGAGACCCTCCACCGCTGGGGCATGCAAGCTGACGCAGCTTGCACATGCGGGCATCCGTCCCAGACAGTCCACCACGTGGTGACCGAGTGCACCACCCACAAGGCACCTGGCTCCTTCTCCACTCTCATCAGCCCTGATGCCTCGACACGAGACTGGATAAGAGACCTCTCGATTGAACTTTGATTTATGAAATTAGATTGACTGTGCAAACGATTATATATATAATATGTTTGACAAGGTGCCGCGTTATCGTTTCACCGAAACAGGTGCCTCGTTTAAGGGTTAGGGTCGCCAAGGTCAAACCAAGTTTTGTGACGCACTTATTTTCCAATAGATAGAGTAAGTATGAAAGTGTGATATCAAATAACAAGTCTTTAACCTCACGTAATGGTGTACCATGTCATTTATTTGATATCCTTTCAGAGCAAAATTTGAAACATGACGTCATCGGTCTGTCTGAATATTCCAAAGAGGAATGTTTGCGTCAGTCAAAAGGTCAAACTCAATGCCTTTTTGAGTGAATATCATCAAAATTCAGGATTGTACAGACCCATTTGAAATGTGATGTCATTTGATGTTTAGGATGTTGACAGAGGGATAAATTACATTTTACACCGTTTTAAGTTGAGATTAGAGACTTATACTTTTCCAAGAACTCTTACTGGAAAAATGAGTGTATCACAAAACTGAACTCGACCTTGGAGCCGCTCTTTACCGATGTCAAGTGTAGCACTGTCGGGAAAGGTTAACCTAGCACGCACGGACGCCAGAATTACTAGTCCTCTTACGTTATTGCCCCAGTTTTCAAGTATCGCCAATTGTTTGCAGAGCTTTGATAGGTGTATGCTCCAATTCTTAAGGAAATAATCACAAGAAAAAAGGTCGTGTTCAAGTCAAGCCACTGCAGCTACGGCCATGGCAGTTGGCTGCAGCGACAACGATGAAGCTGTTATTTTTGATTTTGCCATTTAGCAATGGTGCCATAGACCATCTTGAGAGGCCAGCCCAATTCAAGACGCCAGCCTAACTTCAGAGGCCAGCCCAGCTGTAGTTTGGACGATTGTCATGTTTGAGATGTAGTAATGACACCAAACTTGACATAGTAACATCCCATTAAGTGTTTTATTTACAACAACAAAAAAGTTGGTGTGCAGCAATGATACCAAACTTGACGGAGTGGCATCTCTGATTCTTTTCCAGTCAAAATTCTAACAGTCATAATAGCCTCATGATACCATGCGTACCCGATCGGCTTCAGTGTTTTGAAAGTCAGAACGATAACGAAATCTTACTTTGAAATCAGCAAGGCGAGATCATTCTTAAAAATATGTGTCTTTTAAACGTTTTAATGGTAGGCCTACCGGTTTGGCAGGAGATTCTGTGTCCCCCCCTAACGGCCATTTGTGTAGAAATTTTGTCTGATAGCGCCCTCTTTTGAATCAGCTTTCCTCAGCCCTTGTTGATTTACTGTTTGGAGTGTTGGGGACACACACACACACCGGGGGACAAAATCCCATATGACACCGGTGTCAGATTCTAAAATAAGCGGCCGATTTGAAAGGTTTTATACTATGATGTACTATCAACTAATATTTGCGTCCAAGAAAAATAAAAACTGCGTCTAGAAAGATGTCTACGGAGCTTCATGCTTCCACGTGAACAGGAGATGTTTTTTTTATATATCTCTTTGACAAACAGTCTCCCACTCCAGACGTTTTGTGGAAAGGAATGTCAATAAGTGCCTTCACTTTTAATTTAGAATGTTTGACTTGTGCCAATTCTTGACTTGGATCTAAGTACAACACTCACTTTAATACAGAACATTGTTGTCTTTTAGTTTACTATACGTGCGGGTCACAGCCATATCAAATTTCACCTGGAAGAAGTGTTGGCTTTAATAACAACACTACTACTTCTACTACTACTTCTATACTAGGTTCTCATATAGCGCACATAACATCCTATAGCTGTTTAAGCAAGGCGTTTTATACAACATTGTTATCCCTGTTCATCGGGCATACTCTTAACAATTCCTCTAACTTTCTCAACTCTCTGCCTGGGGAGCATACGACCCGAGGCTGCTTAAATTTGCAGTTAGGGACTAATCCAACACAATACTGTCTCAGCTCTCCCAGGCTCCCATTTACACGCCTAGGTCCAGAGAAGCAATAATGGTTAAGTGCTTTGCTCATGGACAAGGTTAAGTGCTTTGCTCATTCGGTTCGTTCCCGACGTTTCGGCTGGCGTGCTCGAGTTGTTTTACTTAAGGTTTCAAGTCACGTTTATTCCTTAAGACTGGTTGTGCTTGTTTTTCCTTTAAATAACAGAAATGTGTCAATTTCTACGCAAGCAGTTCCACGAGACGGTTCCCAATGCCACGAGAACTGTAGTCTTTCGTCAAGGCCTTCGTGGCTTCACCACTCGCACGTGTGTTCCCCGGTTGCAGTCGCTTCACAGCGGTCGAAGCCACGAATGCCCCGACGAAAGGCTACGAGAACTGTGACCTGTGTGTCCACTCACTTCCAATTTCCGCAAACGTATACAGACATTGCAAACACAACCCTGTCACCAACTTAAAAAGAATTACAGTTTACGACAATGGATTACATTTAAATTATTTATCTATTTTATTAGTGGGAGCGCGGGCAATGACAAAGAGCGTATTATTGTAACACTTGACACCATGTACTTGTTTGAAATAATATGCATCGATCTTGCAAAATTTTCAGCCATGTCAAATGCCCGCGGCAAAAAAACTGCAAACTTGACACTCGCCACTCAATGGAGCGTCTTCCGTCTTTATCATTCAGTGTGGAAAATACTATCACGGAAAGCCGAAGTTGTCTACGCAGGCAGTCTCTGGTGAAAATCTAAACCAAGCTGTTGTCATTCAGGAACAAAGTCAGCACAGTGGCGTATACTAAGCCGGGGGTGCACGAGGGGCACGTGCCCCAAAACTTGATGTCCCTGCCCCTAAGTGCCCCCATTTAAAAACTGGACTTTTGAGATTAAATTTACAAGGGTTAGTGTAAAATGTTACATTTCATAAGCTTCAATGAGATGATTTCATTGTTCTTAAAGTTTTCACGCAGAAAATGTTTTACACTCACGTCAGATTATCGTATAAAGAGCAGTAAAATAATGGCATAATGGTACATCCCTTCGTGCCCCCAAATATTTTACCCTTAATGTCAACAATCGAATTAAATCCAAGCTGCATTGTGAGTTTACGGTTATAAAGTACACTTTGTTTCGGCAAATTAAGTGCAGGTATTAAAAACCATAGTAAGATCAAAAGATCGGCAGAACAAATAATCCATGGAATTATCCCTGAATGTGTACTAAGACAAAGCCCAAAAGTACAATGCGATTAGCAGCTCAATACATCAATATTATAGTCAAACGTTTTTTCTTTTATTTACCGTTATTGGCCCCATACAAACAGCACTATAGACACGTCTTCCACACTCACGTCCCAGGCATTGGGTCTGCTCTTTAAGCAACATATACTTCTCTCAAGTTACAGCCTGATGATGGTATTTAATTTTTTTACGCGTATTTAAAAAAGGCCCCAAAACACTGCTCAAACAAGTATAGCCAAACAGCGTTTTTGTTTGAAATGACAAAAATAACCCTTGTGGGGCGGGTCCAGGGTAGTCGTTTGCCAATCGGACTCACAGTTAATTTGCCAGGGATAGTTTTATGCCCATCTCCACTGTGCCATAACAAGCAAATGGGGGTCATTCTGGGGCTGCTCGTGCCCCCTCGGAACAACGATCCCGATCAGCTACTGCTTGAAGCTGAATTTTAGGGTGCTTGTTTAATATTTTAATTACCTCGAAAATGACATTGCAGTCGGCATTATTTCTCAGAATGATTTGACTCGTCAGCGACAAAAATTTACACACTGTCCCTACCCAAAAATTGCACAGACTAAAATAATTCACGAAACTTACCAAACAGACCTTTCTTTTGCAACGTACATCGAAGAGTTTTGCCGACGAGTGGGCGTGTGGCCTCCCCTGCAAAAACAACGATACTAATTACTTAACAAAACAATGCTTTCAAAATAGGATAAATCAATTTGTGTTACCACAAAACGAAAAGCACACATTGTTATTGATACAAAACAAGTTTTAGATGTTCTATTTGAAAAGGCAGATAACTTATCAACCTATTCACATATTTTGTGATAATAAAAAAAGCTAATCCGTAAAAAAAAATCTTAACAACAGTATCCAACAATCTCGGCAGCGGTTGGGGAGGTGTGTCCAAGGGGAAACAAATTTAGGTTAACAATGTTAGTTCTACTTGTTGGAATGAATATTGTGCTCTGTGCAGGTGCCGTAGACATGTAGCATAAGAATTCACTGTGGCTTACAAAACTTTATCTATGTAAAAGAAAACACACCACTGCCACTTCGTTTTGGGCTAGATTAGTTTGAAATTGTCATTATGTCTGAATTCTTTAATCTGCCGGCGGCCGTGGCCAGCCGGCCACCCCCGTTGCATACACTGCAAAACCGGGGTGATAAAATTGACTCAATGGGTGTTTTCACATATACAGATATATAAAACAAAACAATCTAAATTTACAACATAGGCCTAATAGGAGTTAAAATAAAACAAATTTCTGCAAAAAATTACATTGGTGTAATTTGAATACCCTAAGATGTGAATTTTCATTATCTCTTCGGTACCTGTGACAATATCCATAGTGTCAATTTTAACACTCCGGTGTTTGCAGTTTACGCGCCTGACAAATGTCTTCCCTTTATCTCCCAGGGGCAATGTTCTCAATAGTTTAGGTTAGTAAAAATCTGATGTTGCCTTCTCAGGTTCCTTCGGGAGAGACTCGACAGTCTCATCTCGCTGTCGTTCAATTCGAACCGTTTGAGTGACATGTTAATTCGGTCTGTCATTGAATTTAAGTCCACGCACATTTGAAACACTGTTGTGTGAGTACAAGTCACTGAGAGGCTTGCCAGTATACCTCTGAAATCAGGGTGGATTTAAGTTGTATTACTGTTTGCATGAATTTAAACTAGGATATCATCGCGTGCTTTGAAAAGAGTAGTGAATTATTGAGTATCCGGTAAATTCAACGTTGAAGACCCTCCCACGCGCAGCAACTCCCTTTATTTATAAAACTTGTCTCCTTTTACCCTTCCGACTAAACAACAAGATAGTAAGCAATATATCATGATTTAGTTATCAGTATCAAATAACACGGAGTGAAAAACAAGTTGGGAAGAAGAAGAAAAAGAAAAAAGAAGGAGAGATTTTTTTTTTTTTTAACAAGTGTCACAAAACTTCCTTGATCTTTTCAAACGGTAGGCCATATATGAAATTAATACAATAAAGACGCTTGTGGTGTGTGCGTCATTGTGGCACATTCAGTGCATAGAGAGTGTCAGGATTACTTACATGAAAACAAGGGTTATTGGAAAGGTAGATTTCTTTCCATCAAACCAACACAACATCCAATTTGTGGAAATTTGCTCAAATTCGATAATCCCATATTTGTAAAAAACGAACAAACAAACAACCCAACAAACAAACAAACAAAGGGTCACAAGAGGTCGGACGTTGGTTTGTCGGACATATTGAGTTGGACATATAGTTTGTGTGACACAATGGGTTTGACAAAATGGTTCTCGGACACAATGGGCTGGGCATAACGGTTTGTTGGACACACTGGTTTTGACATAATGGTTTGATGGACACAATGGGTTTTTATATCATGGTTTGTCGGACACAATAAGTTGGGCATAATGGTTAGTCGGACACAATAGGTTGGGCATAATGGTTTGTCTGACACAATGGGCTGGACATAACGGCTTGTCGGACACAATGGGTTGGGCATAATGGTTTGTCGGACACAATGGGTTGGGCATATTGGTTTGCTGGAAACGATGGGTCGGACATAATGTTTATCGGACACAATAGGTCGAACATAACACTTGTCGGACACATTGGGCCACACTTGTTTGTTGGAAACAATGGGTCGGACATAATGGTTGGAGAGAATGCTTCATTTGATGCAATGTGACGGACATTATTGTTTACGCGGACATAATATTTCCGAATTGTTGTTGTTGTTGGACATAGGCCCTAATGGTCAGGCCATAATGGATTGCCAATGGTCCATGTCGTACATAATGGTGCGTAATACACGTTCATACACGTGCCTTTTTCGAGTGCAGCAATCGAAATGAACATGGTGATTGTGTGATTCTTAAAGTGCATTTTTCCTCTCAGCTTTCATTGCAGACGAAAATATTTCTCGGGAGGACTGGAACTGGTATACGCTTTAGTATCAGTGAGCTTTCAGATTTAAAACACTGCTTTCCGCTCATTACCAGTGCTGTACTTTGTCCCTAAAGTTCAAACGAGTTATTTTGTGCTTAATTTCAGGGTACGACTTTGGAGCAAGGAGCTTTATATATAGCCTGGACTTTTGCTAGTACAACAGCAGGTAATACAATTTCCATAATGACCAATACACCGATATTTACGATGGTTACGCTGACCAAAATGTGAACCCATCAACGTTCCGTGTGAGTCGAGCATTTAACATTTAGATCAGGATTCTGCAATTTAGATTTTATGGTTAAACGAGCAAAACTAATTGTAATTCCCCCGGCAAAGAAAACAGTGCAACGCCACATCATGTACTGTAGGAAATATCAGCTATTTCATGCGGCGATGTGTTTCCATTCAATTTTCAGATAATCGGAATTACATATTTTCTTTTCATATCATCACGCACACCGACGCGTCGGCTCCAAATTTGTAATTGAACTGTCACACGCACTTTACATACTTGTTTCTATTCACGGAAAACGCCATCCGTTTTTCTACAAGCCATCATAAGCCAGAATAAAACATAATATGTCAGAATTTAAAACCTTATTTATGATTCCCCGCTATGCATGAACCGTTTTACCTATAGATAGGTTGCAGTATGACGTAAGTCGGCCATCTTTACGGGCAATTTGGAACACACAGTCATGCGTTACGCGTGAGAACGGCGTGCAGCACGCGCACATTTCACAAAACTCATTGCATGATTGGTTAGTGAATGACGCGGCTGCGTTAATAATTTGAGCGCTTGACGCGCCTGCAAGCCAAAATGCGATTTGCCCGTAAAGATGGCGTCTACTGGGAACTATCTATACTTAAGCCAAATACAAATTTGTATTATAAGGTTTTGCTCCTGCTGAAGCATACATCCTAATGCATTGCATGCATTGAATATAAGCCTTTATTACATACGTATACATATATATAGTGTAATGTATAAGTCGTGTATCAAGTTTGTTTGTTTGTTTGTTTGTTTGGTTTATTTCCATTTGCACAACTTGAAAACACATTAAATAACAACAGTTATAATTGTAATGAAAAAAGTAATAAGTAAGGTACAAAAAAAATGGAGGTAACATCCAGAGGAGGTATAACCCTCCTGTAGTGGAGTACCCAGACTGCTATTGGTTCAAAAATATATTAATTGCATGCGAAAATGCATTTAAAAAAAAATAATAATAGTATACTATCCCGAGGTCAACTAATAATAAGACTAAAAATTGGCTAAAATTGGGAAAAGGGAGAGCGATTTATGTTCCTTCTGTCATTCTGAGAGTGAAACCCTGATCCACCTATTTTGTACTTGCGAGTTTTCTACGTAATTTTGGGCCGAAATCAATGGGTGGATCAAGGATGACCTGGATATAATTGTTTATTTAGACCATGAGGCCAAACTATTCGGTATTCTGAATAAGAAAATGACTGCCCTTAATTTAGTTCTACTGCTAGGCCGTTACCATATTTATAGAATGAAGATGAACGGCAGTAAACCTTCTTTCTTATCATTCAAAAAAGAGCTTAAACGGTACTTTCAATTAGAAAAATTCATCTGCATCACAAATGACAAACTCGCCAAATTTAATTTGAAATGGGATATAGGCCTATTCTCTACTCTCTGTAATAAGTAATTTAGTTTATTTGCTTTCTATTACATTTGTTGTGATTTGCAAGAGGATGTATGTTTAATTGAATAAAAGTTGTTTTCCCCCCGAGGAAAAAAAATAAAAAATAAAATAAATAAAAATATGAAGGAAAAAAAATTAATATTAATGCCCTGCTGATTTTGAACATGAATGACATGAAAAGTTAGTGCAAAGAAAACTTTTATACTTGTCCAAATAAAACTCTTTAAGATGGGTAAGGAAAAGCTTCCTAGATATACCGGGAAATTCATTTATCAGGCAAACAGGAAGGGAGTTAAAACATTTTGGTAGAAGTTTACGATAATTGGAAGTAACCACATCCACTCTACAAATATCAGTAAGGCGGATAAGATTATCTTGTCTTGTAGCAAAAGGATGAAAATCCCGATTTAAAGGAAAATACGAAGATGGACTTAAATTAACCGGGAGACAATTGTTTATATAATCAATGTAATGAATGGCAATTTGGACATTAAAAATATCTTCCAGCTTCAGACGTTTATATTTGAAACAAAGAGGAGTGGTATGTGCATCTGTACTGGACATGACACGCATTACGAATACTTGTTTTTGAAGAGTTATAAGTCTTTTGAACAAGGAGGGGTACACCTTTATCATGCCACCCAAAGCCAGGAGGCCATAGCTTAAATAGGGATTAACTAAACTCTTATAAACGGCCAAACTGTCTTTCAATCTCAAAGTACTCTTAGTTCTGTTGATATGTAATTACATTTAGAAACTTTATTACATACAAGGTTAATTTGCTCCTTCCATAGCATATTCTTATCAGTAATAAGGCCAAGAAAAGTAGTGGAGGAAACCTTATTGACAATAACATTTTCTAAAGTGAGACATCTGGTAAAAATCGTTCTCTTTGCTGCAAAGAATAACAAATATAGTGAGTTTTGGATTGGATTTTTTTAAAGATGGATTTTTAACGTTAATTTTTCGTGTATCAAGTACTGCCGTGTAGAGGCTGAGTAGTACCCAAGTACGATTACTTGGGCCTTCGAGAATCAGTACTTAGTGTCCGAGTACCGAGTATTCTGATATCCGAGTACCGAGTCCAACAGCCGAGTACCAATTGGATCTTTGAGTTCGGGTATGATTACGAGTACTTAAAAATATATTGTACTTCCCCCAAAAAAGTCTGTAATTTCTAGACTATAATGTGTGCTTGTTGTGATAACTGTCTTTTGGAAATACATCATAGAAAACTGAAATTTCCCTTTATCCTTTAACTCCTAATAGCATTATAATGCAGGGATAAGACGAAGAGGTTATGGGCGCATTGAGGCCACATGCTTGCAAAACACCTAGTCTGTAAAGGGTCTTAACTGGTCAGAGCCACTTCATCAAGTGTGTTACTTATGTATAACCCTAAAATTCGTGAATTAATGCCTCACATTTTAACAAGAGTGAGAGTCATTGCTGATAAACAGGTCTGAAACTAGGATCCAAATTTTAGGGGGTAAGTTTAAATAATAGAATGTCCAAGTTTTGATAACCCTATTATGAGTTATAGATTTCAAGAAGCTTTTAGGATCAGTATCCTCAGCACCAGAGAAGTAAATCAATGTGCGTTGTTTCTTTGTTTGAAGTAAAAACTAGCTATTCTTTTCAATTTACGAATTTCTGACATTTGTTCTTCTTTTCAATTTACATTGTGAAAATTGCTACTATACCTCCCAAAGCGTCGAGCAGAATTCTAAATCACTCAGTCAGTTTTAAAACTTCGACAAATGCGGACCAATGTACCGTTTCCCTCAAACCATATTGCATAAATGTTTGTATAATCTGGCATTAAGCCCAAATAAGGCAATTAAAACAGATGTTTCCACACTCCATCGATTTAAAACCAGTAGCTCCCCCAGACTGATCAGGATGCCTTCGTAAAAACACGATACTTAAATTATACGAATTTCTTTATTACATTATTGTATACAAAACCCCAGGATATTGTTTAAGAACATTAATGGCTTTAGTTGTGTAATGATGTCCTTAAAAAGGACATTCACCTAAGAATTCAAGAATAAATTGAGTGAAAATCTCATTTCTTGATAATCCGAAAAAACATCTTCATGTCAATAACAAAATAGTTACAAGTCGACACATCATTGCAGTTAAGAGTTATAGCCACTAAAGTTTCCATTGTTAGCCCATTCATCTGAAACCATAAATGGGAGACTTTGGAGACGCTAGGTGGCAGCAGACTTATCAGATAGGCCTATATCCATTGTTCTCAGTAATATGCGCATGCTCAGATCTACGTAAATGGATATTTGCCTTGTAACTCTGCTGCCACCTAGCGTTCCTAAGTCTCCCATTGTGAGTTTTTTCTTTTATGTATGTGAACGTGCCTGTCAGTGGACAATTTGATAAAAGTTTCAAATCGGTACATCATTGCAATAAAGAGTTATTGACATTTAAGATTTCTCATTGTTTTAACTAACTGATCTGGAACTGGTGAAACAACCATGAGCTTCATTCTTAGTTTGACTGTGCAATAACGCAAGTCTGTTGTAATTTCGCCTGGTTGGAAGTCAAAAATACTGTCATTTTTATAACGTCAACATTTACCCTCTATTGGCCCTTTACAGTCCAGAGGGCAATGTTTAGCCTAGCATTATTGTTATTCCCCCAAACAAGGTTGAGAACCACAGAAGACGACTGTCACTCTAAACTAATATCACTTTGGGATTTTAGATTCAATACAACAATACACGCTTATCTTTTAAGTTCAAATGGACTCAGAAAATTGAGAGCGTTGCAGATAGCCGCGAGTGTAACGTTGGTGCAATGAGACAAAATACACGACTGGAGCTGTTTAATTATGCTTAAAATACAAACTTGTCCATTAACTGGTAAGCTAGCATTAACATAAAGTATGACAAATATTGCGATTGGTCACTCCTTTTTTTAACAGTGTGTGCGGGTTGACAACCCTCCCTCAACAACACGAAAAAAACAAAGACCAAGAAACACAACGGTTTAGTCTGGTGGCCACGTTGAGAGTCTTCTCGGAGGTTTCTCAATCCATAAACTTTTCTCTCTTACAGACAATCCAAGACGGTGTGTTCCTTGTCAAAACTGATCATGTTTCTATATCAGCACTGCTTTGGATCATGGTTGATTTAATGTCTAAATATCAAGCACAAATTGGATTACAATATATCAAGTTACATTAAGGCGCGAAGAGAGACGGCTACTAGAGTTGTGACATAAAAACATTACACACGGTAGTATGCGTATACAGCTTTGGCTCTGTTTGGTACTTCGTTAATCATGTCCAACTCTTTCAGGATGCCCATTTGCGGATTCTCAGTTCGGCATGCATTTACATTGCATGTGTCAATGCGGACGTGATATAAGTTAGTCTTTACACACAATAAATGACTGCGTATCATTAGTTGTATGTTAACGTTAAATTCTATTCATAAATACCCCAGACAGTTTCGCTATTCCTATTGGTGGAGAGCACGTCACGTGGGGGTGTTTAAACGGCTGATAAAGACATAGCTGGAGCTGTTTAAGACCGGCTGGCTTCGCGTGTTGGGCGCGCAAGCTCATTTACGCCAATTTTACCTACGCGGAACGCAATACATAGCTATACGCCTCTCTTAATATTCATGCATGACGTCATAATTCTTACTTAAAATGAGGCTATAGGCGCGCGTCCGCCACCACTTTGCAGTGGCTGCGCCTATGGCCTCGTTTTGGGTTAGAATTGTGACGTACTCGAGCATAAATATTAAGAGAGGCGTATTAGTACCCGCGCGTAATCTTTTTGTACACGCGCGTACACACAACCCAACGCGCACAAAACAGAATTTTACAAAAGTTTTTGAAAATGTACAAACTTCGAAAATGTACAAACTTCGAAACTTCGAAAATGTACAAAGTTAACTTCAAAATCTTGACTCCCATAAATGGCGGACCGTGTTAGTTCACGAATAAAAGGAAAACCACACAGTTTTGAGGAATGTTTGTGTGGATTATTATATTCTACTTTTAAAACATCTTTCCGACCGTGTTCATTTCACATCAAACGCTTGTTATAGCCCAAAGCGCCCAATCCGAAGGCAACGTGTCCCTTCAATCACAAGAACTTGAATGTGATGCTCTGATCCGCTTGGCCATGACACACTAAAAGAAACAACAAGTTCTTCAACACTAGAAAAATTTGTCTTAAAGGGACACACCGGCTTCGTTGGGCTATTTAGGCGACAAAATACACTAAAACATGACTCTAAAGGTCTTCCAGGAATGGAGAAGAATAGTTGCTAAAAGAAACCATCAAATTTGGCCGTTTTAACGCATTTTAAAAAAACCGAAGGTCACATGGGTTATCCGAACCACTTTTTGGGTTCGGATAACCCTCGTGATCTTCGGAGATAGTTTTACTTCCAGCCGTATAAAAGTAAATCACTAAACCAAATTTTCTATTTTCTTTTTACAATTATTAATGAATATTTGACAAAAGAGACTATGTATTCAGATTGCGGGTACAAACTGTAAATAATGATGAAAAAAGGAACGTAAGATTCTCATTCAGAGAACCGTGCAACGGAAGCGTGTTTTACAGCGCCTCGGCGTGGGAGCTAGAGAAACGTAAACCTTGAGGCATATCCCCTACAGCCGTTGCCGTGTCTCGTGGGGCCAGAGAGACAAACCCCGGGGGCAAGAACCCCCCGAGCTTGCTGGTCCCTTGCTGTGAGCTTCGGAGCTGGTCGGAGGGGTGGGGAGCCAGACCCCAAAATAGGTTTCGTTCCTATAGGTATTAGTCTGTACCCCCTAATAATTGTCACGTTACGTGGTGCCTGTGTGCAAAACATTCGGGACGACGGACGTCAGCACTGTTTATCTAACATGCACAGTTGATGTTTTGAGTGCTGCATACGATGTCTTCTCCCATAAAAACGCCACGAAAAGACCCCGGTGGCAGCTACTTAAAACATTGCGCAACAATGTCGCATAAATTTGACAGTTGCAACGGCTGGAATAGCGTATACGCTGACCTTTGACCGCTTTTTGTTATTTTCAACATTTTTCACTAATTACGTGATATTTTGACGATTTCTTTTTAAAAACAGCAATCTAAAACTTATGGTTTCTGATTTTATATCACTAAATTACATAAACGGTAAGCCGGTGTGTCCCTTTAATATCCATGGCTTTACGCAATAAAGCAAACATTGATTTCAACGGTTAAATTGCCGCTTGCACAGGTGGGTATTGACGCTGGGGTGTAGCTTTACGTTCTACGCACGGTACCAACTATACGGTCAAACTTTTCAAACGTGATGGGGCATTATCTTGGCGTCTTCAAGTCTCTTATTTAAGTATGCAAACATGGAGTCTATTATGGATTTTAAGAGAGCACACACAGCCTCGAAATACTTAATTAAAACGCTAAAATCATTGCATGCCTTGACATTCTCAAGTGCAAACTGGAACATCCGTTAAAGCGCGTTATTGTTAAAATCAACAAATATGGGAACCAAACATATTCACATTAAGTACAGGGAGTTTTTTCAATGTTAATAAAACACTCACGTTCTAAAGTATCCTATCAATCTGTTGTTCTATAGTATTGCAAAGCATGTACACGCTAAAAGCTTCCTAGTCAGCAGGACCCAGATCCGCGGCCCAACCAATCTTTTGGTCATTAAATCACACGGACACTGTGTCAAAATGACCCAGAAATAGGTCAAACTTACGCAGTATTGATTTAAATCATATTTTAAAAACAACTTTCCAGGTCAGCCTGACCTAAAAATCTGTTAATTTCCTTGGAACACCGAATTTGGGTCAATTCTGAACCAGAAGTTTGCAATAATTATCGATTATATCGATATTATAGACAACTCATGATGTTAAATCCGGTATACTGTTTACAGGGTGTAGACGACGGTAAACAATTCGGTAATTTATCTCTTTATTGACATGTTTTATACGAGATTTAGTCAAATTCATTTGATAAAATCCCGTTTACTAGGCAAGGTACAAAATTATTTGGGTGCACTTAATCACGTTCCTCAACATGTACAATTTGTATGTGTGGTTAACGATCTCAAACATTCCCTTTAAGCACCATATAGTCATGGTTGGATCGGGGTCCAGTTGAGTGGGAAGTACATGTATACATTTTGGACCTGGGAGTCCGTTGGTATAGTTTCGGACCTGGTAGTCCATTGAAGATACAAACTTGGACCTGGGAGTCCATTGGTAGTTTCGGACCAGGGAGTCCATTGAAGACACAAACTTGGACCTGGGAGTCCATTGGTAGTTTCGGACCTGGGAGTCCAATGAAGATACAAACTTGGACCTGGGAGTCCATTGGTAGTTTCGGACCAGGGAGTCCATTGAAGACACAAACTTGGACCTGGGAGTCCATTGAAGATACAAACTTGGACCTGGGAGTCCATTGACAGTATACCGTTGGACCTGGGAGTCCATTGACAGTATACCGTTGGACATGGGAGTCTTTTGGACATTGGAGTCCCTTTTGGGACCTGAGAGTCCATTTTATTTGGTTATTACTGTCTAAAGTTTGTATCTTTGACGGTTTTTATGCAAGGTTTTAATTATGCAAGCTTGCCAACCAAAATCGGTATCTGGCGAAACAGGTTAAAAAACGGTGGCAAACAACATTTAGAAGAAGTTCATTGTCCTTCCCTCCGAGTCTAATGTAAACATTATGTTATATACGGGTACTGAATCCTGCTCTACAAAGCACACTTTTCATCGGACCTTGCCAGATATAATACATTTCTCAGATTCCTCGCGCAGTTGGCCACTTGGAATCGGACTGATTGAGTTAAGATCTGCGACTATAAACAAATGTAAAGAATGAAATATAGAAACGCTTAAAAACAAACACCTTCTACAAAACATGTGTCCTTCTGCCTCCTTAAACACGGTTCATTGATCATTCAACCACTGACACGTTTACATTCCATTTTAATCCATTTATAGAAATCGAAATACATATCTGGAATGTTTTTTATGCATAAAGATAACACCTTCTTAAAAAGCACAGAATATCGTCGTGGCAGGAAACGCGCATCTTGTTTGAAATTCGATTTTTTATTTGGTTGCCGAGAGATTGTAATTCAATAATGTTGTTAACCTTAGGGAAAGAATACGATGAAATAAGGCCCCCCTTTTTAATTTCAAATTGACCTTTTATTGGAGCCTGCTTAAAAAATGGGTCACGTTGCAATGAGTTTGCAAACTAAGAAAGGTTTGTTAGATTTTTTCCCATTTATGAATAAAAAGAGGGAAAAACATTATATTTTGACCTCAATTTTAAAATTATTTTATTAGGGAAAGCCATAGAAATAGAACCCGGAGAACGCTGAGTGTGTCATTGTGCGTGCGGTTTCGTTGTGAGACCATTTTTATGGACGCGCGTACGCCATTTTTTTTACGCGTGTATGGCAAAATTAGCATATTACGGTCTATGTGCGTTGCCGTTGCCATTGCCATACACGCGTATAGACGACACAGAGGACGGTCAAGCTCAGCGTTCTCCGGGTTCTATTTCTATGGGGAAAGCACAAAAATTGAAAAACATTTCTGTTCGGGCATATTCTTTCATTCCGTGCGGGGATGCGATCCTACTAAACAAGATGTGTTTTCCCCAGTTTCTCTGCATGTGCATGTTTCATATAATGGGACTGTCCATTTCTTTCCCTCTATAAGCCTCGTTTCCGTTACATTTGGATGAATTTGGGGGAAATCAAACTTGCTGCGACTTTGTAACAGTCTAACATAATTGCAGAAGCACAAAGGTCCACACAGATACGTATGACCCTTTCCGCGTAAATGCTTTGCAGCCTCAATCGTTTCTTCAAAACCGTTCATTTTCTTCATCATTATTAGATTTTTCTCAATTCTCGTCAGGCTATAGTGCTATATATATTGATACGTTTTACGTAAACCTATTTAACCTGGTGTACGATACACACGAACTGTTTAGAAAAAGGTAGGTAGTTATTTTCAGGTCACTTTAAATCAATTACCTGCCCCTTCACTGTCTGACACCTGTCACCGTAGGCGACGCAAGTAAGAATGACTCTCTAACTTAAAATGTCTGAAACGAAGGTAGATTTTCACACCCGTTTTGACGCGTACTACATCACGTTAAAGACGGCGCGTCACGTTTCGAATCTCCCATTTGGAACCATATTCATTAGGCAAATGGGATTACTTCATACAAACCTAACGGGATTTTTAAATCTCCAACTTGGACAAATGATACTAGGCCTATATGAAAGGAACAAAGTTGACGGGTCCTCGATCCGCTTCATTTGGAGCTCGTTTGCAACCTGTAGAGACCTGTTTCAATTAGCAGGGCCCATTTATAATTTTCGTCTTTTGTACTAACTCTTTGTTGGTAGACGTCACTTGGGAATTTAGGGGAGGAGCGTTAGGAAAGGGAAAGGGTATACCTCTGGACTTACCAGGCCGCTCCCTGATCATCAGTCACGGTATGGCGCGTGTCGTCCAACGGCCCGTGCAACCACCATGCGTTTCCGGCATGTTCCTTATCTGGTGGGAAAACACAAAAAAGGGAAGTGTGAAAAACCATTTCGTTTGGTATCAAAGTCCAGGAATCGCCGTCAATTTGCTGTCGCCTACCCATCATCAAAAAGCCGAATTGATTTTTCAAAAGAGACAATCGCGAACACTTTGTATAATCTCTGGAGTCATTTGACGGATCGGTTTCGGCCGAGGGGAGAAAACGAGCGACAAACCCATTTAGGTCTCATCTCTGATACAGTGATAGTTGGAAAAAAATTGGCCCCCTACGCAAAATCTAATGAAATATTTTGTCAACCCCTTCGAGGAAGGAGTTAACAATTTGAACTTCATCAGTTTAAATGCTTCTTGTACCGCCACTCGCTGTGTCTCTCACTGGTGTCCAGGAAGGTGACGTCATGAGGACTCCTGTCACAATGTAATATTACTTCAGATGCACGTATCTCGTCTACAATTTCAAAATTCGGTGACAAAGTGGAAATGAAGCCTGTAGAAAAGACTCAATAATTGTGTGGCCTTTTCACACGGTAATCAATTTGTAAGATTACAACTGAAGAGTGCGGTTGGGCAACCCGAGGCTTAAACAGAAATGCAGATCAGGAATGTTCGGTTTGGTTTTTCGTTTAGTTCATATGTTAAAGACAACATGAATGTGTCTTATCCTGCTCTCAAAAAACTGAATGTTAAATTCAACACTTTAAACAGTGCAGTGTGTGACAACTCTTTGTAAAGTTAACTTCATCTGATTAAAACGGAGTTAAACATTACAGTATCAAGCTATAAATATAGTGTGAAAAAAGCGTTGACAAAGTCAATTTAAATTGTTTTTCGCTGTTAATTCTAACCTTTATAGAGTTGTCATTGACAGCACTCTTTATAAAGGGAAGGTGTACGTTTGGTAATCACTCTAAAAATCAATGGTAATAAAAACTTACTTGGTTACAAGTACAGCATCTATCGATTGTAGGAAGCATTTTTAGAATCATTTCATTTCGAAGTAATGTGGTATCAGGTTTTGATATCAGGTTTTATGCCCCAAAATTTGAATCTGAGAAACGTTTCTCAGATAGTGTATTCCTCCTGTGTGGACATATTCGCTCCGGTTTTCGGCCATATATCAGAAACGCGACCACCTTCTGAAGTGGAATTTTCATGTTAGTTTTATTGTACATATCTGCATTATAGGATTAAAACAATCGAACTGTTCCAAAAACAAAAGGTATACTTTGCCTTTAAAGTTTGAATTCAACACCTTAGTTTTAAGAGTTTGTGCGTCTTCACTCTAAAGGGAGAAGAATGCCGATAATAACGTTCAACCCTGAAACAATCTTGCAGAGAAACATAAACCGTTCGTGATTTTTCAGGATTGAGTCTAAGCATGTTGATTTTTTGTATATTTACCGAGACTTCATCGTTCAGAAGATAACGCGGTAAGTTAATAACATACGCCCAATCAGAACGCGTCTTGTCTTGTTCACATTTTTTTTTACAAGAAGCCTTGGTTTCATTTCAAGTGTATAGATTCGGTTATTGTCTTGTATTTGTTTCCGTGTAAGAGAAACACAAGATTGTCTCGTGTCTGCTATTCTGGTGGTAAATTACTAATGTTGTTTTTAAAAGACCTCCAGTTGAAAATAGTCTGCTCTTATGGTTCGTAAGAATGGACGCTTATCAGCTATACATGCATGCAGACAAAGATTAGGAAAGGATTCGATTGTTGTGTTTATGCGGAGGAAGATGTTTCCCCCCTCTTCAGATTCTGATATGGGTTTTTTCCCATGATTATGATTATTGTGATTTTGTAGAGAATAAATACAGAATAAATAGAGAAACATAAGCTCGTCTCGTGTATGCTGCTCTGGTGGGACAAGTTGTATTGTTTTTCGGCTAAAAGTAATCTTCCCTCTGGCTATGAAATAGGCTACATGCAAATTGTCACAGCACGTGAAAATAAGCCGCACTGGAGATTTTAAAAAAGGTCAAGTCACCCACCCCCCTCAAAAAAACACCCCCCAAAAACCCACAAAACTATATTGCCAGATACATTTTGGAAAGTTAAGATCACAATTTCAAATATAAATGATTCTTATGTAATGATGGTATGTTTAATTTCTTTAAATGGATTGTTACTCGTTACTCCTGAAGTTTTTAAGGAACTGTCATCCGAACGTTAAGCCAGCAGTTTAAAGAACTTCCATTCTCGATTGACTACTAAAGCCCACACAAACGGTCGATAGTATAAAGGCAGTTAGTGGAATATTTTGCCACGAGTAGGATATTTGGCTATAGCACCACGTCTGAGGTTTTGTTTTTAAAAGGGCAAGGGTACCGAGGCGTTTTGTCCTTGGTAAAGGGCACCCCTATGAGGAAATTGTAAATTGGAGCATTTCAAGGGGCATCGGGGCACTTACCGGGGGCAACGGGGCGATCGCCTTGTTGCCTCCGTGGAGTGTCAGACCTGGAGCCATCGCAGATTTGTAATTTGAAAAGATTTAGGTAACAACAACCACTGGAAACCATTTTAAAAATATTGAGAATTGCATGTTGTTCTATCTTAAACTTTTCAATTCTACAATTTTACGATGGTCTTGTAGCCAAATATCTATCTCCTGACATACTCCGACTGTGTGCCATAACACTTGTTAAATCAAAGGCACAATTCCCCCGCTTATATTCCCCCCATTTGCCCCTACTGAAACACAATTGCACCAGACAGTTAAGACGTGTCTGCCGCGGCTTCGACAACGGCTATGACCGGATTACTGATTAAGAGCTATTCTTCAACGCTGTGGCTGATGCCAATAGCCACAGCCGTAGCTAGCCAAAGTCGCTTGATTTGAACGCGGCCTTAGAGTAACGACTATAATATGACACGCTGCACTTATCACGAACTGCATGTTCACTAATTTACGCACGTAAAATAAACTCACGTAAAATCATACGACAGTTGGACATCGTTTTGGGATACAAAATCCAGCAACTAAATATACAGGATTGGTGAGAGCATCTTGCTCTATGGTGAGAGTAAAAACATCACTTTCAATTTAGTCTTGAAGCTCAATGATAGAAGTTCATACAAGAACCATTTTCTGTGAAATATATCCCTCTAAAAGGAAGTCATACTCGAGAAAACTGTATCTGAAGTGAAAATCTCAGCTGATTTCGGTTGTTAGAACCAAAATTAAGGACAATGTGTTTCTATGCTTGAAATCGTTATTTTAATGGCTGATCACACAAAACATGAACACTGTCTGCGCCTATTATTTTTGTCACCTCTACCAAATCCTGTATAATTCCTTTTAACATCTCGTTGCAAACAGCATCTGCTGCACAGACGAAACTCAACTTCGTGACTGAAGTCGTTCACACTGATCTTATTTATATATTCTGCCCGTTTGAATGAAGAGGATTACTAACACTTGGTCAATATGCAAGTTAGGTTTCTGATGTTTACCGAGCATTGTATGTAATTGTCTCATAATAAGTGAATATGTTTATAAAATGAAAGTTATGTCTTTGATGTTTACCAAGCTTTGTGTGTAAATTGTTTCATAATAAATTAATATGGTAATAAAATGAAACTAATTAGGTCTCCGATATTTTCCGAGCGTAATTGTGTGTAATTGTCTCATGATTAATGAAAATGTTTATAAAATGAACATGAGTGACTATGTGGCAAGTCTTGAAACATTCTTCAAAAAATATCCATTTTTAGATCACTGGTTGACATTCACAAAATCTGTTAAATGTTTTTTTATTTTATAAGTACAACACTGTTTTATATACACGTGCCAGTGTACAATTGGACGCCCATACTGAAGATCTTTGCATTATTTTTGGCAATGCTTTAAATAAAGTTCAGCGCACTTCCCGTGAAAACTATATGAACGCGGGTTGTCTGACAGAAAACATAGCGGGCGGTCATTCTGAAAATCTAAAAAAGGTGGCCAATGTACGTTTAAAAAAAAATTGTGAAATAGTCTTTTCTTTTTCATTTTCAGATTGCCGGTTAGTCTTGCAACTGCATTTTCATTTGTAAAGTTACTGTGCACATCAAAGGAGTCTACTGTGTAGTGAGCACATCGGTTTACAGAAGTGTCATCACCTATCTAAAACGGTATGTAGACGATAGAGGGGCACGTTGCCTTCAGATTGGGCGCTTTGGGCTATACAAAGTTGCAAAAATGATAATGGTTGGAAAAATATTTCAAAAGTAGAATAATATAATGATTCACATAAATATACCTTGAAATTGTGTGTTTTTGTGTAGTTTCATCAGGGGACAGTCCGCTATTTTGTGGAACCGAATTTTGACCGTATCAAAAGAGTCATTATTGGAATATTTGTCAACCTAGAAAAAAGTTACTAAAAGTCAATGTATCCCTGTAATCATGTCAATGTCATTTGTTGTCACAATCCCTGTGTACTCTGTGATAGTGGAAGCTCTAACTGAAGTATCCTAAAAAGGGACCAGACTATGTTATCAGTCCAGTTTCAGGCCGTTTCCAATAATGCGGCTACGGCTACAGCTACAGCTACGGCTACGGTTGGGTCGATACTTGATCATGCGTTGAAGAATAGGACGTACTTAGCAACAATCGTAGCCGTAGCTGTAGCCATTCGGATACAGCCTCAGTCTGGTAACAAACTGAGTTGAGTGAAAAGAAATATCAACACCATAAAGTAGTTCTACGTGTACCGTTAGTCCACTGCTAGAGAGGATTGTGGCAGTATACCAAAACTGAAAAAGATGTTGTTTACGGCTACTGGAAAACCCTATACCGACAAGCAAATCGCCTTTAGTAGTTTGGCTCAACGGCATAGCATTTCACCCTGGTTCACTGGCCTCGTACTGGAACCTACAATGTGAATTGTATTTTAAGTTCCTACCTCACTTCATTCCACGTCTAGTTATTGTGCACTTCTAATTCGAAAGTCCCTGGACGGTCCTCGGGTTATGGATAGTCCAACTCCAGGGCACGTTTTGGGGATCCTGGTTTGAAGCATGCACCTGAAATGAACAATTGGATTTATACAAACTTGAAGAAAATGATTGGATTGTTAATTACAGGGCAAAGTGATGTTTATCCGATCTTAAGGAGAGGCTCCAAGGTCAAATTCAGTTTTGTAATCCACCCATTTTCCATAGTTCTTATGAAATGGAGAAAACATTAGGCTACAAGTCTCTAATAACCTCATGTAAAACGATGTAAAATGTCACTGTATTTGATACCCTTAAAAATGCAATTTTTTTCAAAATTCAAAAACGGTCGATGACGTCACATTTAAAATCTATGGCCTTTACGTTTGTTTATAGAATGTTTAGATCATTCCTTATTTTTTGTGATACTCAAATGAAACGGCATTGCTTTTGCCCTTTTTACTGGCACAAAAATTCCTCTTTAGTATGTACAGACCCTTAGTTTTTGATGAAGTCCTGTAATTCAAATTTCGCTTTTACAGAGTATCAAATCAAATTGCATTTGACTCCATTTTAACGTGAGGAAAGCGACTTGTAAATATTCTCCACTTTCACGAGGACTCAATCTCCGGAAAAATCAGTGCATCATAAAAATGACCTGGCGCCACTCCTTAAAGCTAACAGATTAAGCAGTGGTAAACAACTTCAAGTTTGGTGGTGACGTGTTAATCAAAACAATGAAAGAGCCTTTATACACACGTTCATACATGGCTTAATTTGATTGCTACAATCAAAATGGCAAAATAATTGCAGTATTTTAGACTGACATATTTCCCCGGAAGATTACTGAAAGGAAACTTATATAATCCGTTAGCATTCCGGTTGAAATTCCAAGCGTGTACTTAGAGACGTGTATCGAACAGAAACGAGTGGTTTACAACAGTCATTAACAAATTTCAAGATTTTCATAATTATTGTTTAAATAGTTCTCAAATGCAATGTCTCGTCCACAATCATCCATTCGAATAAAATTCGTGAAACCCTTGCATCACTAATGACTTAAACGTTTTACTCAACAGAAACCGTATTTTCTGGGTAAACAAGACAGTGCTGCTTCGTCGGTGACAGAGCTTGCTGAAGTTAGAGAGACAACCGGTGTTGCTTTTCATCAACTCAACTCCAATAGATGTTCCCTCAACACAGCACCTGGCCATATATCATCAGCAAAGTACCTCATGACTAATTGTAAATATATTTTATTGTAATACCCAACAATATCGAACCACACAATTAACCTTTTTTGTTTTTGCCGTCAACTCGCATGGTACATATCTATATATTTTTTAATTTTACATCCCAACTGCCAACCTGTATACACCAACTCGCCCGTTACAGTTGCGATGATAACTGCGTAATGTTTTTTGAATTTTATTTTTGAGATGCCAAAAACAAATACGACACTTCAGACAAGGAATGTGTAACTGCGGTTGAACCAGGCTGTGCATTTTCTCCTATGAACACATTTGCTATCAAGTAATTGTTCTCTGTCGCCCCCCCCCCCCTCCCTTTAAAATTATTCCCATTGCGCTGTTGGTCGTTGCAAGAACACTCCGCTATGGACAATTCAAGCGATGGTCCGAGTTACGACGGCAATTTCAGCCATTGTTTTACAGATGATGGTATTCAAGTAGGGCCTATTATCCGTGACGTTATCTTTCTGATCATCGGGATAATGGGTAACTTTTGCCTCCTCACGATCATCTTCAAAAAAATGCGCACAGTTCCCAATTATCTCATCGCAAACTTAACTATTGTGGATACGGGTTTCATACTATTGCTTCTACCCTACACGATCGCGAGAAACTTGGCCGAAGAGGGCAAGAACTACGCCTTCATCAGGAGCGACCTCGGGTGCAAGATTTTTGAGTTTTCAAGGTTAGTGTTTATGGGCGTTTCAATTTTCACGATGACAGCATTGAGCATTGATCGTTATTTGGCGGTATCGAAGCCCATGTTGGCATATAGTGGTGTGCGCAGCGGACGCCAAAGATTATACGCCGTACTACTAGGTATAGCTTTAATATGGATCGGTGCGTTCATTGTAAGTTTTCCTAACTTGATAATGGCTCAACATGATATGAACAATAAAACATTCTCTTGCTATGTGAGTCCTTGGCACGAATTCTTCAAACCTTACGTATACAGCGCGGTAGTGGTGTACTTGGCAGCACCGACGTGTATCATAGTATTTTGCTACTGCTGCATGGCGCGAAGTCTGCTTAAAAGGAACGCCCTTTTAGATGGCAACGGCGGAAAGGGAAATGCGTCCCGGGAAAAGCGTCGCCAACGAGTACGTCTCGCCGTTGCCGTTATCATCATCGTGATTGTGTTTGTGGCCACGTGGAGCATTTACTACATAACTGAACTTCTACGCCATCATGAGGTCTATTATTATTGGGACGAACGCGGTTGTTTGACGCCGCACACTTCGTTCCTAGTGTTACACAAAGTGGCTACAATATTATTACGGGTTAATCCAGTGATCAATCCAATTATTTTGTTCGCAGTCAGCTCGTCGCACAGACAAAACGCCAAACAAATTTTCTGTTGTTGTCTTCCAGACAGATAAAAAAATCACAAGTTTGGCAAAAGTATTTCCTTGACCGCGCAGAGCACGGCCGGAAGCCGCTTGCTCAAAAATAACGAATCCCAAAAGACCAAACGAGAATTGCGAATTTAGAATTCCCTATAGAGATAGGCCCTAAATAGTTTCAAACACTTAAAACAATCACGGATTCTTTTTCGAGTTGACTGCACCGAGTTAGTCAAGTCGACTCTTAAGTTTTACTGTTAAAATTGTGATTCAATTGGTGCGTGGTCTGCTAATGTAGGCCTAACAATCCCATTTTTACAAAAAATCCACTGTACAGAGCATGTGGACTTTAATTCATGCACAATTTCTACAACGCGCAATCGAATAAAACACAATCTTATATTAATGAAAAAATGCACCATGCAGTTTTTTGAAATTAACTTTTGATATAAAGACTTTTCCAGCTGTTATACTTACAGTTCTTGATTTAAGGTGGTAACTAAAATACAAAATATTGTCATATTTACCATTTTGTCATATTTACCATTTAGTTATTTGTTTATTAAATTGTTTGTTCTTGCAATGCTCTTATTAGCTTAATGTACATACTCTATTCGTTAAAACTTTCTTGTAGGGCAGCGGGTTCCAATTTCAAAAAGCTGCTGAAGCACAAAGAGTAGCTAAGCACAACAAACTTTGCTTACAAGAATGGTTATCAGCGAAAGTACCATGTCAAATGTACAGTTTGTGACTGGTATCACGCTCATTGTTGCTTATCAGGAAATTAAGCAGCACTTTCTGCTTAGGCAGCTCTATGAAACTGGGCCCTGCTCTGTGGATCTGATTGATCAATTTGCTTTTTCAGGCCCTGGCCCAGCTGGAAGCACAATTGTTAATGTGTAGTTATACTGCATGACTAAAGAACAATGATAATATAAATGAAGAAACCGTGCAATACTATGCCTGCCTATCATGGAATGTACAGGTTACTCATTTTGTTAACGGTTAAAGGTGAAAGACCACGTAGCTTTAATATACTACACACACATCCTTGCCATTGATTGGTGGGACACGCGCCATGATACTGGTCAGGCGCCCGTTCAATATGGATAATTATAGGACGCTTCGCAGCGTTGTTTCCAAACTAATTGTTCCCGTCCGTTTTTCAAGCGAGGCAAGGTCATGTCATGGCGGACAATGGTTGGTGTCTATACGTTATCAACGTTGGTTGTTTAAAAGGTTTTCTATAAAAAAAATCACAAGTTTCCCGTGATTATTTTGTGTTTATTGTCATGTGTATGTGTAATAAAAATTGAATGCATTTTGTTTGTGCATTGCCGCAGAATAACAATCACTAAGTGAAATTTAGCTTGTCGGCTTCGCCTCGAGACATGGAATAGTTCAGATTTCACCTCGTGATTATATCCTGCGACTATGCACTCTATACGCACAACTTGTACAATATTCACCGTTTATTTAGCATTTGTAAATATTCAATGCAAACATTTTCATGCATTTATTTATTCATATAATCGGAAATCTTATAAGAAAATGTTGATATAAAAATGTTCACCTTGCTCATGGATTAGAAGCGTTGGTTTTGCTTCTATTTAAATGTAATCAAACAGAGGCGGGAGGAGACACATGCCTGTGCTACACTCAACGCCCGAGTGCTGTTATCATAAACAACGATCAGTTCATGCCTGTACTACACTCAGCGCCCGAGTGCTGTTATCATACACAACGCTCAGTTCATGCATGTGCTACACTCAACGCCCGAGTGCTGTTATCATACACAACGATCAGTTCATGCCTGTACTGCACTCAGCGCCCGAGTGCTGTTATCATACACAACGCTCAGTTCATGCATGTGCTACACTCAACGCCCGAGTGCTGTTATCATACACAACGATCAGTTCATGCCTGTACTGCACTCAGCGCCCGAGTGCTGTTATCATACACAACGCTCAGTTCATGCATGTGCTACACTCAACGCCCGAGTGCTGTTATCATAAACAACGCTCAGTTCATGCCTGTACTACACTCAGCGCCCGAGTGCTGTTATCATACACAACGATCAGTTCATGCCTGTACTGCACTCAGCGCCCGAGTGCTGTTATCATACACAACGATCAGTTCATGCATGTACTACACTCAGCGCCCGAGGGCTGTTATCATACACAACGCTCAGTTCATGCCTGTACTGCACTCAGCGCCCGAGTGCTGTTATCATACACAACGATCAGTTCATGCCTGTACTGCACTCAGCGCCCGAGTGCTGTTATCATAAACAACGATCAGTTCATGCCTGTACTACACTCAGCGCCCGAGTGCTGTTATCATACACAACGATCAGTTCATGCCTGTACTACACTCAGCGCCCGAGTGCTGTTATCATACACAACGATCAGTTCATGCCTGTACTACACTCAGCGCCCGAGTGCTGTTATCATACACAACGATCAGTTCATGCCTGTACTGCACTCAGCGCCCGAGTGCTGTTATCATAAACAACGATCAGTTCATGCCTGTACTACACTCAGCGCCCGAGTGCTGTTATCATACACAACGATCAGTTCATGCATGTGCTACACTCAGCGCCCGAGTGCTGTTATCATAAACAACGATCAGTTCATGCCTGTACTACACTCAGCGCCCGAGTGCTGTTATCATACACAACGATCAGTTCATGCATGTGCTACACTCAGCGCCCGAGTGCTGTTATCATACACAACGCTCAGTTCATGCCTGTACTACACTCAGCGCCCGAGTGCTGTTATCATACACAACGATCAGTTCATGCCTGTACTACACTCAGCGCCCGAGTGCTGTTATCATACACAACGATCAGTTCATGCCTGTACTGCACTCAGCGCCCGAGTGCTGTTATCATACACAACGATCAGTTCATGCATGTGCTACACTCAGCGCCCGAGTGCTGTTATCATACACAACGCTCAGTTCATGCATGTACTACACTCAGCGCCCGAGGGCTGTTATCATAAACAACGCTCAGTTCATGCCTGTACTACACTGAGCGCCCGAGTGCTGTTGTCATACACAACGCTCAGTTCATGCATGTTCTACACTCAAAAAAACTACTGGGTTAGAATTAGCCTGGATTCCGGATCCCTGGGGACCTGACCCATTTCTGGGTCAGGCTGACTTAGAAATTGGTTTAAAACTTTGATGTTAACTCGGATTCTGCGTCATTTTCACCCATTTCTGAGTTATTTTTACACAGATTCTGTAAGCGCAGAATTCTGTGGTAAGCAGCGCCCACATAGAGCTGCTTTAATAGAAAAAAGGGAGCAGAGCAAAACAAATGTGTGTGCTTGATACCATATTAAGGTAACCAGCCAAAATACCATATATCATGTATGGTCTTTGACTGGTTTCCAGCTTAGCTTTACTGCAAAAAAGTCTCAGGCAATATTTCTGCTTGATATGAAATTTTGCCCTGGTCTTAAGTTCAGCATTGTTCAATAAACCTGTTGCTATTGGTATGCCCACATTGTTCTAAAAGATGAAGTTGGCCTACGTCATTGTTTTTGCTCAAGTAGTTTGATCACAACACAAAGACAAACCTGTGAAAATGCCAACAAATTCAGCGTTGAAAACGATGAAACAACACAGCGATAGTGTTCTTGTATTATTCAGTTTGCGGTAGCACCCAACGGGATTTTTAAATCTCTAACTTGGACAGATGATACTATAGATAGTTCCCAGTAGACGCCATCTTTACGGGCAAATCGCATTTTGGCATGCAGGCGCGTCAAGCGCTCAAATTATTAACGCAGCCGCGTCATTCACTAACCAATCATGCAATGAGTTTTGTGAAATGTGCGCGTGCTGCACGCCGTTCTCATGCGAAACGCATGACTGTGTGTTCCAAACTGCCCGTAAAGATGGCCGACTTACGTCATACTGCAACCTATCTATATGAAAGGAACAAAGTTGACGGGTCCTCGATCCGCTTCGTTTGGAGCTCGTTTGCAACCTGCAGAGATCGTTTCAATTAGCAAAGCCCATCAGGTATATTGTGCGATATATGGTTTTATCTTCATTTTTTTATATATTTGTATTTGATCTTAAATAAAACATATTTCTTATTTATTTATTTTTTGGGGAGAGGGGGGGGGGACCCCTGATATTCGGTTAAAAACGGAGAAATCCCATCCCTGAACATTACAGTATCAAGTTATAAATATAGTGTGAATTTTTATGTTTAATTGAAAAAGTCAATTTAACTTATTTTCGTTGTTAAATCTATCTTTATGGAGTTGTCACTGACCGCACTTGGTTACAAGTAGAGCAGTTTTCGATTGAATAAAGCATTTTGAGAATCATTTCACTTTGAAGTAATGTAGTTATGGAAAAAGATATCAGGTTTTATGCCCCAAAATTTGAATCTGAAAAACGCTTTTAAGATTGTGTATTCCTAAATATGGATTATTGTTCCTTTGCGGACATATTCGCTCAGGTTTTCGGCCATATATCAGAAACGTGACCACCTTCTGAAGTGGAATTTTCACAAGTTAGTTTTAATGTATATATCTACATTTACATAGGATTAAAACAATCGAACTGTTCCAAAAACAAAAGGTATACTTTGCCTTTAAAGTTTGAATTCAACACCTTAGTTTTAAGAGTTTGTGCGTCTTCACTCTAAAGAGGGGAAGAATACCGATTATAACGTTCAACCCTGAAACAATCTTGCAGAGAAACATAAGCCGTCCGTGATTTTTCAGGATTGAGTCTAAGCATGTTTGTTTTTTGTATTCTATATTTACCAAGACTTTATCGTTTAGAAGATAAAGCAGTAACTTAATAATATAAGCCCATCAATCAGAACGCGTCTTGTCTTGTTCACATTTACTTTTTTACAAGAAGCCTTGTTTTCGTTTAAAGGAAAGTGTATAGATTCGGTTATTGTCTTGTATTTGTTTCCGTGTAAGAGAAACACAAGATTGTCTCGTGTCTGCTATTCTGGTGGTAAATTACTAATGTTGTTTTTAAAAGACCTCCAGTTGAAAATAGTCTGCTCTTATGGTTCGTAAGAATGGACGCTTATCAGCTATACATGCATGCAGACAAAGATTAGGAAAGGATTCGATTGTTGTGTTTATGCGGAGGAAGATGTTTCCCCCCTCTTCAGATTCTGATATGGGTTTTTTCCCATGATTATGATTATTGTGATTTTGTAGAGAATACATACCGAATAAATAGAGAAACATAAGCTCGTCTCGTGCCTGCTGTTCTGGTGGGAAATATTGTATTGTTTTTTAAAAGGCCTTCGGCTTAAAATAATCTTCCCCCTGGCTATGAAATAGGTTGCATGCAAAGTGTCACAACTTATGGGAATAAGCCGCATTGGAGATAAACCAAAAATCATTTCACCCAACCCCCTCAAAAAATAAAATAAAAATAATAATCAAAAGAAGAAAAGAAATACTTTATTGCCAGATACATTTTGGAAAGTTAAGATCATAATTTCAAATATAAATGACTCTTATGTAATGATGATATGTTTAATTTCTTTAAATGGATTGTTAATCGTTACTCCTGAAGTGTGTATGGAACTGTCATCAGAAAGTTAAACCAGCAGTTTAAAGAACTTCTATTTTCGATTGACTACCAAAGCCTAATTACAAAACGGTCGATAGTAAGGCCAGTTAGGTGACGGAATATTTTGCCATGAGAAAGATATTTGGCTATAGCACCACATGTCTGAGGTTTTGTTTTTAAAAGGGCAAGGGTATACCGAGGCGTTTTGTCCTTGGTAAAGGGCACCCCTATATTAGGAAATTGTAAATTTCTATTGGAGCATTTCAAGGGGCATCGGGATACAAAATCCACCATCTAAATATAAAAATAATATACAGGATTGGTAAGAGTGAAAACATAATTTTTAATTTAGTCTGGAAGTTTAATGATAGAAAGTCATATCTAGAACAAATTTTCTGTAAAATATTTCCTTCTGAAATGAAGTCATACTCGAGAAAACTGTATCTGAAAGTGAAAATCTCAGCTGATTTCTGTTGTTAGAACCAATTAAGGAAAATGTGTTTCTATGCTTGAAATCGTTCATGGTTTTCACAGTTTTTACCTGACACACAATGGATTTAGCCAAAATATCAACAGGTTTGTTATTTTAATGGCTGATCACACAAAACATGGACCCATTGAGTTGATTGAAAACATCTGTTCCCCAACTAGCTGGGAGTCCTTTGATGTCTTGCCGTCATTTCTGCGGTTAGAAAATGGGAGATAAGCCCTTGCAAGCCCTTAAGTGTATTATTATGTGTGACATTCAGACTGACAGCCATAGGAAGGGACGTGAACCTGAAACAGGTGCCTCCTTTGAGGTTAAAAAGCGGTCCAAAATGATAACGGTTGGAAAAACATTTTAAACGTAGAATAATGTAATGAATAACATAAATAGGCCTATCTCTTGAAATTGTGTGTTTTTGTGTAATTTCACCGACAGGTGATTGTCCGCTAATTTGTCGAACCAAATTTTGACCATTTCATTACTGGAATATTTGTCATCGTAGAAACAATTTACTAAAAGTCAATGTACCCCTTTAATCATGTCAATGTAATTATTTGTCACAATCCCTGTTTATCTGTGATAGTGGAAGCTCTAATCCTAAAAAGGGACCAGACTATCTTATCAGTCCAGTTTCAGGCTGTTTCCCAACAGCTACGGCTATATATACGGCTGGGTCTATGCGTGATCATGCGTTGAAGTATAGGACGTCCTTATCAACAATCGTAGCCGTAGCTGTAGCCATTCGGATACAGCCTCAGTCTGGTAACAAACTGAGTTGAGTGAAAAGAAATATCTACACCATAAAGTAGGCCTACGTGTACCGTTAGTCCACTGCTAGAGAGGATTGTGGCAGTACCAACGTTGAAAAAAGATGTTTACTGCTACTGCAAAGCCCGATACCGACAAGCAAATCGCCATAATAGTTTGGCTCAACGGAATAGCACTTTCCTGCTTTTCACCATGGTTCACATCTCACCTCGTGCTGGAACCTTACATTGTGAAATATATTTTCAGTTCCTACCTTACTTCAATCCACGTCTAGTCATTGTGCACCTCTTAGTAATCATCTTATTCGAAAGTCCCTGGACGGTCTTCGGGTTATGGATAGTCCAACTCCAGGGCACGTTTTGGGGATCCTTTGGTTTGAAGCATGCACCTGAAATGAACAATTGGATTTATACAAACTTGAAGAAAATGATAGGATTGTTAATTACAGGGCAAAGTGATTTTTTATCCGATCTTAAGGAGAGGCTCCAAGGGCAAATTCAGTTTTGTGATCCACCCATTTTCCATGGAGCTCTTATGAAAATGGAGAAAACATTAGTCAAAAACATTTTTGTCAAAATTTAAAAACGGTCGATGACGTCACATTTAAAATCTATGGCCTTTATCTATAAATTCCTGAATTTGTGTTATATTCAATTACAACGGCATTGCATTTGACCTTTTGACTGGCACAACAATTCCTCTTTAGTATGTACAGACCCTAAGTTTTTGATGAAGTCCTGTAATTCAAATTTTGCTTTTACAGAGTATCAAATCAAATTGCATTTGACTCCATTTTAACGTGAGGAAAGCGACCTGTAAATATTCTCCACTTTCACGAGGACTCTATCTCCGGAAAAATCAGTGCATCATAAAAATGACCTGGCGCCACTCTTTAAAGCTAACAGATTAAGCAGTGGTAAACAACTTCAAGTTTGGTGGTGACGTGTTAATCAAAACAATGAAAGAGCCTTTATACACACGTTCATACATGGCTTAATTTGATTGCTACAATCAAAATGGCAAAATAATTGCAGTATTTTAGACTGACATATTTCCCCGGAGGATTCCTGAAAGGAAACTTATATAATCAGTGAGCTTTCCGGTTGAAATTCCAAGAATGTACTACAGACGTGTATCGAACAGAAACGAGTGGTTTACAAAAGGCATTCACAAATTTCAAGATTTTCATATTTATATTTTATACTTTAAATAGTTCTCAAATGCAATGTCTCGTCCACAATCATTCATTCGAATAAAATTCGTGAAACCCTTGCATCACTAATGACTTCAAACGTTTTACTCAACAGAAACCGTATTTTCTGGGTAAACAAGACAGTGCTGCTTCGTCGGTGACAGAGCTTGCTGAAGTTAGAGAGACAACCGGTGTTGCTTTTCATCAACTCAACTCCAATAGATGTTCCCTCAACACAGCACCTGGTCATATATCATCAGCAAAGTACCTCACAACTAATTGTAAATATATATTTTTTTGTAATTAATACCCAACAAGTTATCGAACACACAATTAACCCTTTTTGTTTTTGCCGGCAACTCGCATGGAATATATATATTTTTTTTCATTTTACATCCCAACTGCCAACCTGTAGACACCAACTCACCCGTTACAGTTGCGATGAGTGTGTAATGTTTTTCGATTTTTGTTTGTTTTGAGATGCCAAAAACAAAAACGACACTTCAGACAAGGAATGTGTAATTGCGGTTGAACCAGGCTGTGCATTTTCTCCTATGAACACATTTGCTATCAAGTAATTGTTCTCTGTCGCCCCCCCCCCCCCCTCCCTTTAAAATTATTCCCATTGCGCTGTTGGTCGTTGCAAGAACACTCCGCTATGGACAATTCAAGCGATGGTCCGAGTTACGACGGCAATTTCAGCCATTGTTTTACAGATGATGGTATTCAAGTAGGGCCTATTATCCGTGACGTTATCTTTCTGATCATCGGGATAATGGGTAACTTTTGCCTCCTCACGATCATCTTCAAAAAAATGCGCACAGTTCCCAATTATCTCATCGCAAACTTAGCTATTGTGGACACGGGTTTCTTACTATTATATCTACCCTACAAGATCGCGAAAAACTTGGCCGAAGAGGGCAAGAACTACGCCTTCATCCGGAGCGACCTCGAGTGCAAAATTTTTGAGTTTTCAAGGTTAGTGTTTATGGGCGTTTCAATTTTCACGATGACAGCATTGAGCATTGGTCGTTATTTGGCGGTATCGAAGCCTATGTTGGCATATAGTGGTGTGCGGAGAGGACGCCGAAGATTATACGCCGTACTACTAGCTTTAATATGGATCGGTGCGTTCATTGTAAGTTTTCCTAACTTGATAATGGCTCAACATTTTATGAACAATAACTCATTCTCTTGCTATGTGAGTCCTTGGCACGAATTCTTCAAACCTTACGTATACAGCCTGGTAGTGGTGTACTTTGCAGCACCGACGTGTATCATAGTATTTTGCTACTGCTGCATGGCGCGAAGTCTGCTTAAAAGGAACGCCCTTTTAGATGGCCACTGCGGCGTGGGAAAAGCGTCGCGGGAAAAGCGTCGCCAACGAGTGCGTCTCGCCGTTGCCGTTATCATCATCGTGATTGTGTTTGTGGCAACGTCGGGCTTTTACTACATAGGCCTAATTAAACTTCTACGCCATCATGAGGTCCATTATTATTGGGACGAACGCGGTTGTTTAACGCCGCACACTTGGTTCCTAGTGTTATACGAAGTGGATACAATATTAATACGGGTTAATTCAGTCATCAATCCAATTATTTTGTTCGCAGTCAGCTCGTCGCACAGACATTACGCCAAACAAATTTTTTGTTGTTGTCTTCCAGACAGATAAAAAAAAACCATACATTTTGGCAAAAGTATTTCCTTGACCGCGCAGAGCACGGCCGAAAGCCGCTTGCACATAAATAACGAATCCCAAAATACCAAACGAGAATTGCGAGTTTAGAATTGCCTATATAGTTTCAAACACTTAAATCAATCACGGTTTTCTTTTTCAAGTTGACTAAACCGAGTTAGTCAAGTCGACTTTTAAGCTTATTGTTAAAATTGTGATTCAATTGGTGCGTGGTCTGCTAATGTAGGCCGAACAATCCCATTTTTACAAAAGATCCACTGTATATACAGAGCATGTGGACTTTAATTCACGCACAATTTCTACAACGCGCAATCGAATAAAACACAATCTTATATTAATGGAAAATGCACCGTGCAGTTTTTTGAAATTAACTTTTGATATGAAGAATATTTATTCAACTTTTCCAGCTGTTATATTTACAGTTCTTGATTTAAGGTGGTAACTAACATACAAAATATTGTCATATTTACCATTTAGTTATTTGTTTATTAATTGTTTGTTCTTGCAATGCTCTTATTAGCTTACATGTACGTACACTATTCGTAAACACTTTCTTGTAGGGCAGCAGGGTCCAATTTCAAAAAGCTGCTGAAGCACAAAGAGTAGCTAAGCACAACAAACTTTGCTTACAAGAATGGTTATCAGCGAAAGTACCATGTCAAATGTACAGTTTGTGACTGGTATCACGCTCATTGTTGCTTATCAGGAAATTAAGCAGCACTTTCTGCTTAGGCAGCTCTATGAAACTGGGCCCTGCTCTGTGGATCTGATTGATCAATTTGCTTTTTCAGGCCCTGGCCCAGCTGGAAGCACAATTATTGTTAATGTGTAGTTATACTGCATGACTAAAGAACAATGATAATATAAATGAAGAAACCGTGCAATACTATGCCTGCCTATCATGGAATGTACAGGTTACTCATTTTGTTAACGGTTAAAGGTGAAAGACCACGTAGCTTTAATATACTACACACACATCCTTGCCATTGATTGGTGGGACACGCGCCATGATACTGGTCAGGCGCCCGTTCAATATGGATAATTATAGGACGCTTCGCAGCGTTGTTTCCAAACTAATTGTTCCCGTCCGTTTTTCAAGCGAGGCAAGGTCATGTCATGGCGAACAATGGTTGGTGTCTATACGTTATCAACGTTGGTTGTTTAAAAGGTTTTCTAAAAAAAATAATCACAAGTTTCCCGTGATTATTTTGTGTTTATTGTCATGTGTATGTTATGTGTAATAAAAATTGAATGCATTTTGTTTGTGCATTGCCGCAGAATAACAATCACTAAGTGAAATTTAGCTTGTCGGCTTCGCCTCGAGACATGGAATAGTTCAGATTTCACCTCGTGATTATATCCTGCGACTATGCACTCTATACGCACAACTTGTACAATATTCACCGTTTATTTAGCATTTGTAAATATTAAATGCAAACATTTTCATGCATTTATTTATTCATGTAATCGGAAATCTTATAAGAAAATGTTGATATAAAAATGTTCACCTTGCTCATGGATTAGAAGCGTTGGTTTTGCTTCTATTTAAATGTAATCAAACAGAGGCGGGAGGAGACACTCAGCGGCCGAGTGCTGTTATCATACACAACGTTCAGTTCATGCCTGTACTGCACTCAGCGCCCGAGTGCTGTTATCATACACAACGATCAGTTCATGCATGTGCTACACTCAGCGCCCGAGTGCTGTTATCATACACAACGCTCAGTTCATGCCTGTACTACACTCAGCGCCCGAGTGCTGTTGTCATACACAACGCTCAGTTCATGCATGTACTACACTCAGCGCCCGAGTGCTGTTATCATAAACAACGCTCAGTTCATGCCTGTACTACACTCAGCGCCCGAGTGCTGTTATCATACACAACGCTCAGTTCATGCCTGTACTACACTCAGCGCCCGAGTGCTGTTATCATACACAACGCTCAGTTCATGCCTGTACTACACTGAGCGCCCGAGTGCTGTTGTCATACACAACGCTCAGTTCATGCATGTGCTACACTGAGCGCCCGAGTGCTGTTATCATACACAACGCTCAGTTCATGCATGTACTACACTGAGCGCCCGAGTGCTGTTATCATACACAACGCTCAGTTCATGCCTGTACTACACTGAGCGCCCGAGTGCTGTTGTCATACACAACGCTCAGTTCATGCATGTGCTACACTCAGCGCCCGAGTGCTGTTATCATACACAACGCTCAGTTCATGCATGTACTACACTGAGCGCCCGAGTGCTGTTATCTTACACAATGATCAGTTCATGCATGTGCTACACTCAGCGCCCGAGTGCTGTTATCATACACAACGCTCAGTTCATGCATGTACTACACTCAGCGCCCGAGGGCTGTTATCATAAACAACGCTCAGTTCATGGCTGTACTACACTGAGCGCCCGAGTGCTGTTGTCATACACAACGCTCAGTTCATGCATGTTCTACACTCAAAAAACTACTGGGTTAGAATTAGCCTGGATTCCGGATCCCAGGGGACCTGACCCATTTCTGGGTCAGGCTGACTTAGAAATTGGTTTAAAACTTTGATGTTAACTCGGATTCTGCGTCATTTTCACCCATTTCTGAGTTATTTTTACACAGATTCTGTAAGCGCAGAATTCTGTGGTAAGCAGCGCCCACATAGAGCTGCTTTAATAGAAAAAAGGGAGCAGAGCAAAACAAATGTGTGTGCTTGATACCATATTAAGGTAACCAGCCAAAATACCATATATCATGTATGGTCTTTGACTGGTTTCCAGCTTAGCTTTACTGCAAAAAAGTCTCAGGCAATATTTCTGCTTGATATGAAATTTTGCCCTGGTCTTAAGTTCAGCATTGTTCAATAAACCTGTTGCTATTGGTATGCCCACATTGTTCTAAAAGATGAAGTTGGCCTACGTCATTGTTTTTGCTCAAGTAGTTTGATCACAACACAAAGACAAACCTTTGAAAATGCCAACGAATTCAGCGTTGAAAACGATGAAACAACACAGCGATAGTGTTCTTGTATTATTCAGTTTGCGGTAGCACCCAACGGGATTTTTAAATCTCCAACTTGGACAAATGATACTATATGAAAGGAACAAAGTTGACGGGTCCTCGATCCGCTTCATTTGGAGCTCGTTTGCAACCTGTAGAGATCGTTTCAATTAGCAAAGCCCATCAGGTATATTGTGCGATATATGGTTTTATCTTCATTTTTATATATATTTGTATTTGATCTTAAATAAAACATATTTCTTATTTATTTATTTTTGGGGGAGAGGGGGGACCCCTGATATTCGGTTAAAAACGGAGAAATCCCATCCCTGAACATTACAGTATCAAGTTATAAATATAGTGTGAATTTTTATGTTTAATTGAAAAAGTCAATTTAACTTATTTTCGTTGTTAAATCTATCCTTTATGGAGTTGTCACTGACCGCACTTGGTTACAAGTAGAGCAGTTTTCGATTGAATAAAGCATTTTGAGAATCATTTCACTTTGAAGTAATGTAGTTATGGAAAAAGATATCAGGTTTTATGCCCCAAAATTTGAATCTGAGAAAAACGTTTCTCAGATTGTGTATTCCTAAATAGGGATTATTCTTCCTGTGCGGACATATTCGCTCTGATTTTCGGCCATATCAGAAACGCGACCACCTTCTGAAGTGGAATTTTCACAAGGTTAGTTAGTTTTAATGTATATATCTACATTTACATAGGATTAAAACAATCGAACTGTTCCAAAAACAAAAGGTATACTTTGCCTTTAAAGCTTGAATTCAACACCTTAGTTTTAAGAGTTTGTGCGTCTTCACTCTAAAGAGGGGAAGAATACCGATTATAACGTTCAACCCTGAAACAATCTTGCAGAGAAACATAAGCCGTCCGTGATTTTTCAGGATTGAGTCTAAGCATGTTTGTTTTTTGTATTCGATATTTACCAAGACTTTATCGTTCAGAAGATAAAGCAGTAACTTAATAAAATAAGCCCATCAATCAGAACGCGTCTTGTCTTGTTCACATTTACTTTTTTACAAGAAGCATTGTTTTCGTTTAAAGGAAAGTGTATAGATTCGGTTATTGTCTTGTATTTGTTTGTTATTGTCTCGTGTCTGCTATTCTGGTGGTAAATTACTAATGTTGTTTTTAAAAGACCTCCAGTTGAAAATAGTCTGCTCTTATGGTTCGTAAGAATGGACGCTTGTCAGCTATACATGCATGCAGACAAAGATTAGGAAAGGATTCGATTGTTGTGTTTATGCGGAGGAAGATGTTTCCCCCCTCTTCAGATTCATATATGGTTTTTTCCCCATGATTATGATTATTGTGATTTTGTAGAGAATAAATACCGAATAAATAGAGAAACATAAGCTCGTCTCGTGCCTGCTGTTCTGGTGGGAAATATTGTATTGTTTTTTAAAAGGCCTTCGGCTTAAAATAATCTTCCCCCTGGCTATGAAATAGGTTGCATGCAAAGTGTCACAACTTATGGGAATAAGCCGCATTGGAGATAAACAAAAAATCAATTCACCCAACCCCCTCAAAAAATAAAATAAAAATAATAATCAAAAGAAGAAAAGAAATACTTTATTGCCAGATACATTTTGGAAAGTTAAGATCATAATTTCAAATATAAATGACTCTTATGTAATGATGATATGTTTAATTTCTTTAAATGGATTGTTACTCGTTACTCCTGAAGTGTGTATGGAACTGTCATCAGAAAGTTAAACCAGCAGTTTAAAGAACTTCTATTTTCGATTGACTACCAAAGCCTAATTACAAAACGGTCGATAGTAAGGCCAGTTAGGTGACGGAATATTTTGCCATGAGAAAGATATTTGGCTATAGCACCACATGTCTGAGGTTTTGTTTTTAAAAGGGCAAGGGTATACCGAGGCGTTTTGTCCTTGGTAAAGGGCACCCCTATATTAGGAAATTGTAAATTTCTATTGGAGCATTTCAAGGGGCATCGGGGCACTTACCGGGGGCAACGGGGCGATCGCCTTGTTGCCTCCGTGGAGTGTCAGGCCTGGAGCCATCGCAGATTTGTAATTTGAAAAGATTTAGGTAACAGCAAGTAATGGAAACCATTTTGAAAATATTGAGAATCGCATGTTTTTTCTGTCTTAAACTTTTCAATTCTGCAATTTTACGATGGTCTTGTAGCCAAATATCTATCTCCTGACATACTCCGACTGTGTGCCATAACACTTGTTAAATCAAAGGCACAATTCCCCCGCTTATATTCCCCCCATTTGCCCCTACTGAAACACAATTGCACCAGACAGTTAAGACGTGTCTGCCGCGGCTTCGACAACGGCTATGACCGGATTACTGATAAGAGCCATTCTTCAACGCTGTGGCTGATGCCAATAGCCATAACCGTAGCTAGCCAAAGTCGCTTGATTTGAACGCGGCCTGCACGTAAAATAAACAATAAACTCACGTAGAATCATACGATGGACATCGTTTTGGTATACAAAATCCACCATCTAAATATAAAAATAATATATAGGATTGGTAAGAGTGAAAACATAATTTTTAATTTAGTCTGGAAGTTTAATGATAGAAAGTCATATCTAGAAAAACATTTCTGTAAAATATTTCCTTCTGAAATGAAGTCATACTCGAGAAAACTGTATCTGAAAGTGAAAATCTCAGCTGATTTCGGTTGTTAGAACCAATTAAGGAAAATGTGTTTCTATGCTTGAAATCGTTCATGGTTTTCACAGTTTTTACCCGACACACAATGGATTTAGCCAAAATATCAACAGGTTTGTTATTTTAATGGCTGATCACACAAAACATGGACCCATTGAGTTGATTGAAAACATCTGTTCCCCAACTAGCTGGGAGTCCTTTGATGTCTTGCCGTCATTTCTGCGGTTAGAAAATGGGAGATAAGCCCTTGCAAGCCCTCTTAAGTGTATTATTATGTGTGACATTCAGACTGACAGCCATAGGAAGGGACGTGAATCTGAAACAGGTGCCTCCTTTGAGGTTAAAAAGCGGTCCAAAATGATAACGGTTGAAAAAAACATTTTAAACGTAGAATAATGTAATGAATCACATAAATATCTCTTGAAATTGTGTGCTTTTGTGTAATTTCACCGACAGGTGATGGTCCGCTATTTTGTCGAACCAAATTTTGGCCATTTCATTACTGGAATATTTGTCAACGTAGAAACAATTTACTAAAAGTCAATGTACCCCTTTAATCATGTCAATGTAATTATTTGTCACAATCCCTGTTTATATGTGATAGTGGAAGCTCTAATCCTAAAAAGGGACCAGACTATCTTATCAGTCCAGTTTCAGGCCGTTTCCCAACAGCTACGGCTATGCGGCTGGGTCTATGCGTGATCATGCGTTGAAATATAGGACGTCCTTAGCAACAATCGTAGCCGTAGCTGTAGCCATTCGGATACAGCCTCAGTCTGGTAACAAACTGAGTTGAGTGAAAAGAAATATCTACACCATAAAGTAGGCCTACGTGTACCGTTAGTCCACTGCTATAGAGAGGATTGTGGCAGTATCAACGTTGAAAAAAGATGTTTACTGCTACTGGAAAGCCCGATACCGACAAGCAAATCGCCATAATAGTTTGGCTCAACGGCATAGCACTTTCCTGCTTTTCACCATGGTTCACATCTCACCTCGTGCTGGAACCTTACATTGTGAAATATATTTTCAGTTCCTACCTTACTTCAATCCACGTCTAGTCATTGTGCACTTCTTAGTAATCATCTTATTCGAAAGTCCCTGGACGGTCCTCGGGTTATGGATAGTCCAACTCCAGGGCACGTTTTGGGGATCCTTTGGTTTGAAGCATGCACCTGAAATGAACAATTGGATTTATACAAACTTGAAGAAAATGATAGGATTGTTAATTACAGGGCAAAGTGATGTTTATCCGATCTTAAGGAGAGGCTCCAAGGTCAAATTCAGTTTTGTGATCCACCCATTTTCCACGGAGCTCTTATGAAAATGGAGAAAACATTAGTCAAAAACATTTTTGTCAAAATTAAAAAACGGTCGATGACGTCACATTTAAAATCTATGGCCTTTATCTATAAATTCCTGAATTTGTGTTATATTCAATTACAACGGCATTGCATTTGACCTTTTGACTGGCACAACAATTCCTCTTTAGTATGTACAGACCCTAAGTTTTTGATGAAGTCCTGTAATTCAAATTTTGCTTTTACAGAGTATCAAATCAAATTGCATTTGACTCCATTTTACCGTGAGGAAAGCGACTTGTAAATATTCTCCACTTTCACGAGGACTCTATCTCCGGAAAAATCAGTGCATCATAAAAATGACCTGGCGCCACTCTTTAAAGCTAACAGATCAAGCAGTGGTAAACAACTTCAAGTTTGGTGGTGACGTGTTAATCAAAACAATGAAAGAGCCTTTATACACACGTTCATACATGGCTTAATTTGATTGCTACAATCAAAATTGCAAAATAATTGCAGTATTTTAGACTGACATATTTCCCCGGAGGATTACTGAAAGGAAACTTATATAATCGGTGAGCTTTCCGGTTGAAATTCCAAGAATGTACTACAGACGTGTATCGAACAGAAACGAGCGGTTTACAAAAGTCATTCACAAATTTCAAGATTTTCATATTTATATTTTATACTTTAAATAGTTCTCAAATGCAATGTCTCGTCCACAATCATTCATTCGAATAAAATTCGTGAAACCCTTGCATCACTAATGACTTCAAACGTTTTACTCAACAGAAACCGTATTTTCTGGGTAAACAAGACAGTGCTGCTTCGTCGGTGACAGAGCTTGCTGAAGTTAGAGAGACAACCGGTGTTGCTTTTCATCAACTCAACTCCAATAGATGTTCCCTCAACACAGCACCTGGTCATATATCATCAGCAAAGTACCTCACAACTAATTGTAAATATATATTTTTTTGTAATTAATACCCAACAAGTTATCGAACACACAATTAACCCTTTTTGTTTTTGCCGGCAACTCGCATGGAATATATATATTTTTTTTTTCATTTTACATCCCAACTGCCAACCTGTAGACACCAACTCACCCGTTACAGTTGCGATGAGTGTGTAATGTTTTTCGATTTTTGTTTGTTTTGAGATGCCAAAAACAAAAACGACACTTCAGACAAGGAATGTGTAATTGCGGTTGAACCAGGCTGTGCATTTTCTCCTATGAACACATTTGCTATCAAGTAATTGTTCTCTGTCGCCCCCCCCCCCCCCCCCTCCCTTTAAAATTATTCCCATTGCGCTGTTGGTCGTTGCAAGAACACTCCGCTATGGACAATTCAAGCGATGGTCCGAGTTACGACGGCAATTTCAGCCATTGTTTTACAGATGATGGTATTCAAGTAGGGCCTATTATCCGTGACGTTATCTTTCTGATCATCGGGATAATGGGTAACTTTTGCCTCCTCACGACCATCTTCAAAAAAATGCGCACAGTTCCCAATTATCTCATCGCAAACTTAACTATTGTGGACACGGGTTTCATAATATTGCTTCTACCCTACACGATCGCGAGAAACTTGGCCGAAGAGGGCAAGAACTACGCCTTCATCCGGAGCGACCTCGGGTGCAAGATTTTTGAGTTTTCAAGGTTAGTGTTTATGGGCGTTTCAATTTCCACGCTGACAGCATTGAGCATTGATCGTTATTTGGCGGTATCGAAGCCCATGTTGGCATATAGTGGTGTGCGCAGCGGACGCCAAAGATTATACACCGTACTACTAGGTATAGCTTTAATATGGATCGGTGCGTTCATTGTAAGTTTTCCTAACTTGATAATGGCTCAACATTTTATGAACAATAACACATTCTCTTGCTATGTGAGTCCTTGGCACGATTTCTTCCAACCTTACGTATACAGCGCGGTAGTGGTGTACTTGGCAGCACCGACGTGTATCATAGTATTTTGCTACTGCTGCATGGCGCGAAGTCTGCTTAAAAGGAACGCCCTTTTAGATGGCAACGGCGGAAAGGGAAATGCGTCCCGGGAAAAGCGTCGCCAACGAGTGCGTCTCGCCGTTGCCGTTATCATCATCGTGATTGTGTTTGTGGCAACGTGGAGCATTTACTACATAACTGAACTTCTACGCCATCATGAGGTCCATGCTTATTGGGACGAACGCGGTTGTTTAACGCCGCACACTTCGTTCCTAGTGTTACACAAAGTGGCTACAATATTATTACGGGTTAATCCAGTGATCAATCCAATTATTTTGTTCGCAGTCAGCTCGTCGCACAGATATTACGCCAAACAAATTTTCTGTTGTTGTCTTCCAGACAAATCAAAAAATCACAAGTTTGGCAAAAGTATTTCCTTGACCGCACAGAGCACGGCCGAAAGCCGCTTGCTCAAAAATAACGAATCCCAAAAGACCAAACGAGAATTGCGAGTTTAGAATTCCCTATAGGCAAACACTTAAAACAATCACGGTTTTCTTTTTCGAGTTGACTGCACCGAGTTAGTCAAGTCGACTCTTAAGTTTTACTGTTAAAATTGTGATTCAATTGGTGCGTGGTCTGCTAATGTAGGCCTAACAATCCCATTTTTACAAAAGATCCACTGTATACAGAGCATGTGGACTTTAATTCACGCACAATTTCTACAACGCGCAATCGAATAAAACACTATCTTATATTAATGGAAAATGCACCGTGCAGTTTTTTGAAATTAACTTTTGATATGAAGAATATTTATTCAACTTTTCCAGCTGTTATATTTACAGTTCTTGATTTAAAGTGGTAACTAACATACAAAATATTGTCATATTTACCATTTACATTTTTTTCCCCCGTTAAAGTGGAGCTATACAGCCCAATTTATTTCATTCCTCGCACAAATAACAGAAATACAATTTTACTTGAACGAGAATCAAATTAACAAAAATTTACAATTAGTATGTTAAAAAATAGTGCATATTTACCTATTCATTTGATAAATGTTTGTTCTTGCAATGCTCTTATAGCTTACATGTACATACACTATTCGTAAACACTTTCTTGTAGGGCAGCAGGTTCCAATTTCAAAAAGCTGCTGAAGCACAAAGAGTAGCTAAGCACAACAAACTTTGCTTACAAGAATGGTTATCAGCGAAAGTACCATGTCAAATGTACAGTTTATGACTGGTATCACGCTCATTGTTGCTTATCAGGAAATTTAGCAGCACTTTCTGCTCAGGCAGCTCCATGAAACTGGGCCCTGCTCTGTGGATCTGATTGATCAATTTGCTTTTTCAGGCCCTGGCCCAGCTGACAATTGTTAATGTGTAGTTATACTGCATGACTAAAGAACAATGATAATATAAATGAAGAAACATAGCAGTACTATGCCTTCCTATCATGGAATGTACAGGTTACTCATTTTGTTAACGGTTAAAGGTGAAATGGTATATAATGAACACAACTATTGTGGTACAAATATAGGACCACGTAGCTTTAATATACTACACACACATCCTTGCCATTGATTGGTGGGACACGCGCCATAATACTGGTCAGGCGCCCGTACAATATGGATAATTATTGGACGCTTCGCAGCGTAAATTGAATGCACTTTGTTTGTGCATTGCCGTAGAATAACAATCACTCTATACGCACCATTTGTATAATATTCACCGCTTATTTAGCATTTGTAAATATTCAATGCAAATATTTTCATGCATTTATTAATTCAATTTGACCTAAATCAATTGGATGAGTGGGCTAAGCATAATTGCTTTTCGTTGAATCTTGCGAAATGTCAAACATTGCAGGTCTATTTTGGTCGTAAAAAACCCCCTGATAATGTAATTCAAGTGTTTAACTTTTAGGTGTCACTTTCAGAGTAATCTTAAATGGGATGCTCACGTGACTGACTTGTTGAGTAAGGTTAATCGTAAACTATTCATGTTACGTAAACTGAAGACTGCCGGACTAACCACAATTGAATTGATTATTTTTTACAAGGGTTACATTCGACCAGTAATGGAATATGCTGCCTCTGCCTGGCATTCATCGCTGACTCTGGGCCAATCTTACCAGCTAGAACTAGTTCAAAAATTATTATAATTATGACCAAGCTCTATGTGCGTTGAATCTGGATTCCTTGTTTGAAAGGAGGAACAAACTTTGCTCTAAATTTGCTTAAACAAATTTCAGGTCTACAAAATTTGCTGACTGGTTCCCCAAGCCAAATAAGGTCCATGGTATGGAGTTAAGAAACAAACGGGTAAACATAAAGGTTCAACAAAAAGATTTCATAACAGCCCTATACCGTATCTAGCTGAATTGTTAATAACATGCTTAAAGATTGATTTTGATATTTTTTTTTATAGTGTTTTTATATTGGACTTCATAATAGCCCTATTTTCGTATCTAACTGGATTGCAATATGACATGCTATATAGTTTATAAAGATTTTTTAAAATTTTGTTTTGATGCTGTTTGTTTATTGGTGCTTGTGCGTGTTTTTGTGCCCTGTTTTTTCAAAGATTTTCATCGCCTGTGTTATTTTGCGCTTTTAAGTTTTTATAGTCTGTGTTATTGTTTAATTACCTTCTATGTATTGTTGTTTTTTACCTACTGTAACCACTGTGCAATTCAGCCTTTGGGCTGCAATATGGTGTGAATAAACCAATAATAATAATAATAATACTAATAATAATTCATGTAATCGAAAATCTTAAGCAAAAAGTTGATATAAAATGTTCACCTTGCTCATGGATTAAACACATTGGTTTTGCATTAGACACATTGGTTTTGCTTCTATTTAAAATGTAATCGAACGGAGGCGGGAGGAGACACTCAGCGCCCGAGTACTGTTATCATACACAAACGCTCAGTTCATGCCTGTACTACACTCAGCGCCCGAGTGCTGTTATCATACACAACGCTCAGTTTATGCCTGTACTACACTCAGCGCCCGAGTGCACACAACGCCCAGTTTATGCCTGTACTACACTCACTACTTTCGCTTAGTGGATCGAGATGATTTCTCGTTATTAACTTCACTGCCGCGGAGTGAGTTCTTAATTGGTCCACACGGTTCAACTAGCCTGCTCTAGTCATTGTCAGGAAATTGCACTTATTATGCACCCAATAGTCTCTGAAGATGACTGGAGCACGCTAGTCGAAACGTTGAGACAATTAAGAACTCTCTCCGCGGTTGTGAAGTTAATAAAGAGAAATCATCTCGATCTGCGAAGCGAGAGTTGTAGTCCCGGCCGATTTTGTACCTCCCCAGGTAGTCATTATTAAGCAGGACAGTTGTTTTCAGAACTAAGTAGTCTCCCGAATTTCGAAATCAACTCCGCGGCAGAAGAATAAATAGCAGTGATAAATAGCAAGACAAGTTATCAAGAACAAATTTACACGGCAAAGTAGATATAATAGTGCACACATGGTGTTACCGCAAGCTGAATTTGCATTGATCCTCACCATGTAATGCCTCAAAACCCATCATATCAATTGTCTTGCAATTTCCCCGACTTCGAGTGCTCCAGAAGAAAACATTTAGCTGAAGGATATAAATATGTATGTGAAACTTTATATATTGAGTGGGCTTTTATATAGATTAAGAGAACACAATTTTATTTTCGACAATTACCAATTCTGCACGTTGTCTCTAATTTTAATGACGGTGCATCAATATATTTACAGAAAAGTGTCTTTGAACACCATAAAGTATATATTAAATAAGTACTTGAGCAAAACTTTTTTCAATGGGAATACTTTTAATTTTTTTAAATAATTTGTTTGTTTATCATTTAAATGTAACTTGTATATCTGTACATTTCTGAATTGTCCGTAATTATCGATCAAAACATAAGGCCAAACATCAAGTTTTGAAAAACTAGAAACACTTCTGCTGTTGACGGCGTGCGCCAAAATTGCAATACTTTGATGTCATGTGTGGGAGTTTGCTTTGTTATACCTCCATGCTGTAACAAAGCGGCTATACAAAATGGAGCTCCCACACATGACGTAACAGGGCTTTTCGCAAATCTTTCTGAAAAGCACCGTCTTCAAAATGATTGTTTTTTACACAATTTAATCTGTTTATTCTCAAGGAACTCAATTTCCTTATTAATTGAAAACATTATGAATTTCAGCGAAGATCACTTGTTGTCGTTTTCGTATGGTACTGTATGGTACTTTAATGAACTGCAGGAAGTTGCTCCAAGCTGTTCATTGTTTTCATTCATCTGGAATCACAATCATGACAAGCGGTACATTACAACCCTCCTACACTGGTACCATACCTTCTAGACTACACTCTGAAAACCCCGGGTCGGAATTGACCCGGACTCCGGGTCTCAGGGGTACTGATCCATGTCTGGGTAAAAAATATGATTTAAGCCCGGATTCGATGTCAGTTTCAATCATTTCTGATTCATTTTCACACAGATTCCGGATCATACTGACCCAGAAATGGGTCCCCCGGCCCCGGAAATGTGTCACTTCTGACCGGGAGTTTTTAGAGTGTAGCGTTGGATGGTTTCTTCTGTACGGCTGGTATTTTTACTATTTGCGAAGTCCTGTAAGGGTCTTGTATTTACATTTTGGGGGGATTGCTGTATTTCCTCACTTTTACCAGTTGTTAGCTTTTTAATCTTTGTATAATTATTTTTGTTATGCCCTTGTGTACATTTTATGGAATGGGCGCAATATAAATGAATAAATTATTATTATTATTATTATTATCAGGAAACCCCATGGTTTGTTGTCTTTTAAGGCAAGGGGCCAGTTGGGCAAGAGAGTTTACCGATATGGGTTTGTGTACTGTGGACGCATTTAGTCTCCACATTCTCCTATGGAGTTTTTCTGGCAAGGGCTAGTTGGTAAAATTGTTCAACACAAAGTTAACAATTATTTGCCATTATTAACACAATATTTAATTCGCCCAGCACTTATTTTAAAGTTATGTCTTATTCACATTGTATAGTTCATGTATGACTAAAATATAAAGTAAACTTTACATGGAGTTTTGAAGAAAACAAATTGAAATAAACTTATAAATGGAAACAAAAGCTGAATGATTTTGATTATTCAAGTTCACACTCAAAGAAGTTACAATTTAGACGATTGGCAATTGAATTAACTACAGAAAAAAGTTCTCATAAATGCAACATCCTATAGGCTATACTGTTGTGTTTCTGAATGATAACACAGAGTTCCCACCCAATTGTCAACTCTGATGTTTATCGATCCAATCTGTTTTTTGCAAGTAAACATAAGAACATGTTCTTGCTTCATTCCAACATAGAGAAAGGTCTTTTCTCTATGATTCCACGATGCGCTTGAAAGGATGCAGTATGCATGTCTGGGGGGCGGAGGGACAGATCGGGCGGCGATATTTTTTCCCCAGCTCAGTTCCGGCAGAAACATATGGGGCGCCGTTTGTCAATTAATTTTTGACGTGTTTTTACCATGGTTTGTAATAATTAGATGTAAACCATAGAAAGTGCTGTCAATTTATTTTGTGGTTTACATACCATAAATTTACAATCAAAGCTTATAAATTATGGTTTATAAACCATGAAAATTGAATCATCATAAAACATGGTTTATAAACCATGGTTTATAGGCTTAAACCATGAAAATTGAAGCGTCATAAAACATGGTTTATAAACCATGAAAATTTAAGCACCTTCAAAACATGGTTTATTAATTGACAAACGGCGCCCCATATGTTTCTGCCGCAACTGAGCTGGGGAAAAAATATCGCGATCGGGCGCGGTGCATTGGCATTCGCGCACGAACAGACGGTATAAGTCTGAGCACGTTGCCAGGAGTGGAATGATCGCATATAATATGCGTTTCAACAGGCCTCTCCAAACAAGCAGGGTAAACATAATGAACAATATCCAGCTTGTAAAACAAAACTGTTATCTTAAGCCTGGTGGAAAAGAGCCGTTACTACTTCGCACGGTTGACGATGAAAAGGAAAACCAAACTCGGTACCATACCAAGGAGACGATTAATGAAATCTGAGCAGACAAACGGAACTTTCCAGGGCAGAAACAACAAAACCCGTGAATCTTAAAGGGCAATGTCACAACTATGGGTAATCACTAGTGCGTATAATGAAGTCAAATGTATAGTGTACAGTAACACCCAAAACAACCTTTTCAGAGCCACGGAATCTTCGGGCAAGAGGAGATTCCAACATGCCAAGGAGGCTAATTTCCTACAAAATTCATAAAGTCCAATCAGTTTAAAAGTGTTTTTTAGCTGCTTTTTAAAATGAGGTACCCCCCCCCCCCCTTTATGGTTTTCCTCCCAACTCTAAAACTCGCCAGCATCTTCCCAACAGACGAGTATCTTCAGACCTCGGGTTACACTTTTGAGGATCCTTGTTTTCATTACCCGCAGAAATATATAACAATACAAAATAACGACCAAACCATTACACAGAATAGAGGAGGCCGGCGCCTCCCCCCTGTTCGATACCTTAGGGATGGAGACCATTATTGTGATCCTAAGTGACAAAGAAGGTGATATGTTGGTAAATACGGGTTTCTACATGGGTGACGTCTTCAAAATCCAAGATGGCTGTACCATAATGCGTCGTCAGAAAGTGGTTCCTATCAAAAATGCAAAACTTAGGTAATAAGTAGCATTTATAAAAAAAGGTGTGTTTTTCCCGGAGTGTCCTCATCCATGTCAAATAATATGGTCATAAGCTGGATGTGGATGTGGCCTGCCCTTGTTCTAACCCCAGAAAAACAGAGAGAGGTAACCCGAACCGCATCAAGGGTGAATGCTATATATAGGGCTACTTGGGTGAGGCATTTCATGCATGACGTCACAACACTGCGTGCAAACATGGACAACGTACACTTGAACTAAAAACATACAGGCTATAGAAATTTGACTTGCAACAAACAGTTACAACGTCAAAATGTAAACTTATCACAATGGTGTTTTACCCCGACCTACTGACCCTATTTTGAAATGGCATGTAATCAGAAACAAACATTCTTGTTATCCAAACTTACACACCTAACGGACTCACCACGTGCCCTTCATGCCTCTCCCCTTTCGTTTTGCTGCTTTGATTAATCCAAAGAGCAGGCCGGCTACAGACTATACAGATTCGAGGGGAAATTCCAGTCAGGAAAACTAGTATACTCGTGGATATTTCATGACGAAAGCATGTCACGAAGTTGCAACAAGCTCAGCTGTACCCAGCACACAACCAACAACATGTCATAAATATGTGATGGTTCCCCCCTCACATTTCAAGGACGATCTTTTATTCGCCGATGCCACACTCCGGGCAAAAATTGCCTTTTCCCCTTTCCCTCCACCGCTCTCGATTTACTCCTCGACCCCGGCAAATATCAACAGGACAACAACTGTTAAATAAACCCTCGAGTTGGACAAGTATACTCGACTCTCAATGTTGACTTGTAGACTCAAGTCACACTGTATACACACTGCATTTCTGATACCATCGCACTCATCACAGTCAAAGCTCTGCCTGATACAACATACAAGCCAACCGACGTAAAGGTTGACCTAACTATTTTTTCCTCGGCCCGTAAAAGTGGACAATTTACTTCTTTGTTATCAGGATCCTTGGGCTATCCTGTTGATAATAGACGTATTTGAGCCGGAAGTGCTGTGTAAACGAATGTGAATGACATGATTGTATGTATACCATTCGTTTAAATTGCACAAAACGTCATCACTTATCAAGAGGTCAGGGCAAAGGTCATCATTATTTGTTTCGGCAAGAATTAAATCAGTCCAACCCCACTGTTGTCAAAAAGCACAACACACTTGTAAAAATGTCACAAATTTTGTTGTTCAAAACAAAGTGAAAGCAACGAAAAATATAGTTGTTTTGGCTTTTGCGGCAACTGAAATAAGCAACGGAATTTGGTGGGTTCTTTAGAAGGCAATTATCTCTACTTTCAAGATTCAAGAGTCATTTCTTTTCCACAGTACCCCCTCCCCCCCAAAAAAAAAAAACACAACAAAAATGACACTATCACTCAAAAGAGATCAGTACAAAAAATAAAACTTTTTTAATACCAAGAACTAGATGAAAGCAAATATGACACTGCAGAGGGATCCATTTTAGAAGCAGAGCGTGTAGGCAAGGGTCCCTGAAGACATGCATTTGCATTGAGACAAAGAGGGAGGGAGAGAATAAGTGAACCAAGGAGGTCTGTGGTAGAGCCGAGCCACTATAGGAACAACATCTAATAATATGTCTCAATGCACAAGCACGTATACTCGAAAATGACATAGTAGACACTTTAAAACAAATAGAGGGAGGACAAGAACAAAACAGTGGACTATATACTACAACGGCCTCGCAGGTAAGCAAGTACAGTACCGACCAAAACTGAGTGCTCCCACCCAGGGGATCCCACCGGAGAAATAACATGTATGGACATGGGCAATGGGGGCGAGGATCCCCGGAGGAAACCAACGATAATGCATTACGAGTTTAGAACGTTAAGGTAGGCCTACATGTACATGTACATGAATATCTGTATAATTTTTTATACACTCATCCACAATAAAATCCAATGTACCAGATTTAAAGACTAACAAACTTGTGGAGGTTGTTCATTAATATGGTGGCCCTGAAGGGACATCGCATATCGCATACGTGTGCGCACACGTATGCAATGTCGTGAAACAAATCGCGAATGTGTGCGCACACGTATGCAATGTCGTGAAACAATTCGCGAATATGTGCGCACACGTATGCAATGTCGTGAAACAATTCGCGAATATGTGCGCACACGTATGCAATGTCGTGAAACAATTCGCGAATATGTGCGCACACGTATGCAATGTCGTGAAACAATTCGCGAATATGTGCGCACACGTATGCAATGTTGTGAAACAAATCGCGAATATGTGCGCACACGTATGCAATGTCGTGAAAAAATTCGCGAATGTGTGCGCACACGTCTGCGAATATATTTGCGATGTCGTGAACGTTTATTGCATACCAAGTTGCATACCTTTGAATAAAATGTCTAATGATCTGGGGGGTTTCTTGCCTACAGTGAGATTAGCGGTAGTCATTGCAGCGGTAGTCATTGTTGTGAGGCAAGCGAGGCGGGTGGCGTATTTCTTTTTTCCCCAGGACGAACGTGGGCTATTAACATAAAACGGGCGTGTTTGACCGTAAAATACCCTCGCGCGTGCTTACTCTTCGACCTTGATTGTAATAGCACAAGTACTTATTAGTAGGCTGTAGGTAGATAGCTTATGCTGTAGTACATGTTGGCGAAACTTGGCCTGGTGCCAAGTTCCTGGGTACACATTATTGTATAGCCATGCTTACAGGAGCCTGACTGTAGCGCCACGTACTCCCTAGGTCACTAACAAATTGTCTGCAACTATGACATCATCCCAAAGGTATGCAACTTGGTATGCAATAAACGTTCACGACATTGCAAATATATTCGCACTCGTGTGCGCACACATTCGCGATTTGTTTCACGACATTGCATACCGTGTGCGTACACATTCGCGAATTGTTTCACGACATTGCATACGTGTGCGCACATATTCGCGAATTGTTTCACGACATTGCATACGTGTGCGCACATATTCGCGAATCGTTTCACGACATTGCATACGTGTGCGCACATATTCGCGAATTGTTTCACGACATTGCATACGTGTGCGCACACATTCGCGATTTGTTTCACGACATTGCATACGTGTGCGCACATATTCGCGAATTGTTTCACGACATTGCATACGTGTGCGCACACGTATGCGATATGCGATGTCCCTTCAGGGCCACCATACATTAAGCATGTTCCAGAGCATTGTGTTCCAGAGCATTGTGTCCCTCATGTTTAAAAGTTTTACGAGCAAGGGAAGTACGAGTGTAAGGAATGTGAAGCTAAGAAGCTTGGCGGGTAAAAAAGGGAATATAAACATCTGAATAGAAAAAAAAATAGATTTAATGGCGGAGGTAAATATTTGCATGACAAGGAAAATGTTTTCTGGTGTTTTTGTTGGGTACTGATATAAACTTTATAATCAGTAAAGTTCTGACTGAATTGTTTTCAAAAATAATCCTACACACTTTGTATGCAGCAAAGCGTAAAAAAGAAAAGGAAAAAAAGGAGGGTGGGGGGGCCTATACCTTTGGTAATTACTCCAAAAATTATTTCCATAAAAACGTTCTTGGTATAAGAAATACTGCAGATGTTGATAATACATAACATTTTGAGAAACAATTCCCTTCTAAGGATTGTGGTTTTAGAGAACTCAACGAAGGGATTCAACAAAATGTCAATCTGAGAAACGTTACATGCACTGAAACGCTTCTCAGATTGAATATTCCAATTACGTATAATGCTTCCTGCGTGACTTCACCGCTCCAGATTTTTGGCAATATCAGAAACGCCACAACCTTTTGAAATAAAATTATCACAGGGTAGTTTTATTGTATATATCCATATTCATAGGATTAAAACAACTGAACGGTTCCAAATAACCAAAGGTATACTCTTGCCTTTACACACCATTCAAAAGCACAAAAACTATCGTCAGAGCGCTTTCATCTTGATGGACTTTTCTATACCTTGTTTACACGCCATGGAACATGGGCATCGAGTATAAAATAAAAATGGCATAATGAAATAATACCAAGGCAGTCTGTGCTGCAGAGTTATTATCTCTTATACATGGAGACATTCCTTGCAAATGAAATGAAATCCTTATTTTATAATGTATTTCCACCACGCATATTATAAATACTTAGGTTTAGACGACAAAAACAAATGCCGTCAGCTATCAACAAATACAAACCTGCCATTGGTTGTCAGTGTATGTGCTCGGTATATGTTAGAAGCCCAGTCACGAGAATCCATTCATATCCAGACTTTCCAAAAGAATTTCATAATCTGGTGGATTTAGAAATATTATACATATAATATGAGGTCACATAACCTTTATCAACACCCAATGGTTCCATGTCACTTCGTCTCATTGAATTTCATTGTTTAAAACAACTTAATTGCAGCACAAAGTTGAATTAGGTAGAGTTCACCAAAAGGTAACAATGCAAGAATGAAGGAATAAAAACTACATGAAAGAACATCTACAAAAAGTGTCACACTTAAGAAATAATAGATTAATACAATACACGGCGACACAAAATAACTGCAGAGAGCTAAAACGTATTTTGGACCCCCGAAAAGTTATAAAAAACGTCCATATACAGTATGAGCCCTAACCAACCCCCACTACACAAACAGCAGTTACAAGGAGCAGACAAAATTCAGGAAAAGAATGGGATTGGGGCCTGCTGTTATCCCATCGCGGTTGGTCCTGCATTTACAGAGACCAGAAGCAGCGTTAGCAAAAAAGTGTTGACACTAATCAATACTACATAAGAAAACACATTAAATTGTCACTTTTTATTATGGCAATGTCTAATTATCTCAAAAGTATGTTGATACTAATTTGTATGTCTGAGGTCCTAGGGTATCAGAAGTCACCCTTCCGGATTTGGATTGGTCACGATGATTTGAACGGAACAGCAGGGTGCTAGACGTTTGTAAAATTGGAAAATTATAAGCAAATGATGCCTGTAGCAGCTAGTCATTTGAAAAAAAAATAAAAAAATAAACAACCGAACCAAAACACTACATCAACTCCACACAAACATATTATTATTCACGTGGCGGTCGCCAGACAGCTAAACTGATTATGGATGATAATCAAGCGATGATCCGCGAACTAAATATAGGCATTCTCTTGGGAACAACTGAGATATGAAAAACAAATTACAATACAAACATGGACTCCATTATCATCATCGCATCAAGGTTTTTTGTGCTCCAACGGGTCCCGACTCCCTATAGCCGCACGAATAATACAACCCGATGTGACGGAATGTCCCAAATGAATTCTTTTTTCTGTGGGAAGATTGTGTTGACTATACAAACAATCTATCAGATTGAAGTACAATATCATTTCCCATGTCTCATTAAAAGCGAATTTGTTGGGCTCATTTTCAAAGAGATAGCCCAGAGTTCTTATGGAGGTGGGAAAATTTTACTTGTCTCAAACCTCACATTAAAACGGTATAATTACCATTGTTTTACAAACCCTTTCAATGTCAACATCCTATAAAAACATTCATTGTTGTCACCCTCTTCTAACATATGGGAAACAAAATTACGGGAAATTTTTTAGTTCATTCCTGAATTTTGATGATATTCAATCGAGAAGGCATTTTCCCCGTCCTTTTGACGCAAACTTTCCTCTTTGGAATGTACAGTCCCATTTGTTGCTGAAATCAAGTGACGTCATGTCTCAAATTTCGCTCTGAAAGAGTATAAAATAAAATGGCACTTGACACCATTTTATCGTTAGGTTAGGGCCTTACAAATTGTTTCCATTTTAACGGACTCTCTCTAAAGGAAAATGAGAGCATCCCAAAACTTAATTTGACCCAGGAAACCTTTAAGTAGAAGCCATATGAGTGCAAGGCGGCAAAACCATTACATAAAAACATTCAAATTACATGGACAATAGGTGCTGAGGCAAAGGTAACCAATAGTGCAGAATGCTGCTACATGTACAGTTGTATATTATTGTAAGCGAATTGGCACATTAAGTCAATGTGCCGTAAATTGCCAACCCAAATTCCAATATAGGTATTTGATCGCGAGATTAGTAAATAAGTTCAAACATACCTGGTATTGATAAAAACATAAATTTACGAAAAGCTGTTTGCAGGAATTTTCATTTGTGTACCTTATCTTGATTCATGTGTAAGCACTCCAACAGAGAAATTATTTCAAATATACACTATTATTGTGACTTTATATTGATATAAAAATTGACCAGTAAGCCAGTAAGATCTGGTTTGTCAACATTACTGATGTTGCACCTTATCTTGGTTCAGAGAGACTAGGCATGCCAGTGGAGATTGTTTCTCCCCATTGCAACATTCAAGTGCTGTACATGATCTTGACTCAAAGAGAGTAATCAAAACAGTAGTAGAAGGGTCACCTTGGAAATTACCAATACTAGCCCTGGGTAAAGTAAGACTCTAATTCTGTGCCGTAAACTTACACGAAAACACAAGTCACCCAGGGCCACCAATGCTGTATCCTGTCATTAATATGAAGGTGATCAAACATTTCAAACCTATAGAAATATGAAATATGTAATAACTTGCAAGAGAGGTGTTGTTACATTTTGCTCCTATAGATCTGAGATGTCACAATCTGTCAGTACATGGCGGTTTAAATTAATGAAGTATTTGTGCTTTTCCCGGCCATTTTTCGGTAAAAACGGCCAGTTTAGACGCTGCCTTATTCTATTTCACGCAAAGTTGACAGCTCCTCAAAACAGTCAGTTAATTTCACATAACGTTTAAGCAATAGTTCTTTGGCGGCATATGATTAAAAAAGATAACCATTCACTTAACAATCCACTTAACAATCCACTCGAACAGCATTCAAACTCGCAGCAGCTTTTTCGCAGAAATGTCTAGTTGCGCCTACTCTGATTGAATGACGATTTCGCCTTAAATGCTAAATTAATTCGCGTGCCCTGGAGTGAAACTAAATTACGGTTTCAACTGAAAAGGCAAAATCGCTTTAATACGAATGCATGACAGCGAATCAGACTGCTTTTTAGCCGAAAATAGCCGGGAAAACCTAGACATATAACAAGTTAACCAATGTCCCTGGTTGAGGACTGTTCGATATTAATTTCCTGCCTCACTCTTTTGTGTTTTCAAAGTGTTAACATAATTCAAAGTCGTATAAATCGTAACCGTCTCATGCCGTCCTTATCAAGAGCAGAATGCAATGCATATCTGTCCAGACGGAAAGGTTGCTGGTTCGACTCCCCGTCGAGCTGCATGCGGATTTGTTTGTACATGATTCGGGAAGCATCGAGTCTGCCCAGCTCTATTGAAGTCCTAAGCATCTATAGTAGAGAGGTATTGTGGGCTTGCTCCTCTTGTTTTTTGTCCCTTTACTTTAATATTTCGTGTAAAAAACATCGTGGGGTTGACCCCACAGTGTAAACAAGCCCACAAGCCTACAGTTTCTACCTACCTTCCCGTGTATATTTTGCAAGGGCGGCAATTTAGATTACAGGGGGGAAACACAGGCCTGAATTTTCATCTTTGAGCGGGCAACCAAGGCGATTTTCATTTTGCAAGGGCACCTTCCAGTAGAAAATATTAAAGTCTATGGGAAACTTCCGAAGGGGCACCAAGGCTAAGACCAGGGGCAACAGAGGCCATGGTCTCCGTGTAATTACCGGGCCTAAAACATCCGACAGAACATTGGTGAATTTTAGTTTCAAACAAAAGCACTCTGAAATGCTGTTGTCTTTCAGAGAATTGATTTGAAGAGAGAAAACACACAAACTGGGAAGAAGAGTACTACTTCCTTACCATACTCTAGCTTTTAATACACACACGACTCAACCAAGCTGTAAAAATTCATCACGTTTTAGTGGAAACCCAACAAATCTAATTAAGTTTTGTCAGGGACTTTGCAATGTTATAGCAACGGTGATTCGCGCGGATAAGTTCAGGTTATTTTTCTCGAATTTGACATTGTTTCTGACGGAAATATTAGTTAGGAGTATAAGACATGACATGGACCTTACCACAAAAAGAGAGCTATCATATTTAAATTGTAGTAATTTTTTTTATTAGACCTAATACTTATGTTATATCCTATGCGGTCTAACAACAGCACCCTAGCTGTCTGGCCCCAAAATATCACTATATAAGTTAATAACTAATAATTTTTCTCAAATAGTTGAATTTTATGTATAGTCTATTCTTATCATCGCAAACAAACTGACAGGTGAACATATGAAGCTCGTTACCCAACTAAAATGAAAAAACATAGGTTTTAAGGGAAGTTTTATGTGAAATTGGATTTTTGAATGATGAGTGTACGATTCGTCCAGAATCGGCAATGTGTTCACATCATGGAATCGACAATGTGTTCACATCCCTTTATGGAATTAACAATATGTTCACATCCATTTGTCGGCAATGTGTTCACATCCCTTTGACGGCAATATGTTCACATTCCTTTGTCGACAATGTGTTCACATCCCATTATGGAATCGACAATATGTTCACATCCATTTGTCGGCAATGTGTTCACATCCCTTTGACGGCAATATGTTCACATTCCTTTGTCGACAATGTGTTGAAATTCCATTTGTCGGCAATGTGTTCACATCCCTTTGTCGGCAATGTGTTCACATCCCTTTGTTGGCAATGTGTTGAAATTCCATTTGTCGGCAATGTGTTCACATCCCTTTGTTGGCAATGTGTTCACATCCCATTATGGAATCGACAATATGTTCACATCCATTTGTCGGCAATGTGTTCACATCCCTTTGACGGCAATATGTTCACATTCCTTTGTCGACAATGTGTTGAAATTCCATTTGTCGGCAATGTGTTCACATCCCTTTGTCGGCAATGTGTTCACATCCCTTTGTCGGCAATGTGTTCACATCCCTTCACGGAATCGGCAATGTATTCACATCCCTTTGTCGGCAATGTGTTCACATCCCTTTGTCGGCAATGTGTTCACATCCATTTATGGAATCGGCAATATGTTCACATCCCTTTGTCGGCAATGTTTTCACATCCCTTTGTCGGCAATATGTTCACATCCCTTTGACGGCAATGTGTTCACATCCCTTTATGGAATCGGCAGTGTATTTACATCCCTTTGTCGGCAATGTGTTCACATCCCTTTGTCCGCAATGTGTTCACATCCCTTTGTTGGCAATGTGAACACATCCCTTTGTCGGCAATGTGTTCACATCCCTTTGTCCGCAATGTGTCCACATCCCTTTGTCGGCAATGTGTTCACATCCCTTTGTTGGCAATGTGTTCACATCCCTTTGTCGACAATGTGTTGAAATCCCTTTGTCGGCAATGTGAACACATCCCTTTGTCGGCAATGTGTTCACATCCCTTTGTCCGCAATGTGTCCACATACCTTTGTCGGCAATGTGTTCACATCCCTTTGTCCGCAATGTGTCCACATCCCTTTGTCGGCAATGTGTTCACATCCCTTTGTTGGCAATGTGTTCACATCCCTTTGTCGACAATGTGTTGAAATCCCTTTGTCGGCAATGTGAACACATCCCTTTGTCGGCAATGTGTTCACATCCCTTTGTCCGCAATGTGTCCACATACCTTTGTCGGCAATGTGTTCACATCCCTTTGTTGGCAATGTGTTCACATCCCATTATGGAATCGACAATATGTTCACATCCATTTGTCGGCAATGTGTTCACATCCCTTTGACGGCAATATGTTCACATCCCTTTGACGGCAATATGTTCACATCCCTTTGTCGAAAATGTGTTGAAATCCCTTTGTCGGCAATTTGTTCACATCCCCTTGTCGGCAATGTGTTCACATTCCTTTTTCGACAATGTATTCACATCCCATCATGGAATCGGCAATGTGTTCACGTCCCTTTATAGTATCAATACCCGTTTGTTACCGCAATAATGACCCCGGCTTATCACGATCACGTCTCGACTGGTTGACATAAAAAGCTTTAAATACACAACCAAACTCGTCGTTAGTCCTTGTGACCCACACAATCGGAATGCGGACAGTGGCCCATTCAAAACACCCACTCCAACTCTCTCGAGAACACGCGGGAATAAGACAAATGGGCTCTCAGTTCATGCCTGACAATAAGTGTTATCGAACGGGGTTCTGGATAACTCAGGAGTGCGGGGAGGCGTTAATGTGTTTTCAATGGCAGGGGCAGCGACAAAATGGTGACAACGAAATGCAAATGGCCACTCTTGAAATACGTGACCTACCCACCACCCCAAACAACAGAACCTTGAATATGAAATAACATGAGCTGTTCACAAGGTGGTCAGAAATGATCTGTACACGAATTAAGACAGTGTATTGATGGCTTCGACAATGCAATGCAAGAAACGTAATGTTCTTCAACGCTGTCGTTGGAGCCCATAGCCGTAGCTTGGTTCGGACTGGACGCAGCATTACGTATTTCTAAAACTGAAATTTTAGAACATAATAGAGAGCTCGACAAAGTCATCAGAACAAAAAAAAATGCCTTTCCAAACTCGTCTTTTTATGCTTTAAAAGTGGCACTGCAAGCAATTTAAATTTTTGTTTCTTCTTCTTTCGGCACCTTTTATTTTTTGCTTCGTTTGGCATCGAGTGGTCAGTCATCTTGTACCGAGGGGAGAACATTTTAATCAGAAACATTTCTCACCTGCTCACGGTGAGCGTGTTCATTATTTTGGTCACTGTTACTGTAGGTGCAAATTAAATCAGCATTATGAACCACTGTTGCGTGATCAAGTTTTATCAACGAAAAAGTGCTTTTGTTTTGTGCAGCTCATACGAGTCCATTTAGACTGCGGTGATTGAAACTAGCAGTGCTGATCTGGGAGTCTTCCAAAGTTATTTTTCTCGACAGTTTCAAACAGAAATATTTCTCTGGCGATTGGTTCGTATATAATCGATGAGCTTTTAGAGTGAGAACCATCAGTTATTGATATTTTCGATAATTATCAACTATGTACTTTATTACCACTTTCAGACAAGAAGATATATGACAAAGTGTTCTGTGTGAGTGGCTTGAGCAGCCTTTATTTAAACTGCACAAAGCCAAATTTGTTTACAATACCGCAAAATTATGACATAACAGATCTCCAGTTGTTGCAAAAACGCAGCTCGATCTTTAACAAAATGTCATAAATGATAAACCATTTAACAAATGTATTTTTTTCGGCATTTACCAAACCCACATACGGCAAGTCACTTAATAAGCTGATTTGATTTCCGACAGTCCCCTAACATTTGCAAAATCACAACAAATTAACATTGTGAGACATTACGCAAAACTGATTGTCGCATGCGTCTAAAATCCCTAGAATCAGTTTATTACTATAATTCACAACAGAAGTGAAATGCTGTGATGCCTTCAATCTTTCCCAGATTGTTTCTCACCAACACATTGTCAAGTCAAGTATGAGATATTGAATTAATAGCACATAACAAAGACACTGTTCCAATTGAAATTAAATAAAAACCCGTCCAGTCACACACACAAGATCATAACTGTAACCCGAAACCATGGAAACGCAAGCCCATTCTTGTTTCACTCCGAGGTGGGAAAATTTATGAAATGGTTGGAGTGATCACCTTGGCCGGTAACATCAATCTCACGCCCCGATGACTCGAAGTTTCCTGCAGTGCTTCCCCTCGCGTCAGCCCTCGAGATGAACAAAATCAAGATCGGTTATTGTTTATCGTTGTGTTGAAGGTCCTGGATAAAACAGGCGAGCAATCAGTGTTTGTGTCGAAGGACCAAGGGAGAGAGATATTACCAGGGAGTTCACAATGCTGTATCTAGTGCTTACTAACACCTTGACTTTAAAATCAAATAAAAAAACCAATGCCGCATTGAATTTTCATACCTGAGTAACGTCTCGAACATGACTATATTATGAAACGAGGCAGCATACACTGTTAAAAATTGACACCATGGGTGTTTTCACATAGAGATACAGAAAAATAAATCAAAATGTACACCTAGGGTGTTAAAATAACACTAATTTATGCCAACACGATTACATTGGTGTTAATTTTGATTTTCTCTCGGGTATGTATATTTGAAAACACCCGTGGTGTCAACTTAAACACCCCAGTTTTTCAGAGTATTTTTTCATTTTCAACCATTCACAATTTTGTTTTTTTCGAACGTCTTAAGGATGCAGCTTTTCAGGTATCTAAATAACAACCAAGATTTTGCTGTATACTAAGCTCTTTGTGGTCACTGCTGTAGCCCACTCAGACGAAACGTTGTAAGTTATCAAACTAGCTGTATAAACCAGTTATCAAGAGACAGTCTGTACTGCGTACTTTGAATGATTGAAACCGGGACGGAGTCGGATTTGAACCTGGTACACATGAAACCCGAACACTCCATATCTCTACACCACATACGCCCTTCATGTAAAGTACCCTGTCTGGTTGGTTAAAAGACAAACGGAACAGGAATAAACAGACAAATCAAATTAATGACATTTCCCTTGCAGCCTCAAATTGGTCACAATGATTTACACATGAGAAAACAAAATGACAGCATCTCGATATGACTGCAACACATTGTTTTTATGTCTTCCATCCACTTACAATTTGTTCTCATTATTTTTCGGAAGAGGCTATAAATTCACCCTATTCACGTAGCCACCGTCACTTATAAGTAAGGCTTTCGAGCAAAGGCGCACCGTATATAAACGGATCATGATGCTATCATGGTATAACGTGATAGATCACCAACACTAACAAGCGAGGCGGATTTGGTTTGCAGAATACAAAGATAAGTGGCGAGGGCTACATGTAAAGGTTCATTTGCTTGGCTAGGAGTAGGACTAGGAGTAGGAGTGGGACTCGAGTCCGTTTTCAATGCCGGTGTCATAGGGAATTCTGTCCCCCAGAGATTCTGTCCCCCATGGGAAATTAACGTGGGCTGGAGAGGAATGATTCAAAAGAGGGTGCTATCAAAAGAAGTTTGTACACAGTTCTCCATATGGGGGGACAGAATCTCCGGGGGACAGAATCTCCGTCCATACCGGCCACACCAGTGGTGGCCAGGATCCTCAGTTCTGCGCCAAAAACCGGCTGAAAAGGTCCAATGGAGCTGCTATGTATTCTGCAATCCAAATCCGCCTCGCTTGTTAGTGTTGGTGATATATCACGTTATACCATGATAGCATCATGATCCGTTAATATACGGTGCGCCTTTGCTCGAAAGCCTTACTTATAAGTGACGGTGGCTACGAGAATAGGGTGATAAATTCCACGTTTGACACGTTTCGTTGTCCCAGTGGTCTCAAACGGTATATACATTACACAGCTCATCGCCACATCGATGTGTTTTTTTGAAAAGGTCAAGCAGTGATCGAAAAAAAAGGATGAAATTATAAAACTTATACTAGTACCAGTTGTCCTGAGAAAACTTTCTCCAATAAAAAAATAACGCTTATATCGAGATGAGCACAAAAGTGCGCAAAAACCTAAACGAAATATTTGTATTCTGTATTTCCATCTAATTGATGACAGCTGCTTGAAAACTGTAAAGCGAATTAATGAATATACCTTCAAAGCTAATTAAAGTACTCCGATTAAAACTGTAGTTTATGGAAAAACCATTACTTTAAAAATTGGTTAATCGTTTGGTTTTTGTCAGCGTAATGCTTTATAGACCATGTGACCTGTGACATCACATGTTTACAAAAGAGCCACAGAGCCTGGACTTCCTGCAGGCACATTTGTACACAGCTCAATGGAAGAATAAAACAAATCTTATGTTTTATGGAGATTGCACTGTCTGATTTTTCTCAACTTTTGATATGAAGAAAGGGGAGACATCACAAAAGCTGTACAGCTGTTGCTTTTGTGCATTTTGAATTTATGTGAAAATTATGACACAAAATGTAAATTTTCCCATAAACTGTGTAGTATCTTGCCCGTCAGGAAATGCATTATAATGTACAAGGTCACCACTCTGTAAACAAAGGTAACATGGTCTGTTATAAAGCTTCAGCTGAATACAGTGTCTACTTGCAGAGAAAACATCAATAGAACTGTCACGGTATTTTCACACGAACGTCGAATCCTTCAGCGTTTAGAGAGGTGACAGCGGGTACAAACCGCAGTAGCATTTGCGTACGGAAAAGAACTCACGCACGAATCGTTTCTCAGATTCAAATGTTTATCTATTTTTCTAATCAGTGGGGGCATTTCAGACTAATTAGTTTGGCATGATGCCTTCATATAGCCATAACTATATCTTTAAAAAATGTAAGTTTTACACATTTGTTTGAGGGTTCATTACCAAACGATGACCTGACCTTTACGATTGACGGCAGACACAAGGGAGAGCTGTCCGAACAAACGGTTCCGGCCCAAGGATTTTGTGTGCCAGTTTATTTCAAATGCGCCAACTGAAACAAGCAAAGGCGATTTGCGGGGTCTTAAAAAACCCCACTATTTTCTCATTTTTGACAGTCTTTCAGTCGAAAACACTTCTCTCGAGGATTGGTACAGAAAACTGATCCAAACCATGCTTTTTGATATTATTAACCATTCCTGTATTTTGTCTCAACATTTTAGAACTATCTGACTATGCATGAGGCTAACACGGCTTTATTTCTCATTTTAATTAGCGCTTTCTATTTTAAAGTTGCACGAGAGAAAGACCATGCCGGCTTTCAACAATTTATCATTCAAGACATAACACGTCTTGGCTGTTTACTTCGGTATGCATTTCTTCGAATGTTGCAGAGTTATTCCAGTATTCGATCTAGCTAGAACCAGTCGAGATTGGAAAACATATTGGTCTGCTGGTTTCTGAATCTGCAACTAGTCAAGCATATTCTACCCTAAGGACATGTTACCCGAAACATTATACATACAATGATACTAATTAAGCATAACATACAAATTATACATAATGCTAATGAAATTTCCAACTGTATGACATTTCTATTAATGGCACCAGACAGTCTTGTTCCCAAGCCTCGACTTTGATGACGTATGAAGTTCAACGGGAGGGGAAGCATAATTGCTGCACCACTGGGGCCGATTTCACTAACGCGTTTTGATCATCGCAAACGCCGAAACCGATCGCTAAATCCAAAAACCATCGCAACTTAGCGATGGATTTTGAATAACGATTTCACTAAATCTTTGCGACGAACTTACTCATCGCAAAACAATTATTAGCGATGAGCAACTTGCGATGACTCGTTAGTGTCCGCAAAGTATAAGTTCATCGCAAATTTATGATAAATTGCGCCGTTTTGTGCCTAGATGTTATTATTGGTGTACGTCTTGACGGTAGTTTGTCCGTGAATTAAAGAGTAAAATTGCGTTATTTTCATTCCCAGTCTTTTACTGGGAGACTCGGGAAACGAGAGAGCTTAAAATCGGTAAAAAGGAGATCTCCATCTATTGGGTTCAATTATTTTAGCCAGCATTTTGGCCTAACATTAGTGTAGGCCTATTGATATTGCATCAAGAATTCAGCCTTTCCAATTTAATATCATGTACCAATTTTCGGTGACAACACTTTTGACGTTATCTATACATGATTTAACCAGTTTTGTCAAATGTTCATAAATCTCTACGTTACATTATTATTATTTACAAAATGTTATAACATTAATTATATTAATACTAATAATAGGCCTACAAATGAAACAAGTTGAATATGATTTCATGTGAACCTTTTTAAATGAATGCTTAAACATTAATATAGTCCACCTGTTGTTATTTTTGATGCACCAGCATGAAAATTATTTACATTTAAACTGCAATTTATGCATTTCGTTTTTAATCGAACCGCGGCAACAACATTTTGACATTAAGACGTCCACCATGCGAGGACCGACGATTTTTTGGCGGGCTATGTCAAAGGTCACTACATTTAGCCTCGTACAAAACATTTATTTTCCTTTTAATATCATCGCAACTGCGATGACTTTAGTGAAACGCAAAATCATCGGCGTCGCAAGTGCGATGGATTTGCGGTTTGCGATCTCATCGCAAGTGCGATAGCGATGATCGCAAATGGGAACTTTAGTGAAATGGGCCCCTGGTCTTAAATTGCTAAGCAAAGTGTGTGATGTCACAATAAAAAACACTGTGGCAATACTGACAACTCATCTTAAGATGAATCTTAGTGCTTAGTGAATCGACCCCTGGACACACACACTCTAATGGTCTCAATTGTTAGATGCAAGCGTTTTCAGTTTTCCCGAGCCGACAACAACTGAGGCTGTTGATTTCCCGAGCTTGGCTTCTGCCGCAGCCTGCCGTTTCCCCTGGTATTAAAATGCTTCCTCGTTATGAAATTACCGTTTCTATTTTAGTGTCTACCCCTCACCTTACTAATACTCGGGTTATCACATTTTTCATTAAAGAGTGGCTTCAAGGCCTTATTCACCTTCGTGATGCACTCATTTTACAATAGATAGAGTCATTATGAAAAAGGGGGAAATGATTATAGGTCTTCAACCTCACGTTAAAACGGTGTGAAATGCCACTGTACAATTGGTACCCGTCCAGTGCGAATTTTGTCAACATCCCAAATTATCCAATGACGTCACATTTCAATATGGGTTTGTACGTTTTTGTACAGGAAATCCTTTCAGTTAATTCCTGAATGTTGATGATATTCAATCAAACAGGAATTGGGTTTGACCTGTGGACTGAAAAAAAACCCTCTTTGGAATGTATACTCCTCAATGGAATGTACACACCCATTTGTTGTTGATATCCAATACAGACGGTTATGTTGCAAATTTCACTCTGAAAGAGTGCCAAATCCATAAAATGAAATTGTTTACCATTTGAACGTGAGGTTGGACACTTATAATTCTTCCCACACTTTCACAAGGACTTTATCTATTTGAAAATGAGTTCCGCACAAAACTGAATTTGACCTTGAAGACCCTCTTTACAAATCCATGATCACTGTTCACGAGCGTCCAGCCGTAACAATTTCACATTAGGTTTCATTGTATAATTGTGGCGCACATTTCGTGTGCCTTCGAGTTATAACGAGAACATTAAGTCTTGAGATTGAAGGCGGAAGGATGACTACGGTTATAAGTAATAATTAAGTCTGGTTTTCTGTGGCACACCGATAGTGACACTCCTTTTTCAAAATGCAGAATTAGTTTCGATTGAATTTGCGCATAATTTGTGGGTCACTGTAAAACATTAACCGAAGTTCACTTCTTAAAGTGTGCAGTAGTCATGTACCTTATTTTGGTATAATGACGATGACGATTCTTTTGCGGACATGAATTGTGACAAAGATGGTGACTTCATGTTCATCTGTAGTATCATCATGATAATCTGCATTGCCTCTTGCCTTGCAACCGTATAAACAGATAATCAGTAGCCCCAAAAAATTACAAGCTTAAAGTAAATATATTCCACAGGCAAGCAACACTTTGTTTTTAGTTGTACGCGCTTGCATATATATTTCGCAGTTGTTTTAAGCTTTCTTTGTTTAGCAGAAATTTGGCGCTAATCGTGCATTCGGAGAATTCCCTCATTTTTAGCAGAGCGTTGGGTTCGCGACCGAACTGTATTCACGCTTTTCATGCCGAAATGTTTTTCTTAGACGCAGCAGTCGGACAACAATTTTATGTCACTTTTCCCATTAAAAACTGCATTGTGTGACCACGGATGCTTGTTGAGGGAGCTGCGGAGTATTTGAGTTGAGGGTTAGTAAATATAGGTCGAGTCGTACTCCAGCACGATTCAATTGTCACGTTGTCAAATTATGTTTAAACACTGATGATCAACTTGAAATTGAAACCTGATTAGTTCCCCTCGAAACAAACTCCAGCCTCGTCGCTTTACAAAAGAGTCGGCCTTATATTAACACGTGCTGATGCATTTCATAACTGCTGCGTTTTGTGGACATGGGTTTAAAGTTACGTTTATTATGGATTATTATTGATTCATGTGATTCATGCGAATAGAACATCATCAATCACAACAAACTAATCAGACAACTAATCTGATTCCATAAAATCGAGTTCCTGAGACAACAACAAAAACCAAACAGCAACATTTCCTGTTCGTGAATTGGCACTTTCAATACGCCATGAGGCCTATAAGACTCGTTTATTACACTTAAAATGGTATATCATAGAGGACATGTCTTCCTCGCCTTCTCCTGTCTGCAACAACCACCACATACAAACAGCCTGCAGTTTTGCTTTTCAAATTTGCTGGTCATTCATGCTCCAGAAACCCACCCCTTATTGGTTGAAAAGAATTGTGTTTAACTTCAGATGGAAATTGTTAAAGTTGTTTAAAGTAAGCTTAATGATAAGTATTGGCTCAAGCTGGGCTGTGTTGAAATGCCTCAACCGACTCAGACCATGTCTGGCCACTGCAGAGTAACGCTCAAGAAATGGGGCTACCTGAACGACCAGGATGTGACCTGCATATTATGTAGTTCTGAACCACAAACCATGGATCGCCTAAACTCAGATTACTGGAGCAGAAATGTGATGCTGGAGACCTTGCTGAATTCAACGAAAGTGCCACAGATTGTTCAGTTCTGGCTGAACACAACAAAGTGTACAACTTTTTTCTTTCGATCAATGGTGTACTATACCTTTAATAGATGTAGACCCTTGGTGAGTTTTAATGAACAATGGCGGCACTGACTTTCAGGAAAATGAATACTCGTTATAAATGTTATCACTAGTTCATTGCCCTGATTAAGACAATGTGCATTTCCCCCTCATTGTCAACAACGTATCACGGCACACTCTCAGGCCGAACTCGAGAATAATACTAATAATACTGACACGAAATGTGCAGAAAAGTTTGAGAACCCTTCGATACCCCGCCCCTCCTCCCCCACACACGCATTGTCAACCCGGTAAATCGCGAACTTCTCCGTGTCCTCCCATTGTTTGGACTTTATTTTTTAAACGACGTCCTGATTGGTTTTGTGCATAGAAGCGAGCCGAGTACGTACTCGGTCTGTCATGCGACCCGGATGCCTATGGCTAAAGTCCTCCCTGTTCACGATTGGACATCCGTGGTCCTTTCTCTTTGGACACGCTCAGACAATCACAATCTCCAACATGATTCAAAACAACTGCCACAATACATAAAGACCCTTTGCACATGACGTCACAAGCCCAACCAGCTCCCTCACAAAGGTCAATTAATTTTTGGTTGAGAGTTGTGCGCAGCGCGTGCACGTTTCGGCGACGGCAGCCAGTGCATGGGTATATTATTGCTTTACCTTATGAAAAGCACGATGCATTACTGTCCATCGCAGTTCATTGTAGTCTAGTTTTTATAAACCGATCTGGAATGCGTTAATTCAATTGAAGAGATGCACATGATAGAAGACAGAGTACAGCTGGTTTTCATGCCAGAAGTGTCAGGCAATTGAATTAACAGCCAACTTGAACAAGAATTTCAGAGACTTAACAGTTTTAATTATTGCAACGGGCAGGGAACTTGAACATGGTTGACGGCGTAATGGGAATCCCCGCTGAGCAAGATATGGTTTCGGACAAAAGTATCAACAACATTTCTGTATAAGGAGACTGCAACGTGTACGTTGTTCCACAATACCTCAGATGTTTGGCAATGTACTTCAATACCCATCTTCTACAACATTGTTTTGCCTGGTTTAAAAGAATTTTGACTTTACTGACTGTATTATGAGCAATGTTTACATTTTACTAGATGTTACATTGTGCAAACACGGCACCTTGGGAGAAAAAATGCTTTGTTGAATGGGGTCTAAACAGTGTATAAATAAGTTTGAATAAGAAACAAATGCATTTTTGACGAGAGCAAAACATTTCTCACGTGATCGGTCCAATCATGGTCCAATGCATAAACATTTTATACAGGAGGTTTGCATAATATTGCAAGGCACGACTCCCCCCCCCCCCCCAGGTTTAACCTCTAAGTGAGGGAGTATAGCCCCAGGAATTACACAAATATGGGAAAGTTTGTAGTCACTGGCTCCCCAGTAAGCAAACAAAGCTTGATTGGCGGGAAGAGATTTTGAAAACCTTGCAAACTAGCATAGGCTGTCAGTAGACATCTGGAAGCCTGCGCAGGGGGCTCCGCTTTATCAGAGAGTTAGATCTGGGTATGTCTGTACAATACTGTGCACGAAATGAACATATTTTTCAGCCCCATCAAAACAAACTACATAACTCTGGGACGTGATCCCTCTTATATATTTGGATTGATCCAGTCTAGAATATCAAGGACTTTGACTCCACCAGGGCATTGCACTTCGGAGAAAACAGAGAAATAAATAACATGTGCCATGCCTTGTTGTTATACCAGCACGATCTCTCAAGCGTTTTAATTAGGAACATTACCCAGCGGGTCTGGCTGCGAAGAAGCTTGGACTTATTCTGATTGTACAGTTAATAAGATCAGTTTTATACAACAGAGCATGGTCAAGAGAAATATAACTTCAAGTTGGGAGAAAAAAGTAGTTTCGTTTAAATTGTGACGGCTAATACTCTTTCAGAGTGCTTTCGCTCGTAAGTTTTTAGAGTTTCAGGTCAGTCAAAATGTTCGCTTGCAAGTGGAGTACAAGAAAAGCAGAGCGAGTCTTCAATTTCACTTATCATGGACTTCCCCTTGGACTGACCTCGGGGTCAGGGTGTCTTACGGTGTTCTTCCTCAGAATTGCGACCAATGCTCATTCAGATACAAAAAACAGTTCAGGAAAACACTCGAACAACCGCGACGTACGTCTGCAATCATAGTCGTGCCCTTCATTTTAGTCTTCTCCACCGACGATCTGTGAGTCCTGATTGAGCATCCTCTGATTGAACGTCTCCCCTTGGTGTTAATTCATCGATCACAACTTTATATCAAAACAAAAATACTTGGGAAGTGAAAGGGAAACAGCCTGCAGAGTGAATCTAACTTGATGAATCGCCCATGTTCGTCACATGACTGGCTTAAATTTGATTGGAATTTTTTTCTATCTTCTATGATCCCACGGCCCTGGCTAGATGCAGTTCTGTTTTGTATTTAAGACAACGTCTCGGCAACTGCAACTACGCACCGGTGCACCAATCGAATTAGGATTTATTTTTAAAAACAAAACTACTCAGCGTTATTGGAGGTTTTCCCCCTCTTTTTTTCGCTTTCTTCGTCCTCTTCTCGGAAAATAATTAAGTAGGTACCTTTGATGAAACGAGTTGAATCTTGATTGCGGACGTGCATGGCCAAATTCAGCTGTAATGAGATAATGTCGTTGCATCAAGGCTGAGAAAATGGAATCATCTGGCTATTCTTTGGACCCAAGAGAACCCCTTATCCACCATACAGATCTGAAAGTTGACTTAATTACGTCTGTTGTTGTTTTTTTTTTACTACGTTTGCCTCACAATCTTGTTACTGTTTTCTGTCCTAAATTATAATGCAGGAGAAGAGAAAACAAATTTTAATACAAACACGTCACTCATTTATGCAATCGAGGTATCCGCCATAAAAACTTCATTGATCACGAGGGAAGAAATGACATTGTACAAAAACGCGGGAAACAGCAAGTCTATTTGCTTTTATGTTTCTTATTGTATGCCGTCATCACATTAACTACATCCATGTTTTATATATGAACTCGACTTCAGTATTGCTCTTTGCACAGGAAGATGTTATTGCTACGATGGTTTATTTATCATCGTTAGAGGGCGTGCGTTAACATTGACAGTGTTCGCACTGAAAAATGTGATGTGGCAACTTGTTCTAACAAGACTTCTTTTTTGTGCATTGATACTTTATATCCTTCATTATCCTCAAGAAGCATGTTTAGTGCTACATGAAGTCGATGTACCTACAATACGGTTATTGGCTCAAAGAAGTCCGAACTATGACAGTATGAGACAAAACACCCAATTGTGGTTAGACATGGCCTTCACAACCAAGGCTTTAAACATAGAGGGCGTAAATTAAAAACGTGGCATTGGTTGTCATCTGTATTTTCAGCTTTACACAACTTGTGGGCGAGAGATGGCGCTAAACATAAGCACAGGTAGCACTTAGTTCAGCAGCTGAACTATTTCGGGTATAACTCATCAAGGATCCAATGGCAATTATTGTATCAATGATGAACTCAAATGAGGTCACTGTTTACCGGGTAATCTACCCCGATTCAGTGCCTCGCATGCCTTGACGGAAGGCTAAGGCTCATGCTGATCACACCCATTGGCAGTAGAGTCTGTCCCCCATATTGCGAACTGTGTATAAACTTCTTTTGATAACGCCGTCTTTGGATAATCCTCCTCCAGCTCATGTTAATTTCCCAGTGGAGGACAGAATCTCCGGGGGACAGATTTCCCCGGGACACCTGCAGATGAATCTGTCTTTCCTCCTACGTCAAAACAAGAAAAACGTGACGAGTTCCACGTTGGACACTACGCTGATTTAGCAAAACTTTGAGACAGCTATATACTTCAATTTTGCCTCGCCCCTATATGAAGGAGGAGGGAGGGTGCTGTGTATACTGTGCAGGGATACCCAAGGTTGTGCTTTATTAGTACAAGATCATTACTGGTGGGGTTGAGCACGGGTAAATAGCTATGAATTCCAAGGAGCTATCCACTAGGTGCTGAATATTTGATTCTTTCTCATTCGTATACATTACCACTGGACAATAACTTTAAAGGCATTTCCTTTACCCCCAATTAACTTCGTGCTTAAAAAATCTCAGCCTCCCGCAAACTCACCCAGCTTCTCCTGAAACTCCACTCTACGCATGCGCACCAGTGTTTCTGGTACGCATGCGCACCAGGGTGTGTACAACAACATTGGTAAGAGTGAAAATTAATATTAACGCTAACAAACGTACACATAACTATACATGGTTTAAAGATGGTCATAGTGGAAAACATCCCTTGGAATGCTACAGTTTTTGAAAAATACATGTAACAATTAGTTTTGATCTCCAAAGCCCAAAACCTGATGTTTGAAAACAGTGAATATAATTGGGGTTTTCACCTTTTTCTTGTGACTCCAATGCCCGAGTGGGCTAAAACTTTCACAGGTTTGTTTATTTCATGTATATGTTGGGTCACATAAAGTGAGGATACTGGTCTTTGACAACTACCAATGTCCTTGTGCTTTAAGCATCTTTTCTACTTAATCGTATGGTTTGTTTTCGTGCCAGTAGTAACTTCACCTTTGAGAAAGTTTCTTCGTTAAAATAAAGCTAAACACTTTACTTTTAGTAAGAATTGGGGATCTGTACGTTCCAGTAGTGAAACTGATTGTAGTTGTGATTCATGCAGGACTTCAAGTTTTTATTCAGGCTTGAGTAAGTGGTCAAAACACTTCCTCGATAGCATTTGAAACTATTTTGGCATTTTACCAGAGATATACTTGAAACATCCACGTGACTTTGGACAAATTGGGACGACAGTGTCGCCTAACTATCTTTTCGTTACCCCTGCCCAGTGTCCTGAGAAATCTGTCCCGGAGATTCCGTCCCCCATGATGGGAAATTAACATGGGCTGAAGGAGTTGATTCAAAAGAGGGCGCCATCAGAATAAGTTAGTACACGGTTTGCAGTGTTGGGAGACGTCCGGAGGACAGAATCTCCTGCCACACCGCCAGTTAAACCACGTTCAGCTTGGATATTTAAGATGGAACATTGTTTTTTTAAAGATTGTTTAATAATTTCCCAAAGTGGATCTTTTGCAGTTGTCTTAAATCTTTGTTGCTTGTAACTTTGATCTTATAAAAGAAGATACACAAGAAAAGGAAGGTCTGGGCACTGAGAGAAACACAATTCAATGAGTTGCAAAATCACGAGCTCTTTGATATGCATTACATTTGTCAGCACATATTTTATATAATTTTAGGGCGTTACAATTGATATTCAGAATGAAAAGGCATCTATATTGTATTAAAGGCACTGAACACGTTTGGTAATTGTCAAAGACCAGTATTCTCACTTGGTGTATCCCAACATATGCATAAAATAACAAGCCTGTGAAAATTTGGGCTCAATTGGTCATTGAAGTTGCAAGAAAATTATGAAAGAAAAAACACCCTTGTTGTACAAATTAGTGTGCTTTCAGATAGGAATAAAAGGCTTCTGGCCAGAAGTCTTTTATTATTTTAGTGAGAATTTACCTCTTTCTCAAAAACTACGTTACTTCAGAGGGAGTCGGTTCTCACAATGTTTTATACTTTCAACAGCTCTCCGTTGCTCGTTACCAAGTAAGTTTTTATGCTAATACATATTTTGAGTAATTACCAAACGTGTACAGTGCCTTTAAACACTAGGTGGTGCAAGACCATCTCATTTTGGTTTGTCACACAACTCTCCCCATAAGAGGGTGCTATATTATCTACGGAGCGCTCTTACATCACGGACCATCCCCACGAGAAGGCCTTTTGGAAGCTCCCTTTAGTTTGATGGACCAAAGTTAGCCGTGACTGAGAGAAACTGATGGAAGCGCTCGAAAGTGGGTCATGACACTTACGCAAGACCATTATTCATTATAGTATACTATGCTGGACACTATGAACACACACACGACCTGATCAATGAGAGTTCCCCGAGTTAGACCTTCTCGTGTGGCAGTTTTTGTTGTAAGAGCGGTTGTGGATGATAGCGCCCTCGCATGGGGAAACATTTGTGACAACACAAAACGAGGTCTTGCACCAAGACAAGGTGGTGCCTGATGGGGGCTCTGTTGTGACAAGTGAGGAAGAGATCAAATCAGAGTACTTGGTTAAACATGCAGTCAGGAAAATGTTTCTTTCAGTGATAGTTTAAATGCTTTCTTGTTGGCTTTTTCCTTAAGAACGAACCAATAAACACTGCCTTTAATGTACCAAAAGAGGGCGTTATGGTGAACTAGCGTTTCCCATCCTCAGCTTCACAATCACTATAACTTTCATATCATACGGAAACAAGGAGCGGTTAACGTAACTTATTAAACTTTCCCCAGACCAAGGCAGCATGAGGACTTTTATTTAGTTTCGTTCACCTTAAAATTCATTTTAAAATTTCAAAGCATGTAGATTCTAGCAAAACACAATAAACGGGGTAAGACAGTACTCAGATGAAGAGACCGTAAACAGCTGGTGAGATAATAGAGTGCGCCTGGATGCCAGACAAGACGAATAAAGTACATGTGACCAGGTAAAAGAGAACAAACAGCATACAGGCCTAATACAAAAATACACTGTCTAGTGTCTTTCACGTGTCTTGGGTAACAATAACAACATCAAGTAAGATCCACAGATTAAATTGACCCAGCTAGTATTATAGGCAAGCAAGTGATTTAATATCTAAAATGTATATTTCGTCGACAATTCACCCTTCGATTTGTAAAAATTAGTCATATATTCTTATTAAGAGTTGGGGAGTAAATCTGCCCTACAGCTTTAGAGCTTGCAGATTGAAGCTGATTTAAGTTATAGGAACCCCCTGCATAGGACATCACAAGACCCATATAGCGCCCTCACCGAGATTCATGAAGACCTATCATTGGTTGAAAGTTGTGCGTGGCGAGTGTGCACGTTTCCATTGTTTGACCTCAGCGATGGCGTCCAATGCGAGGTGCCTATTAAAAAGCACGAAATTTACCTCTTAAACCACTTGACGTATGTTTCAGCATGCCTAAAACGATATTTCAATCAGTCATAATCTTGTTCCCTTTCTGCAAATGAAATATGAAATTCCCAATGAACTTGTTCTACAGTAAAAGGGACCTGACCAGATCCCCCTTTTCAGGCAAGTTCGGTTTGGTTTAATAATAGGCTATGTCCAGTTAGCTGTGACTGCAACGCCGTGTTAACATGTGTTGAATAACAGGAGGCCCATACAGTCGCAGCAGTAGCCATATCCACCAAAATGCCTAATAATTGGAGGGAAAACAAGATGGCTGGTCCACCAAAATATAATAATTGTCACTTTGTCTGCAAATCGTTTCTTTTATAAACAGAGCTCTAATTTACATTATACAATGTGTTATTCCACCTGGACAACCCGCCCTCCCACCATGGGCGGCTGACCGGCCTCGTTGCCAGCATCAAACTCTAGTTCAAATGTTGTAATTTCCATTGTCAGCTTCTACACTGTGTTGTTAAGTTTTGTTTTCCTCGACTAAGCTACTTCATAATTGGGTCTGAACAGGCCAATTACAGGTGCACATTGTAATACTAATAGACGGCAAGCAGGCAAAACAATCGTGAAATTCGGGTATTACTTACAGGATAAATAAAATAATCTAAGAATAACGAGACAAACTCTTAATTGTCAAGACAATTGATGTTGTTGTCTTACACAATAATTCGTAACATTCCTGCTTTTGAATTTGTATAATTTCTACATTTAACAGTCCTCCGCCGCCCCCAGAAAACAAATTAATAATAAATACACAAAAATAGAACAATAAGCAACCATCGACCCCGTTCGAAAAGTACACTAAAGCATATACTACTGTGAATGCAGTGGAAAAACGACTGTTTCTATATTTGGTTTATCATTTGACACTTCCAAGTTTTCAAATAAAGCAAAAACAACTAACAGTTATTTTGCAGTTTACTCTAACAGTGATTTGGTACATTGAGCATGTTTATGTCGATCATCATTGATTCGTTTACCGCGAGCCGTGCAGCGCTAAAGCCGTGGGACAAACGGGGGCACAGCTATAGATGACACGGTGTACCTCGAGGACGACATACTCTCGGAGATCAAACAGAAGTTCCGGGGAATCCTTCCAGGTCAGGGCACGGTCTACAACACAAGGATCACTGCCTCCTCCTTTCCCCTTCAAACAGGTGAAATCAACAACAAGAAGGCCGGAAGGTATAACGAAGGATACAAAGCAAAGACATACCCGACATACAGTAGGCCGTCGCAATATCAACGATCTAAGGACATTAATTTGCTAAAAGCAACCAAACGTTTTACCTTGAGGGAGTGATAACCAAGCAAACAGTCACGAAACCCAAATCAAGCAAATCGTTACTTAGCTTAGAAACTCAATTCGACAGAAACATTGTTTACGCATATACACCTGTCAGACAGAAAGAAAAAGCTGCAGAAATATCTTCTCCAATCGAGACGATCAAGGATTAAAGGGCGTTTACAACGTTGGTAATTGCCAAAGACCTGTATCCACACTTGATGTGACCTAACATATACATGAAATAACAAACCTGTGAAAGTTTAAGCTCAATCGGTTTTCGGAGTCATGAAGAAACAGTGAAAACCCCCATTATATGTTTAAACTTTTTTTCAAACATCGGATTTTATCCTGCAGGATAAATACTATTGTTTTCCTTATTTCCTAAAAACTATGGCATTTCAAGCAAAACTATTTCAAAAAAAGTTTTCCACCATGACCATCTTTACACCATGTAAGTTATGTGCAAATCTGTGAACATTTATATTTTCAATCTTAACAATGTTGTACACACCCTTTAAAGGCGGTGTCCGAATTGACAGCTACGGCTACGGCTACGGCTACGGCTACGGCTACGGCTACGGCTACGGCTACGGCTGCATCGCCTCGTCATCATGCGTTGAAGTATAGGGCGTCCTTAGCAACACCCTTAGCAACAGCCCTATCCATAAACGTAGCCGCTAATTCGGATACGGTCTTATTAATGATAATGCAGAAGAAAAACAAAACCAGACAGTATCAACACAACATCATCGGCATTCGCAGAAGGCTGTTGAATTCTGATGCAATAAGGAATGAGAAACGTTTCTGACACAAACGTTTATCTGCTTACCAAATTGTGGGGCATAATAACTGATGTCTTTTTACATAACCACATTACATCGAAGTGAAATTTTTCTCAAATTGCTTCGTACTATCGAAAGCTGCTCTACTTCTAAAAAGTAAGTTTTTATTGAAATTATTTTAAAGAGTGATTACCAAACGTAGGCCTATACCTTCCCTTTAAAACGATGGTCAAAACTGAGTTTTTATGGAAGAGTACACGTCTTATTCTAACTATCTTATTTATATAAAACGCATCTATGGCATTTGTTTTTTTGGGGAAAATCATGTTCAATGTATTAAGTTTTATTGTATAATTTAGTGCATTTTGGTTAGCTTGTGTTTGCCTGCATGGTTTGCAGATAAATTGATTCAAATGATTGTGTTTTTCGAAATGACACCTTTTTATATAGTAACATATGATTCTTCTCAGGGCGACTGGCACCTGTGAAAGTTTAAAAAAGATAAATCTGTCCACGTTCTGATTTTATCAAAGTTATACAAATTGTGTGGAATACACATACCAATAACCGTGCGTGATAAGAAACTGGTATTGCTTTGAAACCACATGATCTGATATATAGACTAAAGTATGCTCACCTCTCTCATGAGATTTGAGACGAGATTTCTAATTCTAATTGCAACAAAGATATAATTTTTGTGCTGCATAAAATGTATCTCATATGTGTGATCATTATCGAATACTTGTGGTCAAACCATCGGCATTTACTTCCCCCAATCATGCTTGTTGCGTTTGTTTTGATGTCCTGCACCAGCAGTCCGGCCATTCACCTATTTAGGGTATTAATTGTCTCTTGTGAATAGAGATGATTGCCTACTGATTTATGAATAGCCTTGGGCACAGGTGGACTATTAAGGCTTTCTTCACGATCCTTATAGATCAAAGCCCCCTCTAATTAGAAACGCTATGGGTCTGATCATGAAACATATTTTCCTTTTGACAGTTTTAGTAAATCTGGTTTGCTTTATTCATTTATTTATTCATGGTTTATATAAATCCTTCAACTTAGTTGCCAAAGGCAAAATTAAATTAAATTTATAGATAGTATTAAGAAAAGGTGGAACATTAGACCATAATCAATACATTTTACAAAAAAGTACAAACTAAAAATTGAGTGGATATACACACAAACAAGTGAGAATTATGCTTTAGAATCGCACAGGGAACCAAATTTGTAAGCCCACATATTATACACAGATGAACATGAGGTTTAAAAAGCAGCAATGGAATGCAGCAAGTATCTTGCTATGCCCAAGTCACATTTATAATACACAAACAAGCAATGTCTGTAGACCGTGAACAGTATAATAAAAGCATCAGATGGATCCGTTTCGGCATTATAAACATAATACCCTGATTTGAAAAAATCATATCTCAATGTTCGCCGCTAAAAGTCATTCTCACGGCCTTTAAAAACAATTAATGTCCTAACACAAATCACGAGTTGAGTAGACAGAACTTATCTAATGGATACCAAAATAATGTTTTCCTTTTGCTACATGACGGCGTGTTCATGTCCTCTCACTAGATGAGTTCCTTTATTACTTTTTTATTGGAAGTCATTAGGTAAAACGTAAAATAATATTTGGCAGGTGCTGTTAATGAAATACGACTGATTATAAATACCGTCATGCACGACTATACATTAAATGTTAAGATATATGTGTGAACAACATCGCCACAACACATATACTAATCGCCAAATACACCAATATGTACTGATGGAAAGTTATGAATTATGTTCTTTCAGTTCCGAGGAGATAACCAAGACATCAAATCAATCGACAGACCAGAGTTGGGATCGAATCCCATGATGAGCCAAGACATGGATTAGGTCTACCTCATGAAACTACCAAATGATGACAAAAAAACCTCCCTCGCGCCCACTGACATCTCAATAAGAAGGAGAGAACGGACGGGAACTATTGAGGTTATCCACACCGGGAAAGAGGTCACAAAGCCTACCCCCGGAGGTCGGGCTTACCGGACCCCGTGAGATTGGCTTGGTGCATGGAGAGGAGCAAGAAAACCGACGCCACGGTGGATCTCATGAAAAAAAGCGAGAGACTCACCAAGCATTCCGGGATTGTAATATTTCATTAATATATCAAATGAACGCTGGAACAATATAATCATCTTAAAATCAAATATAATGTGTTTTTAGTTCCCTTTAAAGGGGGGGGGGGGCACAGAGTGGACAAGGCAAATTGTTTATATAGGCCTATATATGTTGAGAATTAAACCTTCAAACTACGAAAATATCACTGAAACAGAAACTTATTCTATTTTCTGTAAAGAGAGATTGGAATCCACACGATTATATACGACACTTTCCTGATGGCATAGCAGGTAAGAATAATAATAGTTCAACAATCAAAATAGAATCAGAGAAAACAACGTACAATCTGGTTTCGTTTTGACCAGACTATGTCAATCAATTTGGGGTTGAACAATGAAACAATTACAACAGTGGGATTTGATTCTGTAACCTTTGGCGGTCTTCCTATTTAGCCAATTACTTGGTTCGAGGTGCCAGTCAGAATTAAGTAAATTTTTCTTTGTTCAACCCAAAATTGATTAAAAATTCAAAAAAACAACGTCCGACTTGAATATTTCAATCACTAACATTTCTCAGGATACTTTTTACATCATTTTTATACCAAGTCAAAATTTGAGTTTTGAGTACGTACGATAATACGTTTGATGCCAGGACCACTGTCGGGTTCGTATTTCGTTGATCAAATTAAGCAAATCATTACCGGTACATAAGCAGGATTAGTTTTGTTCTCTCGGGAAATAAGGCTTAACAACCGGATTTGCAATTCGGACCTCAAAGAGCAGAATTCACTCCCGAGCGTACTCCCGTTGTATTTTGAAGATAGGGTCATAGATTGGTTTGTGTCAACGTAATAATAATAATAATAATAATCTTTCTCAGCTCCCTGGGAAGTATACAGCCCTGGGCTGCCGTAGCGCTCCGAAGGCTTTTTCAATCACAAAATCAACCTCTTCCCTTGCAGGTACCCATTTATACCCCTGGGTGAATGCTGATTTAAAGGCATTTAAATATAAAGAAAGATACAATAAAAGTCATTATGTGAAAGTTTCAGCTGAATACAGTGTCTAGTTTCTGAGAGAAAACAGCAAGAGACTGTCACTGTATTTTCACACGAACGTCGAATCCATCCATGTTTGTGGATTCAGCAGCATTCGTGAACGGACACTATCCCTCAGAAACCCGAGAAACCATTCATGCATGGATCGTTCCCCAAACTCAAAAGTTTTGGGGGTGAAAAATTATCCAAACCATATTACCTCGAAGGGAATCCTTTCTCAAAATATCCTATTATGCAGAGCTTCTCAGCAATTAAGTAGTTATGGTCTTAATTGTTTGAGTATACTTACCAATCTATAAGACCTCACCTTTAACCATGTAGGCTAATATTGTTTGTGTACCGTAAACCGTAATTCTCAAAAACCCACGCGCGAAAGTTGATGCCCTTTACGCACTCACAAATCATCCCATTCCCATTTATATACTCCATATCACATGACGTTCTTCATCCTAATACATCTCCAACATAATATATATCATTCTCAACAGCGGCGCCAAAATTTACATAGGTTCCCCTAAGACCCTCGGACAACTACAGAAATACTATCTCCTGAAAGACAGCTCTATGTCTTAAGCCACGAAGATCGCCTCATTTTTAGCCGACCCGAGTGAGAATTCATTGCGAACTGGCTGAATCTTTGACGCCAGTGTTGACATTATTTCGTGTTATCTTCGAAACAGTTTACGTAAAAAAATGTCATTCCGGTAAGTTGGTTTTGACAGTTGCGTGACATTGTGATGAAGTCACTCGTGAATTATCTTCTGTTTATTTCACCGCGGTCAAGTTTATTGCCACATATCAATAAATATCAATAACTGTGTCCATTGTTTCCTAAACAAGTTTCCTTTCATGTAATCAAATGCGTTACTAAGGGGGGTGTTGAACCCCACCTACCCCATGAAAGAAAGAAAAAGACTACAATAAAAAATAATAAAAACAGTGGCGAAAGAACAAAAAAAACAAAAAAACATCAACATCCCAACACCCCAGTAATCAAAAAAAAAAAAAAATCACTCCCTCTGAGCATGGGGTGGATAGACCAGCCCAACATCTCCAGGTTTTTACCGGGTAACTTTTCATTTTGCACACTCCCCACGATGTGTTCACACGCTATTACAGGGGGCGCTATATTGACCACATTATATTTGTCTCTGAAGCGTCCACCAGCTAGTCGAAAACTAAAGAAGTATGATAAAAGAGTGGCCTACATCCATCGAAGTCAACTTTAAAAACCCAACTTAACCCTTGAGAATAGTTTGAATAGTCAGCGACCGGCAGGTATGCGCTAACAACCCAGTTCATAGTAACTTATAGCAGTAAAAACTGACTCTTTGCGTCAGATTTGAGCTTTAAAATTGAGTCGCATATGGACAGTATTGGTAGCACGGAATCTCAGCTCCAGCAAATCATTCTGGCATCAGATTTCACTCCGCATGCACAAGTGACCATTACTGTGGGCGAACAAATCGTTCCATTACTAATCGTTCCTTCTTATTCACTACTGGACCTTTCACACCCTTACTTTTCCTGCAGTGTTGAATGTTAAAACGCCAATTTCAGAATCATGAATTGTTAAATTGATTCATGTTGTTTCACAGACAATGTGTCCCCATTTTCACAAGTTAAGCCAATCTGAAATGTATGAATACACAATTTAGAAAACGCAAGTTACACGCACCAATCGTATAGAATATTGATATATATATTGTTTTGCTTTTAGATGCGACTACATTTTACCAGCATTAACTTTACAATGTTCTCTCTTTAGAGCACAACATTTCGGGTAAAAAAAAATTGTCGTTATACTTTCTTGAACACTTTTATATGATGATACAAAATAACTTCCCTTTTACCATTCCCTTTAAAAGATAAACATATTTTGGAATATGTTTTCTTTGGGTATTTCACATTTTTTTTATTCATTTATTTCAACATCTGTATGCATGAAGAATAAAAAGTGGTTCTGTGGGCCAACAAAAACACAACAGACTAAGAAAGGAAAAAAACCCAAAATTACTACTTAAAGTACAGTTTCGTATATAAACATTTAACATTTTCAATGGAAGGGTACTTTTTGACTCCAGCCTGTATGCTAGTGGCGGCAAACTGAAAAGACTGTTTAAAACACTCAACATTGAGAGTCTGTATTTCTAGTATATAGCCTACCATGCCTATCGAAGTACATTACATAATCGACTTGGAGCAAGCCCGTGAACACATTTATAAAAAAGACAGGCTAAATAAAATACTCTTCTTTGCTCTAAGTTCTAAGGTTTGACATAAAGAAGTGATTTTTGAAAGCAGGTTGGGGTATAAACACAAGTACCGACTTAACATTCAATGAGTCTTTTTTTCTGGTTCAATCAATTCCTTTTAATTACAGATTTAAAGAAAAATCATGTCAATTATTGATATAAATGGTGAGTATTCCAATGGGATCTTATCCGGACCCGTCATTTATATCTAGTGTGATTAGTCGACTAACCCATTTTTTATATTAATAAGCTGAACTATGCATAATTCATCGTCTGTAACAGAAGCCACACGAGCGGCCAATATAAGAGTATATATGCAATTGAGCTTGCAGTTGGCTACATAATGATTTATTTCATTGTTCCACAAAGTTAAAAGTGTCGAACAGAATGATGATACGTTATAGGGTGTCATGGCCGAGTGGCCGAGTCATCGGATTCAAGTCCTGGTGGTTTAGTCATCGGGGTGTGGGTTCGAGTCCCGGTCGTGACACTTGTGTCCTTGAGCAAGACACTTCGCTATTACTACTTCTCTTCACCCAGGGGTATAAATGGGTACATGCGAGGGTAGAGGTTGATATTGTGTTTGAAAAAGCCTTCTGAGCGCCACAGCTCGGGCTGTATACTCCCCAGGGAGCTGAGAAAGATTACAGGATTGTTATTGGCCCAATGAACAGGACACTAATGTAAAGAGCATTGAGACGTTAATATTGTAAAATGCGCTATATAAGAACTGGTTGTTATTATTATTATTAGAGCTAAACGGCCAATCAAAATGTCCTCGCCAGATAATGCTTCGTTCTGGTCTTTAAAATCAATATGAAATTGTATACACGTTTAAATCGAGGACTTTAGCAAAAAGAATCCGGTACCGTAACATGATACGGCGAGGACAGTCCCCGCTTCGCCTTTAAGACAAAACCATTGGGGACGTCGCTGAAAATAGATCCAAACAATAGGAGAACAAAGAGAAGTTCTAGATTTACTTCTTTACAAACATAAATGGGTGGGGTGATTTATGTGTATAAAAACTTATCCACTTATTTGTAAGTAAGAAATGTAATACCGAAAGATGCCTATACTAGAAAACTTTTATCCATCCAACTCCAATACTTGTTTTAGATACTTCTGATAAAACCTGGATAACAATTTATTGAAATAGTTTCTAACCCACGTCTGGTAAACATGTCACAATGTCCAAATTGCAGATCTCGGTCAGCCTAACTGATAAATCAAACAAAATGTGTATTTTATATGAATTATTCAAAAGCATACAATATATTGGCTATGCGGCCATACGTGCTCTAAACTGACCCCCATAGGGAAGGAAAAATTGAAAATGCATAGAGATAAATTGTAACTTGAAACGGAAAACGACATCTATTCTCGCTAAGGTCCGATGGGGTGGGGGGGGGGGGGGGGGTAAAACAATAAGAGAAGAAGTTGAATATGAAAGTAAAATTCAGATGGCCGCTGGTGCTTTGTCAGATTGGGTGAAAAGGGAACATTTTACGTGTTAAATACACCGTATGACAAGGGAACCGTAGTAGTCAAGACCTACCTAATATACAGTGAACAGCGCTCTGTGTTTTTAATTGTTTTCGTGTTATGTTGATTAAGTAGAATGTCTAAAATGTCAACTTTCATAGCATGGTTTAATCATGCATGGTTTAATGTTGTTTGGTAGATGAGGTTTAAGTCAGACACCGCGGCTTTAACGTAAAACATTTCTTTATAATACAGAGTCCAAATTCGTCAACAAATCGTTTACCATAATGATAAATTTGTTGATGCAGACTTTGGTTGTCTTAACGCAAGAATTGCCAAAGAATTTAGAGTGAATGCAAATAATAGCCCGATTGTCTTTAATAAACATTGTAATTAATTTGATGTAGGCCTAGTTGTAAGCGCTATAGTGAACATGTTCGAAACTGCATGGGGACGTTTACTGCAATGTGACATGTTGAAAGTGCTTTGTTTGGGTTTCCTGGTTTATGATCCAGCATGTTTCAAACAGAACTCGAGGACTAGGGATGATCGATCATGCTCTCACCGAAACCGAGATTGTCCTGCCCCGTTAAGGTGGGGGCGATTTGATCGAAGCGTAGGTGACGCACTTCTCGGAAATACCAAATGTAAACAACACATAGCCAGAAGCTTTATGTCGCAAAACAAAAACAGTGTGAAAAATAATAATAATTAAACCGAGAAATGATGTGCATAAACTTTTTAAATTTCCGCCTCACCTTCCTTCGGGTATTCTCTTGAGGACTTTATGTCAGATCTGGGATTTTTTGAGAAAATGTGTCGAACTGTTTCATTGAAAGTCCGTTGAGAGATCATTACAAGTGACAGATACAGGGGGTGTACATAACGACGTCTTTACTCTTTAAACCTAAGTGCGGGAGGTGTGATACATGATTAAACGGACGTGTATACAATGTAAAAGCACTAGCTTTTTTTCTAAATTTTATACCAGAAGCTGTTACACTAATTGTTCCCGTTGAACTGTCCGAACATTAAAATTGTCTCACTTCGATTTGCAAAAATGGGAATTATTTGAACGTGCGCAACATCAATATTGAAAAACATGCAGCACGTTGTTCTCTCGTGACAACCTAAATTTGATGAAATTTTCTGCTGTTAAAAATGACACATATTATGGAAAGTGTGAACAAGGTTCCATATGTGGAACATGAATGATTTTTTACAAATCTATCATGGTATTTAAGTCATGCATATGTTCTACAGTGTTTCTGAGATTGGTTACGGGGTTGGGTGGAAGGTTAGTTGGAGGTGGGTGTGATTGATTGGAGTTGGGTGGAAGGTTGGCTTGAGGTGGGTGTGATCGGTTGGAGTTAGATGAAAGGTTAGTTGGAGGTGGGTGTGATTGATTGGAGTTGGGTGGAAGGTTGGTTGGAGGTGGGTGTGATCGATTGGTGTTGGGTGGAAGGTTGGTTGGAGAAGGGTGTGATCGGTTGTAGTTGGGTGGAAGGTTAGTTGGAGGTGGGTGTGATCGGTTGGAGTTAGGTGAAAGGTTAGTTGGAGGTGGGTGTGATCGATTGGAGTTGGGTGGAAGGTTGGTTGGAGGTGGGTGTGATCGGTTGGAGTTGGGTGGAAGGTTGGTTGGAGGTGGGTGTGATCGGTTGCAGTTGGGTGAAAGGTTGGTTGGAGGTGGGTGTGATCGATTGGAGTTGGGTGGAAGGTTGGTTGGAGAAGGGTGAGATCGGTTGGATTTGGGTGGAAGTTGGGTGGAAGTTGGGTGGAAGTTGGGTGGAAGTTGGGTGGAAGTTGGGTGGAAGGTTGGTTGGAGAAGGGTGTGATCGGTTGGAGTTGGGTGGAAGGTTGGTTGGAGGTGGGTGTGATCGGTTGTAGTTGGGTGGAAGGTTAGTTGGAGGTGGGTGTGATCGATTGGAGTTGGGTGAAAGGTTGGTTGGAGGTGGGTGTGATCGATTGGAGTTGGGTGGAAGGTTGGTTGGAGGTGGGTGTGATCGGTTGGAGTTAGGTGAAAGGTTAGTTGGAGTTAGGTGAAAGGTTAGTTGGAGGTGGGTGTGATCGGTTGGAGTTGGGTGGAAGGTTGGTTGGAGGTGGGTGTTATCGGTTGGAGTTGGGTGAAAGGTTAGTTGGAGGTGGGTGTGATCGGTTGCAGTTGGGTGAAAGGTTGGTTGGAGGTGGGTGTGATCGATTGGAGTTGGGTGGAAGGTTGGTTGGAGTTGGGTGGAAGGTTGGTTGGAGGTGGGTGTGATCGGTTGTAGTTGGGTGGAAGGTTGGTTGGAGGTGGGTGTGATCGGTTGGAGTTGGGTGGAAGGTTGGTTGGAGAAGGGTGTGATCGGTTGGAGTTAGGTGAAAGGTTAGTTGGAGTTAGGTGAAAGGTTAGTTGGAGGTGGGTGTGATCGGTTGGAGTTGGGTGGAAGGTTGGTTGGAGGTGGGTGTTATCGGTTGGAGTTGGGTGAAAGGTTAGTTGGAGGTGGGTGTGATCGGTTGCAGTTGGGTGAAAGGTTGGTTGGAGGTGGGTGTGATCGATTGGAGTTGGGTGGAAGGTTGGTTGGAGTTGGGTGGAAGGTTGGTTGGAGGTGGGTGTGATCGGTTGTAGTTGGGTGGAAGGTTGGTTGGAGAAGGGTGTGATCGGTTGGAGTTGGGTGAAAGGTTGGTTGGAGGTGGGTGTGATCGGTTGTAGTTGGAACATTGGTTGGAGGAGGCTGTATAGCTGCTTGTATAGTAGCGTGACTGGACAATTTGTCGGAGTCGGGTGTGGATTGGTCAGGGTCGGGTGTGGATTGGTCAGGGTTGGGTGTGGTTGGGTCGAAGTCTGGTATGGTTTGTTGGAGTTTGGGTATGTTGATTGAGTTAGGTAAGGTTGGATTGGAGTTGGGTTGGAGTTGGGCTTAGTTGGGGCCGAGGTGGGCTTAGATTGGGTGGAGTTGGGCCTCTTGTGTTAGTTGGGTTGGAGTTGGGAGTGGCTAGGTTTAAGTTGGATGTGGTTGGGGTATAGGAAAGCACTTTGTTGACTCGATGTCTATTCATTTTCATAAAAGTATTATAATCATCAGACTAGACACGACTTTACTTGATGCTCAACTAAAGAATAAATGCATGCATTTCTGACATCAAATAATTGCCTCAGGCATGATGCTGGTTTTCCGTTTAACGATTAGACGTGGGCTTATTCTGTGCCTTGTGATTGCGAATTAAGTTAAAAACTCATTTGCAACTAAGTGACCCTGCGGCCACTATGATTATCGTAATCATCACACTATATAATAACACGAGCGAATGTGTATTTACATGTCGAAGAACCAATGTAAAAGTAAACATACTGCCGAATATAAATTGCTCTGCTTCTATGTCGGCAGTGTTTTCAAAGACATGGTGTACAAGTAATGCATTCTTTTAAAATGTCAATTAAGGTTTTCTTGAATCTAAAGCATAATTCAAGCCTCCTGTATTAAAAGTCTAATGATTCGTCTGATAGATAAGTTAACTATTAATTACACCGAGCACAAGTAGTTTTAGAGTGTTGTAAGGTTGTTTTATAAAGCAATGCACTTATTCTGCTTCATGTTTTAAACATTACCGATCAATACGTACATTACAAATTGTCAACAGCACTTTACAAAACTGTTGGTTTGTACAAATTATGATCCTCACAGACCTCTTGTGATTTTATTGACGGAAATTGAGTTGGATAAATGAATTTAAAAACTAACTCACTACAGCTGTTTCAGCTATCAATCTAAACAAACAACAAACAAGAGTTTTTCCTGCCAAAAAATCAATCACAATCGAAGCTCGACGCAAGAATAGACTGGTCCCTTCCAATATGATAACGGTTGTAACTGATATGTGGTATCCAGGGAATTGAACATAGTTGGCCTTGGCAATCACACCGGACGCTAATGGGTGCAGAGGCGACGGGTCGTCATCTTAGACCCAACCATTCTACTCACGACACCCGGGGGATTGTTCCTAATACATTCCTGATCACAATAATATGGGAGAAATTTTAAATAATTCATCAACGTAACACTTCCAGCTGTCAATGGGGTTCTTCCACCTCGCACTTCATCAAACCTTCCCATGAAACCCATAAACCATACTTCAAAAGACACTGATAATGTCACCATAATGTGATTTACCTAACCATGCTATACAGCCATACTGTTTTATTTCCATATTCATATCAATGTCGCTAAACCGAGGCTGGACAGAAATTTATAGTCTGGTGCCTTTAACTTTGATAGAGTTGTATATCAACCTGTTTTAGGATCCGGTCGGTGAGTTCGGTTTGACAGCCCGATATGAAGTTTAGAAAATATGTCAAGGTCCTCTTATAATGTTAATGTATTTAGGTGCAACAACATTTTGGTCTACTTTTCTCAACCTAAAGTCGTCCCTATAAATTTAACCCTTCTTAAAAGCTGGCAAAGTTATAATTGTTGTTCCGTATGCAAACACACGAAGGAGAGGTACCGGAAAACAACAAAATACTGGTGAACAAAAATCTAGTAGATCGAGTCAGAACCGAGAAGACATAAAGCACAGGCTGAAATCATGTCACTGATGTAAGCTGACTGAGCTACAGCAGAGCGTAAAATGAGTTCCGTGTTGAGTACGATGACGTTACTCCATGGGCCAGAGGTTGATGGCTCCGGCAGCAATACGTTTTGACTGGGGTCCGTGACGATGACTTTCAGACAGTGTGTCTTATGGAACTATAGGGACTTTGTTAGAATTGATGTGACAATGCAAAAGAAAAGAAGAAAAACCGAATATAACCCAAACTATTGAAATAAATTATATAAAAAAATAAAAATCATTCTTAATCTATAGGCCTATGCCAATATTTACCATCAAAATTATGTAATTCTTGCTTCGTGAATAGTTGTTTAGCCCTATCTATAATACAACGGTGAAAACCTAACATTATTTGCTGACCTATCTCATTTGCCGACGCCCATCGTCTTCTGGAAGATGCAGCAGTAACATGTACAAATACAATTATCCAACCCACAAAGATTTGTGGGCAAAAAACAAGGTCTTTTATAAACAAAATGTGGAACATTCGAGAAAAAAATCTCCCTGGATATACTCCACTTAAGTAGCCATATATTTAATTATTAAACGCATTTTAAGAAAGGTGTTCAGCAAAACATCGCTTGATATAGGCCAAGTTCGAAAATATTTTTTTTTTTCTACTCCGGAGGTTCACTGAAGTAGCATGAATTCATAAAATTATGAAAACAATTTTTTCCTCAGTAAAACAATATATATGAAGGCAATATACAAAAATTGCCACCCCCTTAATTTTTTAAAAAAAATAAATGAATAAATAAATAAATAAACCAAAAAACAAACACACTCACACGCAGCTCTGTGTTGCAGTCACTGTGTGGACATTCCTTTCTTCTTACTTAAGGAAAATCCTAAACACTGTATATAAAACACTATGTGGACGTGTGTAAGTCCACATAGTGTTTCAAGTCCCTGCATTATGTGGACCTCTTTTGATCTCAGGTCCACACTTCGTATGCGTTAAAACTCTCAATCAAACAGACCTCAACAACTGTTTTGCTCAACTTATACGATTGCTGGTTCACTATACTGAAACCTTTATAGTTTTTAAGGGGGAAACTGGATGTGTTTTTGTTGCGGAAACCAACCACGCCATTGGGTGAAGTTAACATGCATATCAAGTTAGCCAAAGAGTCTTGAACTTACCAAAAATGTTAACAATTTTCTCCGGTTTCCCAGCGCCCTTTGAGTCTGGTCACATTCATTTATTGTTCGATTTTGACCTATAAATTTAAAGCGAGTTTTGTGCACAAAGTCACAGCAAAGCGCTTCTTTATCAGCAAAAATACAATGTGTCACAAAAACTATTGTGAATGAACTAGGTTATCCTGCAGAGATGTGTTTTCATTCTGTCTGTTCTATTTAACTTTGTGTTTATAAGCAGCCCCATTGGATGTTCACATTTATTGATGGCGAGTATTCACCAGTATAAAACCGCCTGCCCGGAGCCGGTGGTCTGAGGGGAATATCGACTTTTTGTTTGCCTCTAGAACATTGTTCTACATTTCCCCCTACTGCAGTCTGTGAGGTTTTGTCGTTGTCTAAAAAGCCCACAGGGTTACAAGAAAGGCTTACCCAAAAACTCGACAAGTGGAATCGTTTACCTATACATCAATTTTCCAAAAGAGTGGCGTAACTAAGGACGGGGGGGGGGGGGGGGGGGGGGGGGAGAGCACGCCCCCGCTGCCCCCCCCCCCCCCCTTTGAAATCTGTAATTTGGGGAATGGAAATTTCTGGAGTAAAATAATATTTTATACGTTTTATGTGATAATTTCAATTTTATAACAAAACTATTTTCATTTACACTAACGCCAGATTATCTTATACAGAATAGTAAATTACATTTTTTTTAAAGCGCTGAAAAGGGGCTTGTTAAGAGAAGTCAAACAGAAACTTTGCCAGAAGTGCCCCCAAGAAAATATTTCACCCTAGTTTACGGCGCCGTCCAAAAATAGAGCAATCGCTGAAATCAGCTTTTTAGAACACGTTATCTGCATGGTTTACACCCATGGAAACAAGAGCATTTAATTTAATCTCACTTACCACTGAATATACTGGGAGCTGATAAGATTTACATCTTCGGAAAATAGACTAAATCGTTATTATCGAGAAACCGATTTACGATACTTTCAATCAAAAAGTTCATTGCTTGTTCAGTTTATGATTTCCAAATAACAGTCTCTGTCCGAAATACTGTAAAAGTGGAGAAACTAAACGACATGAGTCTGCATACTGTCTTATTTAGATTGCTGTATAATCGAAACAAGCAATTGGATAGTACGAAAGAGCATTAAATCTCTGACCCAAACAATATCGGGGTCAGTTTACATTGAAGAAATTTGCACTGGTTGGTTTGAAAATGTTTGATTGAATGGAACAAATATCATAATATCTTGAGAAAGTATCGAGGCTAAACTCTAGAAGAGATGCTGAAATAATTACACGCCCCTGGAGATATTCACCCTTTTTAATCATGCGCTACCCAAACAATTTGCATATCATTAAGCGCATTTCGTACTAATTAAAAATTACATTTCCATCCTTTTAACGATATAAATATCGATGGCAAAAATACATTTTCAGCCTTGATGATTTTATAATTATTCCTTATCAGTAAGCAATTTCACTATTGTTTAAGCGCGAGCATAAGTATATAATTTGGCTAACAGAAGACTACAAGAAATACGACTTTTGGCCTTTTAGACCTCGGTCTAGAATTTCTGAAGTATAGCTCGTTAAGTTCTTACCATGCCGATGACAAATACTTTGAACCAAGAGCTTCTGTTTCAAAGGGGAACTTTTTAAAATAAACGCTTGCAGGGTGTAAAAAATAGTCATATAGACGTAAGTCCTGAATTTTGGAGCAGAAAAACATCCCTTTGAAGGTAATCATCTGAGTTAGAACTGCCACGCAATGAACCACTGTGGCCAAAGGCAACATGGGGAAAGAAAAAGGAAAATCAGCCAACGAATGCATGACAAATATGCCCAATATGATGCAGAGAAATCAACAAGCGTATAAATGTGCAGAACCCTTATCGAATTATGAAGTGCATTCAGTCGCATCGACCACCTCCACAAGACTGTTCGTCTCAATAAAATTATGACAACCCACTTCGATGGTTCCTGAAAAGTTTACTCCTGCATTTTGGCCTTTCATTTTAATTAAATCAGAGCAGAACATTGATTCGAAATTCTCTATTTGTTTTCAGTATCGAAATCAACACAGCTGCACAAATTGTTGTGATTTAATTAAGTACAATATTCAATCCAAATCTTACGGACAATCGTTCATTCCTTGATGCATTGAGGTTTCGCGTAGACGTGGACGGGGCCTGTTCATGTTGCAGAAAAATAAACCCATCTCCACCCATTTTTTTGTTCATCAATATTATTATAGTTCCCATGAATAAATTACGTTTAAGTTCAAATATGAACTTCGTTTGATTGGTATTATGTCTATTAAAGGGGCACATGGTCTTCAGATTGGGCGTTTTGTGCAACAAAAGCGTTTGCTATGAAATTAATATGGTTGGAAAGATATATACAAAGTAGATTAAAATGATGCACACAAATATCGCTTGCCTCAACAAAATGGTGGACCGTGTTCTGTTGCTTGTATTTCAAAAGTCAAATTTATGTTATTTTAAGCACTGCTCATTTATTACAATGTACTGTGGGTGTTTTGAGCATGAACAACTCTTAAAAAGAGGGATTCGGAGTAATTCCAAACAGCAACATTTTGAGAGATTCGAAGGGAATGTCCCTTTATTATCGAGGAAAACCAACGCATGTTCAACAACTGAACCATTAATAGGTGTATAGACTCTGTATCTAAAAAGCTATGCATTGATTACTGTGAAACTGATGTTTTGGAATGTTTTTTTCTTATACATTTTATGTATTTTAGTATCAATTAAATATCTTAATAGTGGAATGATCTGAAAACAACTATATACCTATATACAGTACAAAGATCCCGAATGATTAGTGTGGTTTCGCATTGCCGTTGACCAACACGAAAAAAACACAGAGACCTAAAATCTACAATACCCTCTCCTCAAGCATGGTAACTCCACATCCAAATGATACTTAGATAAAATTTACATGCACGTGCCATATCTTACAAAAATAGCCAGGCAACTTCCCAAATAGGAGTTTGGAGAATATGGTTTAAGCACATTTTGTTAATTATCGAAAAAATAATGATTGGTTTTAAATCATGTTTGAAGCTTACAGCTTATAAAGTACAAATGCCGAGAAAATTATGCATCTTTAAAACTCTCAAAAATTACCAGTGGTTGTTTCGATTGCCGCAACGAACGTTTCGAAATCCCCGAAATTTTTCCCCAAAAATTCAAATATAATCTTATCTGATGACATTTTCCCAGGTTGGGTTGGTGGTGTGTTACATTTATTACCTGATAACAATTTAGGGCATGGGACTTCCACCATTGCCAACCCCACCCCAAGCATTTTTTTCAAGCAGTAGCCTAAATCCTCCAGCATCCTTCAACTCGAAATAGCAAAGGTGAAAGTGACTAAAATGTTAAATAATATCATTCTTCTACTCATAGCAATATAAGTCTACACTTTATACACGTCAGAATTGTATTACTGTTACCTTCCAAGGAGAACTTCACCAACATGTCCCAGAAGAGAGAACTTAACCATTATCCTCCAGCATGACAAGGGAGAACCTAACTATCCTCCAATATGACAAGAGAGAATACTATCCTCCAATATGACACAGGATAATCTAACTATCATCCAATATGACGTTACGACTTAACCATTATGACTTAAGTACTACCGTCCAAAATAACATGGGAAAACCGAACTATCCTCCATAGTATGCATTATATGACTAAAGCATTATGACTTATTAAACTATTATCCTCCAATATAACATGGGAAAACCTAACTATCACCAATATGACAAGGGAGAATTTCACCATTACCCTCCAATATGACAAGGCATACTTAACCAGTAGTCTCCAATATGACAATGGAGAACCTAACTATCCTCCAATATGACCAGCGAGAACTTTACCATATTTATATCCTCCAGTAATGATACCAAGGGAGAACTTGGCCATTACCCTCCAATATGACAAGGCATACTTAACCATTATCCTCCACTATAAAAGGTGAGAATTTAACCATTATCGTCCAGGATTATTAGGGAAAACTTAAATTTTACAACATCAACGAACCTGCGGTAACACCACTACTTGCCGGGTAGATTATGTTCTTTTGGGAACTTGTCTTGCTATTTTTTCTACTGCCGCGAAGTAGATTTTTCGGAATTCGGGAGACTTCTCAGTACTCAGTTTCTGAAAAGAGCTGTCCTGCTTATAATACTAGCTGGGCGGAAATAGGCAATCGGCAGGGACTATTACTTTTTTATAAATAGTGGATCGAAGGGAACTTCTCGTTATTGACTTCATGGTGTTATCGCTAACCAAATATACTCTGATACCTCACCATGCAATGCCTGAAATCCATACCATCAAGTCTTCTACCCTAGATCCCCTTAGAAGAGTTTCTCCTCTCAATGTTTAAGTACCAACCGAGCCTTTGTTTCGAAGGGCCATCAACCTTTCAAGTCCTCAAAAAAAGCTAAAATCTACAGAACCTGATACCCTCTGAACCGTTACTCGTCACTACAAATACAGACCTATAGTGTAGTGGGTCTGGGAATCATACAGCTTTGCTGAATGAATCTCATTGAAACTCACATTTTGAAGTGGTTACCGACCACACGAGTATTAAAAGCTGAATTCTGTACAGTATTGTATTTGGAACGGTATCACATTCACCTCTAACTCCTGCCCCCTCCCCGCCAAACCTGTACTTTAGTCCAGTCAATAGTTTTGTGCCACAGTGATAAGGTGCAAAGAACATGAATGTCAACACGTGCTCAACATTGCTGGAGCGGGTAGACTAATTCACACATCAGCATTTTGTAACGGGTCTTAAAGATGCATCTCACGAGTTTTTCCCCCATAAAGTTATAGAAAATGATTATTAATTAATCTACAAAGCTATTTTTAAATTGGTCGAAGAAGTTTAAAACATTGATTGAGGACCTGAATGAAAAGAAAGTGGTTTACGATACAGACTGTCACTGTTGGGACACCCTACATAATTTCACCTTACCAACAGCCTTGCACAAACAAAGACTTGTAACAAGTAAATGGTGCGTGGACAGTCAATGCAAAATATACTTTTTATCAGAAATGTGTATGTTATTGTTGTGTAAAATGTTTGGCAAATCAACCCTTCTGCCCCCTTAAACAAAGAGTCCCCATACGCTGTGCATTGTGCGTGGCAAACGCAGAATAATTGTTGTTGGTGTGTTTTGTTGTTGTTTTCAGAGTACGATCGGAGAAAAACTATATAAATCCTTTGGTGTTTTGGAGTCAAATCTGGAGATGTACCTTAAAGCAGAAAACATTGCTTATACATTTCTGCTCGGCACTTGGCAGGAAACCAGTCATAAATGGACATTTATCTCGGCGGGGCTAGCGCAAAGGAAACCCCCTAGCCAAGAAATAGCTGTACCTGGAAGCTCATGAACATGTGGGAGGGGTAGGGAGCCAGACCACTAACTACGTTGTTGTCATTGCCGGTTTGCCAGTCGGTGCACCTCGCTGTTCGAAACCGCTGTTTCAAAATCGCAACATTCCAATACTCTGTGTACGTTCCTTCCCCCGATTTGTACTGAATTTCTTGGTAATTAAATAAGATTTATGTCAATACATAGGAATACCACTTTTATATTGACGGTGCAATTAGTTTAAACAATTTTTGTGACAAAAATTACAAAAAACGAACCCCCCCCCCCCAAAAAAAAGAATTAATATGCAAAAAAAAAATCTCACTCGAAATTTCTATAGCCATCCCTCGACACACAAAATCCCAACAAAATCATTTCGTTTCCTCAAAATATGATTTTATTCAATCATAATATTATTTTTTATTTTGTGAATGAAGTGTGTAACGAAATAGATTGTTCCTAGAAAATACGTTTTCGTTTTCTCGAACACGCTTTCTTTCTTTACCCCAAAATATGATTTCATTCACAAGAAATACGCTTTTGTTCCCTAAAAAAACGCTTTCGTTCCCTGAAGATACGCTTTCGTTTCCTTGAAATATGATTTTGTTCGCCAGAATTATACTTTCGTTCCATAAAAATTAGCTTTCTTTCCCCCGAAATGAGATTTCAATCCCTAAAAAAAAGCTTTTGTTCCCTCTAAATACGAATTTGTTCGCCCGAAATATACTTTCGTTCTATAAAAATATGCTTTCGTTTCCTCGAAATACAATTTTGTTCGCTTAAAATATACTTTCGTTTCCCAGAATTGCTCTATCGTTCCCTCAAGATAGCTTTCGTTCCCCTGAAGTCCAATTACAACAATTTGTTACATTACCTTGTGAGGGGCGACTTTCAGAGGGGGCGAGTTTGTATGTGAGGGGGCGACTTTGTAATTGTCGACTTTGCTGGGGGCGAGTTGACTGGTTTCCGTGTCCGTTGTTTATACACACTTTCAGATGGATAACGTAGACTGGATCCTCATGCCTTGCCATAGTAAAACATTTACATAAACAGAGCACCAGTCTACTTGCAACATTTCGAAGCATTGTACCCCGTAAATTTGATACTTGCAACGGCTGGTAAAGCGTATACGCTGACCTTTGACCGATTTTGTTTTTTCGGTCATTTTTCGATAATTAAGTGATTTGTTTGTATAAAAAAAAAAAAATAAAAAATCTAGAAATAATTGTCTATGATTCTACATGACTAAATTACGTTAGCAGTTAACCGGTGTGTCCCTTTAAGCAAATTGGGCCGAGAAATGCATTTCTTCTTTTATTTACTACAATAGTGTCATGGGCTTGACGCATAGTGAAAAAAACAAAAACAAAAACCACCCCAACCCCAATAAACCAACAAAGAATAGGGAAATACGCATGTTCGTGAAAGAGAGTATAATTGGAGAGCTATAAAGATGGGGGAAAGATTATGGCAATATTTGTCTGCAAGTTTGGGATATTAGTGATAGCAAAAGGCACAACGAGTGTTAACAGTATACATGTAGGCCTAGTGGGGAGAAAGTATAGAAGTGTGATTTCTGGAGGTCGGTGAAAAGATTAATGCATATTCTACAAAGTGTTGAAGATAACATATTGCGGGAAAACATGATACAGGTAAGTAATGCCAAAAACCCAAGGCAGTGCAGGAAAAAAACTCAAAGATTTCTTTCAAAGTACAATTTGTAAATCTCTGCGGAGGATGATATCACTTCCATCATCTATATTTGGACTGCTGTAGGACACATGATTGTGAGGAAACTTGGTATTCTAAGGTGATTCGGATCACATTTCTGATGGACTGAGGGACATAGATCAAAATCTAGAAGCGGGAGTGAAGTTCATCGACATTTGCGCGTTCAATGAAACAACAAAACGCACCGGCTTTTATTGGAAGACGAAAAGAAAAGAACAAATTAGACAAAACCTTTAAAGTACATTTACTGTAAGTATGATTTGAGACTTTGCATGATGGGAGTATATTATCAGATAAGGTTTGCGATAGCACCATGTGTAAATCTCTTTTGAGTAGTGGCGGTTCTGAAAAGAACCGACGGTTGACAGCTCAACATTTCGATCAGTATGCTCTGAACTTCAGGAGAATGCTGGACTCTGTTGCTGGATGCTGCTTAAGTACGGGAAACCAATTTTCCTTTGCTCATTTTTTCTTCCCAATCAATTACTGAATATGCGAACCTCCTTTAGGACTTGTAACCAACACATTACTCATCTTGAAATAAATTTATGGTTCTATTTGTCTCTCTACCAGAACTAGAAACCAATTCCCCCGCTAGATGCTCAGACTTTCTTTCCAATCAATTACGAAAAGCCTCTCTCTAGGACTTGAGTAACACCCATTGCTCTTGATCGTCATGGGATTAATTTATGGTGATACTTGTTTGGGGGATTCTTACCAGAAAAAAATAAGTTCTCTTGTCCAACTTCACTTACCCAAAACGTATTGTGATTTCAACAACATCGGGTGTTTAAGTTGATGAAGATTTAACTGTACAAACTATGAATAGAAACATAATGAAAATTCGTAAAGGGGCTCTGATATCTTTTCATTTACTAGGATTACCGCGCCAGTGCACCAGAACACAAATTGTAAACATCCATAAACAAAGCGCAGTTTGTTGTGCCAGTTTTAAATACAAAGAGACTTTCCTGGTGATTGACAAGCATACAACTGATAAAGATGTTTCGCACGCGATCGAAAAAACAGAACCGAGTCTTCGTTCACCCCTAGTTTTTCAATCCGGAGAAGGTCGTGAATTATACGACTTGCCGCTCTGCGATGTGGTCTGCGGATTGAATATTGAAAGACATTAATGAAGTAATGTTGAAGTATGGGCTGAAAAAGAAGCTACCAATTTGAACAAAGGCTGGAAGGAAAAGTATAGTCTGATCTCTTTTAAAAAGTATATATTTGAAAAAACAAAAACAAAACAGGTGATCAGACAAAGTGACCACAGTTAAGACACCAGTCGTTACAATGTTATTTAAACCTTAATTTACCTTATTTGATGTTTATTTATTAATTTATCTTTTAAGTTTGCCTAATACTTATTTTAATTTGCTTTTCATTTCCATACTTTATTTGTGTTATTACTAATTCCCCCCCCATTTTTTATTTGTTTCTGTTTTTATTTATTTGTATTCAGTCATTTATTTATTTGTTCGTTTTTTATGGGGGTGATTAATAAGGAAACTAGTTTTCATTCAAGCAATCAAATCTCAAATTTGTATAACCTTTCCGAATTAAAACTATTGCTTGATAAGTCAGCCGATCGATTGGTACCGTGTATCTGATTACATTCGTATTAAATGTCTCGATCTTTTTAAAAGACCTTTCCAGTGCGACCACCCCCTGATTTTAGGATCGATCCATGCAACCGTACGTCACAATCAACGCAACACGTATGCTGTTAAACATGGCACGCATATAAGTTCACAGTGCTAAACAAAACAAAAACTATAACTCAGTCCAAATCTACGGAAGCGTATTGCCGCCACATGAATAAAAAAAAACCCTGATTTATCGTGTACGTACACGATAACTGTACGTACACGATAAATCCACCGTATACGTACACGATAAATCCAAACTGATCGTGTACGTACACGATAACTTATCGTGTACGTACACGATAAGTCCAAGTTCGATGCGGCATTCTGCGAACGCTGTCATCATACGTGTAGTATGATATTGTGCACATGTACATGTACAAGGACCTTGCCCTATGCGTGTACATGTACACCATGGACAGTACATCGTGTACATAAACACGCACGTGTGTGTATGGGGCACCGTTTGTCAATTAATTGTTTAGTGTTTTTTGACATGTTTTTACCATGGTTTGTAACAATTAGATGTAAACCATAAACATTTCTGTCAATTTTTGTTGTTGTTTACATACCATGAATATACAATCAAAGCTTATAAATTATGGTTTATAAACCATGAAAATTAAATTCATCATAAAACATGGTTTGACCATGAAAATGTAAGCACCTTAAAAACATGGTGACATGCCGAGAAAAAATTAATTCGTTTTCTCGCGGAAATAATTTGCCAAATTTCGTTTTCTCGTAGAAATAATTTTCAAAATTTCGTTTTCTCGTGAAAATAATTTAGAAACATAACATTTCTAAATTGTGTTTCCCAACATGATACATCGCTCCCACAAGATCATTATCTTGTTCCCACAAGACAACACATCGTGGTTTAGCCCAAAAATCTGACGTCACATGCTGCATAAAAATGTATAGTTTCTTTCACAATACTAAAGACAATAGACCGTGAAAGTCTCGCGCGTAGTTGAACATTTTTGACCCACGTATGCTTTCACACGCGCTATAAACAAACTTGGGCACCTCAACGGGTCACAAGTTCGAATAAGTGCGAGACTTACACGGCTTGTTACTCTTCGCACAAATTATTTTGCAGGGAATTAACTCGGCCCACTATATAGAAGTTAATTAGTTGATTTGTATTGGTACAATTTTCAATAAAGACTACGTATAACCGCTAGCTATAGGCTTAACTCAACTCGCCCCCCTAAAATAAACTGTATCCCTTCATGTTAAAGACAACGGCAACAATTAGTGATCTTTGCTGAAATTCATTTAAAATGTTTTCAATCAATAAGGAAATTGAGATCACAAGCTAGAGATTAAACAGATATTAATTGTGAAAAAAACATCATTTTGTACCCTTCTCCGGTACTTTTCAGAAAGATTTGCGAAAAGCCCTGTTACGTCATCACTCATGTTTCTAGGTTTCCAAAACCTTGAGGTTGGGGCCTAACTTTTTGATCGATAAATACGAACAATTCAGAAGTGAACAAGTTAGTATCAAAGTTACATTTAAATGATAAACAAACACATTAAAAACAAGTTTAAATAGCATTCCCATAAAAAAACAAAGTCGCTCAAGCACCTGTTTAATGTTTCTTTTCCGAAATCCCACAGATTGAATTAGAATTATTCTGGCCACTAATTTGTCTAATTAGTCATTAATTAGCAGATATTTTACAAACAAATCCAAAACCCGTTCTCAGCAAATGTATTAACTCAGAATGTTACTATTAAGGCACGCGTATAGATAGAAAGCTTATAGTTTAGCCCACTTCAATTGTATGCTAGTTAAGATTGAACTAATTTTACAAACAATCAAATAACCAAAAACATGCAAAACCATGGCTGCTTTGAAAATGGATCATTTACCATTTTGAATTGGCTATTTTTAAAAATTCCATTTTGGGAAAAGGGTCGTTAGGCCCTCTTAATTTCAAAAAGTTGAAAGGATAAACTAGGTGGGGTTTTTTCATTCGGCGTTATGTTTGATGTTAAAATGATAATTTTCTGGCCGTTCATCAGAGCGTATTTATGGGTCAGGCTGCGGAGACACGTTGCGTGACCGGCCGCAGCACGCTAGGCATACGTTGGGCATTCGTTCATTGGCGCTGGCCATTCGTTGAACGTTCAGCTTTCGTTGGGTGGACGCTACGCAAGCGCTGTCATTCTTTACACCGACGCTAGTTAGACGCTCAGCATTCGTTTCTTATTCGTTGGGCATTCGTCTTTTACGTCATGAGGTCGCTTTGTTTACCATAGGCTCATCGATTATTCTAATACAATATTGACTTGATATAATTTAAATTACAAACATGGAATCTGACTGGCAAACTAACGTCGTTACTGCCGTTGTGAATCGAAGTTACTCTTACTAGTAAAGTAGTCTCAGGTTAAACAAACATTAATCATTTGCTGAAGATAAGGTGTCAAATTGCTTTGAACTTTGTTTCGTAGATGCTAGTAGTAAACACAATCAAGTCAATTTTGTCATCATTCAGCAACACGTGACTGAATAGCCTACTTCTATAAATGTTTTCATCATTTGGTGGCTTGTCATAATAACACAATCTATGTTGCATGACCCCCAAAAAGTTCAATTTGGGCCTATTTAGTGTATAGCATGTGCCAAACTCATTATTTGTAAACCGACAGTTACTTTGACTAATAATGTTTTGGGGTCATGCAATTAATAGATTGTGTAATTATGAGAGTTTATTACAACCTGTGGGTTCTTTGCCTCAACTTTTGAGGAGACTTCAGTAAATTATTAGGCTTTAAATGTTTTCATATTTTGGCTTTGGAAGTGGCGAGAACGTTCATGAAACTGGCAGCAAGTCAATAAGGGAAAAAGCACAGGGAGGGGAGGGGGTTACTTTCTGGGGTGATTAGAAAAAATTCCAAACACCTGACCCTGCCAACCTTTGAAAAGAAATTTGAAGTTTAGTTGTCCAAAAAGATATCTGATTAGTTTTCAAGAGGCTGAGAGATTTTAAATATTTGTTGAATATTTTAGAATTTTTAGCATTTAGCGTTGGTTGCTACGGGATCCGGGGAGTTTATTTAGTGTCAGGGTGCACCCCACCAAATATGGAGAAAACAGATCGTCGTCCTCATTAATATTTTGTAGGCCCTCAAAATATTCCCTATTAGACAGATTTGAAAGCCCAATAAAAGGGATATAGTATCAATATTTTGCCCGGTTGTGACCTGGGGGTTGTTGACTTCCAACTTGAGTTGACATAGGCCCTGAAATAATTGGTTCTATTTGCCGAGAGGTGTAGAGACATTTTTAATGATTGATGCCCGGACGTTTGGAATATTACACCGGTGCAGGGTGTTTTTATTTGAAGGGAAAATAACTCGATGGGCCCAGGTACTCCACATATCAAATTGAGCAGATAATAAAAGTTCAAGAGTCATTTAAAAATTGTCTCTTTACAGTGAAAAGCTTTTAGAAGTATTGTTTGTGTATTTTTGAATATTTAGCAATTCCCACTATAACCATTCAGAGTTGATTTAGTAGGGTGCAACCGTCAGGATGTACCCCTGTGAAATTACCCGATAAGTATGCCGCCACCAAGCGGTGCTGTCCACCATGTGCAAATCAACTTGTTCCCATGATCTCGTTCCCCCGTAAGGCCGGCCCGAGCCAAAACTCCGTGCTTGGGAAAGGACGCACGTAATTCGGAAAATTATTTCCACAAGAAAACGAAATTCGGAAAATTATTTTCGCGGGAAAACGAAATTTTGAAAATTATTTCCGCAAGAAAAGAATATAATTTTTTCTCGGCATGTCACCTCCCGGTCTCCGTATTTATGGTATGTAAACCACAAACAAAAATTGACAGAAATTTTTATGGTTTACATCTAATTGTTACAAACCATGGTAAAAACATGTCAAAAAAAGCTAAACAATTAATTGACAAACGGCGCCCCATACACACACGTGCGTGTTTATGTACACGATGTACTGTCCATGGTGTACATGTACACGCATAGGGCAAGGTCCTTGTACATGTACATGTGCACAATATCATACTACACGTATGATGACAGCGTTCGCAGAATGCCGCATCGAACTTGGACTTATCGTGTACGTACACGATAAGTTATCGTGTACGTACACGATAAGTTATCATGTACATACACGATAAGTTATCATGTACGATCATGTACGTACACGATAAGTTTGGATTTATCATGTATGTACACGACAAGTTTGGTTATCGTGTACGTACACGATAAGTTTGGATTTATCATGTACGTACACGATAAGTTTGGATTTATCGTGTACATACACGATAAGTTATCGTGTACGTACACGATAAGTTTGGATTTATCGTGTACGTACACGATAAGTCAGATTTTTTTTAAATTCGTGTGGCGGCAATACGCTTCCGTACAAATCAAACCAGAACAAAATAATACGTATCGTCGACATGTACCTGCCCTATCGAGCACAATTTCTGCAGACTGAATCATTTTGAAAGTCAAAGGGGACCCTCTTCACCAGAAACTCCGTAAACATAAAAATAGGGCAGCGGCGAATATTATTTTGATAGTGCCACCTTTGTACTGGTAAGAATGACCCGGTAGCAGCGCAAACAGGGATCTTAGCAGCTTTTAATTTGAAGCAACGATACCATAGTAAACTTTGCTTTACAATTTACCCCCCCCCCCCCCCCCCCCCACTTGGTTGAGGTTTTGAGTTCACGATAAACTAATAGTAATAGGCCTACCGTTGTGATTTTCAGAATCATCAATATTAACAAGTTCATTACAAATCTGCAGTGTTGAGGACGATAAAGACATTTGGTAACAACCTTTTGGGATTAGTTTTCCAATTATAACATTGGTTTTCATTATAACTCGAAATAAATAAAAGTTTCAGGAAGAAAAATAATTCAAGTTAGTATTACTGCCGAGTTAACTTTTGTTTGTTGTACACGATGAATAGTTAATTAATGTAAACAATCACTTTGGCTTTGCCATAGTGCCGACAAAAATGTCAAGGCTGTTCTATTAACCCTCTTCCCTTGAACGAATGCTTGAACCAATCTGAAAGTATTTATTGCCGTCTGGTGTTTTAATTTGGATAACCGCGGGGAACACTTTTACATAATTTCAAAATTAATTCATTTCAATCCAGCCATTTAGCTAAGTACGAATAATGGCCACATCTCTGCAAAGGTTGTTTGTACGTTTGGTACCATGTTTTGAATATTTATGAATACAAATAATTTGTCCGAATTTTCAGACTAATTCGTAATGCACTTGAGTTCGATTGCTTTTGATTCTGGCGCTGAAAAAAAAAAATGCGGGTGACCCATTTTTGTTTGACCACGCGATAATAAATGAATTGTTATAAGGTTGTCTGGTACCACACTACACTTTATTCATTATCTTCATACAATAAGCAAATATTAATAGACAAGCCTGAATATAAGTGTTTACGTCATATTTAAATATTTCAAAACTGTGTAGATATCCACTCACCCCGATATGAGGTGTATGTGTTAAACTGTTAATACCGTAACGAGTGGTGCACGTAAACTTTAAGCCAATGGGGGCAGTCTGAGAATAGGTTAACACAGTGGTAAAACATCTTAAATAACATTATGTGCATATATTCCTTCACACAAATACAATTATATTACGGTGTTTGTTTACATGTACAATGTTTACATCATAAAATATAACCATCTCCGCCATACACCCCCTCCCCCCAGTTACGCAACGTCCAAGTTCATGCCTGCCGTTGTGTAAAGCATGTCGCTCCAGAGGGCGCCCTTCACAAATGTTTGACACTTTAATTTTGAACAAGTTAATCTTATCCTTTTTACAGAACTTTTACTTTCAGTATTCATTATTTATTCATGGATATGAATACTATATGCAAAATATGCATGCGGTGAAATTGGAAAGAGTTTTACTATAGATCATCTCTCACATTCAGTATAAAAATAAACGAGCGTAGTATTTATAACGTTATATTTACTTTTCAATCTCAGTAAAAATTCTAACCCATATTTTAATTTTCAGTCATCACTTTCATAACTCATTCGTCAACTCATCTCTTTAAACTTGACACATTTTCTCGTATTAATCACGTTTATCATCGCAGTTGTCCCGTCAGCGAATTCGGCAAGAATGACATGGAAAAAGAAGAAACGAATTTAACCAAAGCGGTTGCCCATATTACTCAAGCACTATCTTCAATTGAGAATATGTCCTTAACACGTAAACAGTTTAGACATTCACCGAAGAAATATGGAATACCACTTTCTATACGCCACTAATAAATGAAACTACAGTTTATGATCTAACATACGTCACGGTGTCATGTTAATATCGGTATCTATGCAATGCTTGAGAATCAATTTACAGGGACGATTACACATAGGCGAGTTCAGACCAACTCAATCATGACCAATGTAAACTACACGGAGGTGTGTTGAACCGGGCCGGGACACCGGGACATTGGCCAGGGCTGGGGCAAGGTACACGACCACAACAGTAATAACAAACTTGTCCTATTTATCGACACAATTTGTATGCTTCAACCAAGAAACCTCTTACTTTGACATAAAAACTTCCACAATTTAATTTTCCACAAACTTTTCTTAATTACGGACAAAGGAGAAATGCTCAGTAAAACAGGCATGATACTAGTTTGGTCCTTGAAAAAGGGGGATATTTTTTCGAGTACAAGGGCCGATACCTACATGTTCAAATGGTGTAGGCTTTAATGGACAATTTAGGCTACTTAATTGAAATTTTTTATATTTTTTGACGAGGGAAAAAACATCAGAATAAAGAAAGAAGAATATCCCATGCCTGGTAAAATCATGATACAACGCAGCAGTTAAATTGACAGGAGGTTCAGGCAACAAAAAACCATGGCGGCCAGGACAATATACTGAATTACATTCGTTTTTACACACAACGAATGTATTGCTAATAATAACCAAAATAGCTCAGGAGAAAAGATTCTACTCACCCTAAAAAGGTTTCCATGGTTATAAAGGATACAACATTCTCAATCTGACGTCGGAAATATATGTATTTACGCTGGGTATCATGGGTTTTGAAACAACAACTGCCGAAAGTTTTGGTGACGGTGTGCACTCTGTCAAACACAGTGTTGGTAAAAATATATCCACGTTTCCAAAGCCCAGCTTGTGTGTTATATTTCAACGGATAATGTTCACCAAAATGCCCGAAGTTGTGTCCACTATATCCATTTCCGAATTCCTCAGCTTAGTTCCACATAGCCATGCCAACATGGGGTAACCAAAAGTACTGAAACTGGTGTTATTTTATGTATCTAAAAACAACACTGCTTTGCAGAGCCGCCATTGTAGGACCTGTTGCTTGTGTACTACACACGAACCTTATTACCACATTTTTACATACCGTATGTGCAGACGACCGCACGGACAGCAAGCTTCACTTGACCAGGTGCAAAACTTGGCGCGTAGCCAAGGAATTTAAACAAAAGAGAGAATGTCCAATAAAGGCACGCGCTTTGCAAAAGTGTGAAGTTGCAGATTGTTTGGTAAAATAGAAGTGCAGAAAAGGGCATTTCAAGCTAAAATTGAATGTTACCTTTGTTTTGTGAATCAAATTTTCAAGAAATTGGACAATTCATATCCACCAGTTCATAAATCCTTGCAGAGATTCATTCTCAGGAATTACCGTGGGTCACGGGGCGGCCTCAGCCACAGGTGTGGCACGACGGAAGTAAGCGCACGGCAATAGTTAAATTTAGACACTCAGGCAGAATTTCTGTAAGGTTTTCTTAATGTCATAAATCTATATGAGTTTAGATGGGGTGGGGGGGGGGGGGGGGAACTCCACGTAATTGTAATTGTTTTCACTAACCGCTTGAATAATTTAAGGATACATTCTAAACACTCCCAGTCAGAATAAACCCGGATTCCGAGTTCCGTGCATCGGGCCTGACAAATTTCTGGATCACTCTGACCCGGAATCTGTGTTAAATCAACCCAGAAATGGGTCAAACTGACGCAAAATCCAATTTCTTAAACCATATCTTGGGTCAGCCTGGACCAAAAATGGGTCAGTGACCTTTAGACCCGGGTAAATTCTGACATAGGAGTTTTTTAGAGTACAATTCGAGAATCTCTCTTACAAATAGAGGATAACTTATGACAATTTACAGGATAATTTCTTAACAGAACTGTACTCATCTCACGCAAAGTAGGTCAACACATGGTGTTAATGCAAACTGAAATTCTTATATATACCCCCAACTATAATGCAATGCCTTCAAATTTATATTCATAACATTTTATGAAAATCACTTGTATTCACTAAATGCAACCCAAATATTTTGCTCATTTTTATTTGCCGTGAAATACAACCAAATTAGTCACACGTACGATGGCATTTCCAGGCTCTTAAGATATTTGACTCTTGGAAAAATATGGTTTTTTTTATTGAGTACACAGGCTGATCTATATAGGCGATACAATGTACGGTAACATAAAATGGTATATGTTTCTACAGGCCTTTCAGACTATTAAAAAACAATTTCGCTGATTTTTTCAAGGTAAAATAATTTCGGAAACCAGATTAAAGTATATTCCTGTGTTGTTTAGAAAAACAAATCGTGTGAGCACTTTAAGCTGCGTTATTTTCAGGATGATTGGTGTTTGTAACGTTATCCAAGGTTGTTTTTTAATAAGTACATCATCAAAAGCAAGACTTCTAAAAATTGAAGCACAATCGGAGCTTTGCACGCCTGGAGAGCTCGTTTATAAAAAAAATTGACGCATAGGCCTAAGGCCCGTATCCAGGTCAACATTATCATGGGGACATAATTGAAAATAAAATACAAACGAACAGAAAGTAAAATTACTATGTCAACGTCATTTGATACACAATGAAAACTTATGATTAATTACAACTGATCATTAAGAATTCACTAAATGCAGAACATAAATGCTGGACCGTTTCACGGAAAAAAACCCAAATTCTAACCCAGATGGTCTTGGTTTACTTATTAGACATTTTATTTTAGAATGGTTAGTAACAGCTTGCTTGCGATAATCCAATGAAATGGCGTTACATTATTGTGGCATAACTACAAGTCACAATGGCCCGCAAGTATTCCATGACATTTTACACTCACGATACATTTAACTTATTTGTTAACACTCGCGGTGGCGAGACAGGTGTTGTTGACGGGAGAAATGTTATTGGGAAGGTTTTGTCTCCTACTAATTTGACACTGGAATGTTAGAAACCTACTACATATAGAGGTATCTTGATTGTCGGCTACACCGGCTATGTAACCAAACAAAGGGCACACATAAACAGATTAATGTAAAAGTATGCTAGATACAAATTGAATGTGTATTATTTTTGGATCGGGTAAAATTACAACTTCTGTTGCACCTCCCACTTGTGAAAATTACAATACACAAGGAAAAGGTAATTGAGTACTCACAACTGGATATAGGAAATCAAATATCATAGAGGCCTAACGAGGTTCGAATCACTCAAGTAGTGGGTAAAAAACATGTGTTTTTAACCCCAAGCAGTGTAACTTTTGCACAAGGGGGAGTGGCAAAGCTGTCAACATTCTTGCACCAGGCAGTTTTTGTACAGAAATACTTTCCAGATAAAATTAATAGGGAAGCAACTTTCATGTTCAGGGTGATTTTCAAATTTGTTCATCAGAAAATTGAAAGATTTGTTTATTTTCAGGGAACTTTCTGCAGAATCAGGGGGAGTTGGCAGCTCTGAAGGGGTAATAAGTATGCCACTGAAAGGTAACTGAAGAAAGACTGCTCCACGTGGAAACATTTTCCCCATATAGCAAATGAGTAGGCCTACCATAAGTATAAAGAGAAAATTTAGAGCGAACAATGCTGTTGTCTGGACAGTTGATTTGACTGTAAATGCGGCAAGCCCATACAATGAAATATCCCCAATGAAATGTGATGGTCATAGATTGGACTAAATCGAAATTGATCAAAGTTTCACAGAAACTATCCTTGTTACACTGTGGGCCTTTATAGTCAAAGACGGACTACTAACCCAGCCTGAGCATCATTTGGGTTCCAGTTTCACATTAGTTATTCGGACATTTTGTGCGCGTTATCGTTTAACTTTTCTGAGGACTGGTGCCTTTATTTAGCGTGATGTAACAAGGTATATAAACAATGCCACTTTCAGACACGCACTCATACGATCAAAACACAATCCTTTATCATTCACGCACCTCTCCCATTCCCTAGTCTTGGTTCAAGCCAGTTCATTATAGCCTATACTCTCTAAGAATATCCATAATGTACTTAAAGCCCATCAACTGAATTAAATACAATTCTTTAATATAGGTTTTCTCGGTCAATTTCGGCAAATGAGCAGCCAATTTAACCACCACGCTATTCTATTTCGCGCGAAATCGAATGCTACTAAAAAGGGTCATTCGATTTCGTTTTATGACTAGTCAAATGTACTGTTGAGTCATTCGATTTAACAAAATAATCATTCAATTTAACGATTCATCAAAGCAGCATTCAAATTCGCAGGAGCTTTTTGAGGCGTGTGTTTAGTCATTCAAATTCATTTTTGGGCAGTCATTTCTTTAATTTGTGCAATCTAAAAAACGCTTTGTTAATAAGGCATATACGGTTCACTTGCACTTGAGTCATTTTGTACTTCGAAGACGAGCTTTTGCTACAGTTTTACACGCATATTTCAAGAAGTTGCAGCTTGTGGTACAACCATGCCAAGATGTCTGGCACGCGAACAGATTGATGGTTGAGGAAGAAACAACATAAACAACAAAAAACAGGAAAAACATAAAGAATCACCACATTCAAACACAATACAAAATTAGGCCAGTTAACCAATAAAGATCCCTCCAGAAAAGAATATAGGAGAAAACATGAACAAAGAAGAAAAAACATCATGGGCCCCATGTAAAGTCTACTGGAACAATAAAGAAAAGGTTTGCCTGATTTAAAGTGAAGATAAGAAACAATTGCCTACTACAGATTATCTGTTTATTCGTATTTCTTTAGTCGTACTTATTTGAATTCTCATTTAGCGAAATTGATTGCCTCTTTACGAAATTGAAAAAAATTAAACCAGTAAAATCTTCAGTCGAACCAGCTTTGCTAAATTGAATGATGATTGTGCGTCACGAAAAAGAATGACGATATGCTAAATTGAACACGGTGCAAAAGGAATTTGAATGCCTCAACACGAAATTGAATGCCCGAATTCTGAATTTGAAACGCAGTAACAACTGCAGAGGCAAAATAGCTTTAATTCGAACGCACGAAAATGAAATCGGCTGCTCATTTGCCGAAATTGACCGAGAAAACCTATACGTTTAATTGACTAGCAGACAAACGCAAACATCTTAGAAGTATAAGACTACTGTACTAATTTATGGATGGCATGAAACCTGGCTCCCGTAAAAACATGGCGGCGTGTATCCAAGTGAAACGTTTATCGAGCGATCATCCTTGCAGAATCCTCTGTAATATTTTGAGTCTTCCCTGTGAAGATTTTCATAAAAGTGCATTTTGTGTTTGTGGGTATAGGTACACATTCAAACCGGGGGGGGGGGGGGGCTCCTATAATGAAAGGGACAATAGGGTCCCCGTTGAGTGAAGGTCCCCATCAGTTGGAAAGTTGTACAAATCCAATGGGAGTTGTTGCCAAAAACTTGGTACATGTACAAACAAAAGAGGGACAATAGGAGGTCCCCGATTGCAGGTGCTCACGCTTTACACGAAGTGTGGACCTGAGAACAAAAGTAGGGACTTGAAACACACTATGGACCTACACAATCATGTCCACACAGTGTCCAAACATTATGGACCTACACAATCATGTCCACACAGTGTCCAAACACTATGGACCTACACAATCATGTCCACACAGTGTCCAAACATTAGGAGAACAAAGAGAAGTCCTCGATATACAGGGATGACAAACTTTACGTATCCTTGTACACATTTTTATAAATAAACGGTTTACGTACGTACAATCGCAGCCTTTGTCGGAGAAAATCTTATACTTGATAATGATACACAAATTGAATAGAATATTACACATTGCTACACCTTGCTCTAACGTTTACACAACCGTTTGATAAATAATATCCCCAGTTTCAGTTAGTAGTTGGAAGTGTTTGCATATAGTGGGCGTGGTCGTAAACGCAACACGCCTTCGACAATGTAACATGATTAAAAATATAGTGACCTTGTGAATGCCAGGGCATTTCCTGGCAGGCAATATACTACACTATAATGATATATTTTGTATTGTTTAGTCATTACCAGATACAAAAATACAGAATTGTTAAAATAACAGCTTAACAAGTTTTGAGATTTATCTGACAAAAAATCTAAAATCCAAGTTGTAAAGTACATCTTAAATAAAATATAAGAATGCATGTTTTCTTTTTTTGAGCTGTGTACAGGTTCTGTGGCACTTTTGTAAATTTGAATGTCACAAATTACCTGGTTTTAATTGTAAGTGATCCGTGCAGCCTCTGTTATCCACTAGCCTATGTCTCCATTATCTTATGAATATCAACATTATAACCACAACATGTGTCCATTTTATAGAAGTGCAAGTAGCGAGTAGAAAATATTGTCAGCAACAAAGTTTGTTTGTAAGCTGTGATTAGTAAAGGAGCATCTCAAGCCGATCAGTAGGAACGTTTTAATTGGATCGGTAAAGTTTGCCAATTGGCGTAAATGGAGAGGTCATTTTGGACAGCCGGAGCGTTCCATTGGAGTGTTCCATTGGAGCGTTCAAAATTCTAACGCCCATATCTCGTGCAGGAATGTTCCCGTAAGTAAGCACAATGTCGCGGTCCAGCAGAACGTTCTGGCGGTCCAGTGGATTGCAGACATGCCTACCGAGAACGTTCCTTCACGCCTAGAAGGTGCCCTACTTTTGAGACGCTCCCCAAGCAATGTTTGCCAGTCCTCAGCACACGTGACTGGCAGATATACCTACACACAATAATGTACCTCATTCTACAAAATTCAAGCCAAATCTTTAGACAACAATCTAAGTATTCGAGAACGTATATTCGAGAACCTATATTCAAAAAGTATTTTACCGTATACATTTAAAAACAATAATATGTATCCATACATTTAAATAACATTTCCTCAGGAAATACTTTTTTGAATATTCCTTTAACTAAGGTGAAAAATAATAATAATAACAAACATTAGGAAATTTGATTCAAAATAAAATTGAATATAAGCTATTGTTTTTCCTTAGACAGATTTTCACTCAAATGATGACCTATCTATTTCAAACAATGAAACATGCAACATTACCTCACTGCTTCCACTGTACACTTTCTATGCACGTGCACGTAGATATCAAACAATATTGCCAAAGACCCAAGCTATGCAATTATTTAAGTTAAGGCATCTGATTATTGCCTTCCTATATCGTAACCATGTGGAATGTTTTTTATAAACTTTATAACTCCCTCTCAGGGGCTCCATCATCTGGGAAAATTTGCCTTGCCCAATATCAAGATGTCCAAGACGTCCAGTCTTAAAAGGGGTATAAAGACAAACGTACTGTTGGTGGGGACTTCAGCTCCAGATCAGAAGCTGACGACGATGGTGCATTGAACAGTTGTCTTTCTGTACTGGAAGTAGATCTAAACCAAACAGCGTTATCTCCATAGCTCAATACAACCAAGAGAGTTGTGCACGCAGCGACTGAATGAATTGACGCTGAAACGGGAGGGAGACAGAGTACTGCGATAAAAAAATTCTAAATTAAACGGGACTTCTTATTACAGCAACTCCATATATATACGATTGCAGTGTCCGTAGTTTACAGATTACCAATAAATGAAGCCATCTGAATCAGATCCAAGTTTGCTGTAACTCTCTAAAAATAAATTGGCTGTTTTACGTCTCTGAGTTAAAGATATACATGAATAAGCGTCAGGCAAACTCAGTCATTCTCGTTCGCGTTGACGAAGCTTTCGAAGATATCGTTGACGTGCGGGGTCTCTTATATTGTAAATCCCCAGAACACCGACAGAAGATGTAAGAGCAGAAGTACTTCCGGTAGGTCGAGCTGATGACGATGATTAGGATGGGGTTGGCACTGGAGTTGACGTAGGTCAGGAAGTCTGAGAAGAGCTTCAGGTAGGTCAGGCCAACGGAATCAGCGAAGATGTTGTCATTTATCTGGTACATCACCTCGATGACGGTGAACGGAAGCCAGCACACGGTGAAGAGGATCACGATGGCCAGGACCACGTACGCTAAGCGCTTCCTGGCACTTATCTGAGACCTCTTGTCGTGGACCTCACCGGGGAGGGCCTTGGTGCTGCTAATCAGCTTCCGTGACACAAGACAGTAGTACCCGTTGATGACGAGCAAAGGGATGACGAAGAGGATCAGTCCTCTCAAACACGCGTGAAGCCTCCCAGCCAAGGTCGTGTGATGGATGTACACACAAAAGGAGAAAAATTCAGAGCCTCCGACGTGGGACAGGACGATTGTAGGGCAGGCTAGGAGTATGGCTACCACCCAGATGACGGAAATGACAGCGATGGTGTAGCCTGATCCACGGGAGCGAGGGTAGTTCATGGGTGTGACAATAGCACGGTACCTGTCATGGCTCAGCGCCACCATGGAGAAAATTGACACTGCCTGGGAGATGATGACGAATCCGTTTGATAGTTTACAGACGAGGAGACCGAAGGGCCACTGTCCGTAGGTCATATGGTATACCTTAAGAGGTACACACATGATCAGGAGAAGCAAGTCGCCAATGGCAAGGCTGGCGACCAGGGCGTTGGGCCGGTTGCGCATGGAAGGATTCCACAGGACGATGAAAATGACGCAGCCGTTACCAAGAAGTCCAACTACGATTATGATGATCATGAAGACCCGCATGGCGAACAGAGGGCTTCCTCCGATGTCGTCCTCTACTTCGAAGTACGGGGCTGTGGTGGTGTTGACTAGACCAAGCATGGCAGCGGTGGTGTTGACCGTATAAGCATTGGCCATGTTGCCCAAGTCGAAGTAATCACTCAGCTGAACAAAAAGAAAAGAAAAGAACAAAATAAGTGTTTTTTTCTGGATCACTTCAAAAGGCAAATAAATCAGGGCCTTAGAAGATCAGGTATTCTTGTAATGCTTGCTCGGTTATAAAACTTGATCCTTCCGTTTAGAACCAAACAATATTGTGTTAACATTGCGCCTCGTTCCCAATTATATTTGTGGCATGGGACCTTAAAGATTCTGAGTGTGCAAAAATACATGACCTTTTGAAGTTTGGGAATAAGATATATAAGATAAATAATTCATCACTAAAACAGTCAAATGGCTACAACAGGTAATTTGAGCACATAACAGAAACTTTTAAAAGCAAAACAGGTTACATCACAAATGCAGTGGGAATTTCCATTCTTCGAGATAAGTGCCCTTTCACGTTATGCTCTCCAAACAGCAGCTTCGTCGAAGACATGCACTCATGTAAATGCTTAATGTGATAGAAGAGTCTAAACTGTGCACGCATGGTACAGGGGTCAGTCCAAAGAGAGTGTAAAATGACACAATTTAGTATTCTCTAAGGAGTCAGATGTAAAGTTAGCACATAAAGGAACCTAACAAGCTTAACGACACCCGAGACACTGACAGCGAGCAATCTGGCATATTCCCCCGTGTCCCTTACTGATATTAAACAGGGTTTTACACGCCCACTCTTCCTTTATCCCCCTTCAAGCAATTAACACCATAGATGCAGAAGACCAACTCGGCAGACGCTCAAACCGGTGACATTTGCAGAGTTTGCCCAACACCACAGGGGATTCTATACGCGCCGGAAGAGATTTTTTTAAATATATTTTAAGGCGATTATTTAAGAGGGGTGGAAGACCCGGGGTAAGTTGGCAAATTGAACGATCGTAGAGGAGGCCTTCAGCATTTTGTTGTTGGGGGTAAGAGGTAATTCTGGGAGACAATGTTTTGCAATCGATGGAGTATAGATTGTCCAAGTGGGTAAACGTTTTGTTGACACGACGGGCGTTTCGTTTTGGTGAGTATTAGCTCATCTAACAGTCGTCTCGAGACGCAATGAACAAAAGCAACTTTAAAATTGTGAAACACATTTCTAGAAAAATAAAAAACCCATGAAGACCACCGTTGTTAAACTTTCGGTAATTGACTACTTACAATCACGGAAAACAAGAATGATTTCGACTATACGATAAAAACAAGTTTTTCCGAGTAAACGTTGGGCTTTTTGATCTTGAACAATAAGCTTTACCAAAATGATCATTTACCATGATGTATCTGGCAGGGGTTTCTACCTAAACCGTTCCTACATCCATTCATTTCCAATATAGATAGCTCAATACAGTGTAAAGTCTCATCTCATAATAGAGGCAGATGATGTCTTGTTTCTAGGGAGACACAATATCCTGGCAAAAAACCAAAATGAATTGTCTCGGGGCTGTAGACTTGACATATATATCACAGACCTATGATATTTTCCCCAGACTGCACTCATCAAAATATAATTTGAGGATTATCTGAAAACGCTGCCTTGTAATAGCTTACGTTGAATAGACCTATAGGGATCTCTATATATGTCAATGATTGCAGCACACATTGCAGACTTGGGTTAAAGACTACGAGGGCACCAGGCTTGTAAATGAGATCATTAGCTCGAGGGAAGGGGAGTTTTATTTGGTGATTTGTCACGGTGTCAAGACAATGAGGTTAACAAGTTGCTTATAATCACATAGGCCGTGATTGGAAACACGTAGACCTTCCAGTGGCTCTTGTTGGGGCTAAAGGCTTCGTAAATGACCAATGACTGGAAAATTTCTCCGTGGAAATTTTACTTATTAAAAGGTTTTTAGATTGACTATCTAAGTCTTTAGTAAAAAATCAAGGCTCCATCACTTCATGGAGAAAGCAACCGCATTTAAAAGGAGGGTAATCACTCTAAAAATGTATGACCGTGAAAACCTACTTGGTATACTGAGCACTCAATGGAGATCTGTTGATATTATTAAACATCGTTCGAAACAACTCCCTTTGAAGTATTGTAATGTAGTTTTAGAGTAAAGAAGTAATTTTTCACCCCAAAATTTAACCCTGAAAAGGGGTTCAGGCGTGAAGTGTGAAAGCATCTGAAAGCACACAATTCTATGCAACTATAATGGTGTTTTTCTGTCATTATTTTCTTGCAACTTCGACGGCCAAATGAGCCCAAATGTTCACATGTTTGTTATTTTATGCATAAGTTGGGATACAAGTGAGGATACTGGTCTTTTACCAATACCAAAAGTATACACTCTCTTTAAAGGTATTATACAGGATTGGTAGAGCTGACAAAATAACCACAGACAGTGTTCATGTTTTGTGTAATCAACCACATACATGAAATAACAAACCTGTGAAAATTTGAGCTCAATTGGTCATCGAGGTCACGAGAAAATAGTGAAAAGAGACCTTATGTGTTTTCTGTTTTTCAAACATGGAGTTTATTATCGCGCGCGATAAAAACTATTGTTTTACTCATTTCTCAGAAACGATAGCATTTCAGGCAGAAATATTTTAAGGAACCCTTTCTACCATTACTTACTTTAAATCATGTAAGTTATGTGTGAATCTGTGAACATTTGTTTTTTCGATCTTACCAATCGTGTACAGGGCCTTTAAGCCAGCTTGATTAAAAATGTTTTCCTCACAAAAACTATAGACCCCTTGCATATGACGTCACACGCTAAAAAAGCGCCCTCACTGAGGCCAAAAAGCGCCCTCACTGAGGTCAAAGGAGGCAGATGATTGGACGATAGGTGTTCTTTGTGCGTAAAATAGTGTGCGTGACCTCAGGGTCCATTTAGCGTTCCGCGTTATGCAAGAGGTCTATTGTGAGAACAGTATTCAATATAATACATGATTATAGTCTGATAACGTAAACACCGAGAACAATAATTTAACCAAGTATTAAACGAGTATTGAAGGACAAATACAGAGATGTATGATGATGATAATAGAGACCAAGCGGCTGAGCTTGTGGCTGGAAGATAAGGTTATCAAAACGAATACGCAGTTGTTTTCAAGAAAGCCTTAAAGGCACTGTACACGTTTGGTAATTACTCAAAATATATATTAGCATAAAAACTTACTTGGTAACGAGCAACGGAGAGCTGTTGATAGTATAAAACATTGTGCGAAACGACTCCCTCTGAAGTAACGTAGTTTTTGAGAAAGAGGTAATTTCTCACTCAAATAATAAAAGACTTCTGGCCAGAAGCCTTTTATTCCTATCTGAAAGCACACTAATTTGTACAACAAGGGTGTTTTTTCTTTCATCATTTTCTTGCAACTTCGATGACCAATTGAGCCCAAATTTTCACAGGCTTGTTATTTTATGCATATGTTGGGATACACCAAGTGAGAATACTGGTCTTTGACAATTACAAAACGTGTTCAGTGCCTTTAAAGCACATGTGTCACATTGGTAATTGTCAAAGACCACTATCCACACTTCATGTGACCCAACATACATGAAATAACAAACCTGTGAAAGTTTAAACTAAATCGGTCATTGGAGACACGAGAAAAAAGTTTGGAAAGAAACTTAAATGTTGGCACTATTTTCAAACATTCGGTTTTTGACTTGCAAGATCAAAACTAATTATTTACTCAATTCTCAAAAACTTTTACTTTTCAAGCAAAAATATTTCAAAGGGAGACTTGAACGTTAGGTGCAAATCTGTAAAAATTTAGTTTTTACTCTTAACAATGTTACGCACACCTTTCAAAGGGTGTGTGTACAACATTGGTAAGATTGAAAATATAAATGTTCACCGATTTGCACATAACTTACATGGTATAAAGATGGTCATGGTTGAAAACTTCCCTTGAAATAGTTTTGCTTGAAATGCTTCAGTTTTTAAGGAAATGAGTAAAACAATTACTGGTGATAAAATCCGATGTTTGAAAACAGTGAAAACATACAATGGGGTTTTTCAATGTTTTCTCATGACTCCGAAGACCGATTTAGCTTAAACTTCCACAGGTTTGTTATTTCATGAATATGTTGGGTCACATCAAGTGTGGATATTGGTCCTTGACAAAAATACCAATGTTGAAAGGGTGTGGGTAACATTGGTAAGATAAAAAATGTAAATGTTCACTGCTTCACAAAAAGTTTAAATGGTATAAAGATAAACATGAATGAAAAAATTCCATTGAAAAATGTTTGCCTGAAATTTTATACTTTTGAGAGTATTTTCGATCTCACGGGTCCGAAATCCGGTGTTTTGAACAGTGTTAAAAAGGGATGATTTGTGTTTGTTCTCGTGACTACGATGACCGGGTGAGCTTAGACTTTCAACAGGTTTTGTTATTTAATGTATTGGGTTACACAAAGGGTAGATACCTGTCTTTGACAACTGCTTGCCATGGATTGAAATGTATAAAACAAAAACCTTTTGAAAAGTCAAGCAAGGTCATCGTACATTTATATAAATGGAAACCTAAGCATGATAAAAATATGCCCCTTTTCATATGTATCTGCACACAATACTATTGCTAAAACGGATAAATTGTAAATGATATTTTGACGGAAACTATTCATACTTTATTGTGCTATTCCAAAATACCACTGGAACAGCAGTACCACAATGATATAGAAATATAACGTGATATCTGCATAAGGTTTTCCCCTTCAATGTCGATCTAAGCTTTAAGTCTTTCTGTTCCGGGCGAAACTGAATGCTGCTTAAAATGTATCATTCAATTTCATTTCATGAGTAGGTAATAGTACTCTCGCATCACGAAACAAAACCACACAATCTCTATATACCAATCCACTCATATCATTCAAATTCACAACGGCTTTTTGGGTGCGTGTTTGGTCCTTCAAATCAGTTATTGAACAGGTATTTTGTGGAATAATGTGCAACTCAATTGATTCTATGTGAAGCCTCGTTTAGTTTCTATAATCTTTAAAGATCTAAAAAATAAATTAACTTTTGGTACGGGGTTTACGAACATACAAGTCCAGCTAGTTATCTGGCACGCCATGAGGCTGATGGTTAAATTAAGGAAAAACCACATAAATGGACACGAAAAGACACACAAATATATACATACGTACGTGAAACGCACGTGAAACGCACATGGAATAAAGAAAACATAATTAAGTTTTAGCTAAAGTAAAGATATCAAACTCATTTTTAAATTGACAGTCTTGTAAATTTATTTAATCATTTGCATTTTTCCCCCCTCTGCTTTTGCGAAATTATTTCTTTTCCAAAAAAGAGAGAACTTTTCAGTGAAAAATCTCCAGGAGATTCAGTAATTCGTCATCAAATTATTGTGAGCATTAAAGGACAACAATGAATAACATGCTAAAAGATTTCGCATCATTGAAAGTAAACCTGAATACTTGAAACAGAGTACTAACTGAAGAGGCAAAACTGCTAAAAGATGAATGTATGAAAGTAAAATTGGCTGCTTATTTGAAGTGTTGTCGAAAACAGCACCCCGAGGCCAAGGCCAATACTAAGATCACCAGGTCCAAAACCAAGATTGGTGTCGAGACCTAAATCACTGCTTATTTTCCTGAATTGACTTTAAAAAAACTGAACAGGAAGAATAAGAAGAGATGGTAGAAGAAGAAGAGGATAAGTAGGTAGCAGAAGAAGAGGAGGAGGAGGTAATTAAAGAAAAAGATGATAAGTAGGTAGAGGAAGAAGAGGAGGAGGAGGTAAAGAAGAAGAAGAGGAGGTAGAAGACGAAGAAGACAAGTTGGTAGAAAAAGAAGAGGAGGAGGAGATAGAAGAATGAGGAAAAGACGAAGAAGAGGAGGAGTAGGCAAAGAAAAAGAAAAGGAGTAGGCAAAGAAAAAGAAAAGGAGCAGACAAAGAAGAGGAGGTAGAAGAAGAAGAAGAGGAGATGTGGAGAAGAAGAAACAAAGAGCAACATCACCTGAATAAAGATCTACTCAAATAAAAACACACTATCTCTGCGTATTTTAACATGCATGAGGTTATCTTAAGAGCACTCATGGGTTTACAAAAAAAAACAAGGACCGCTGACTCGGAAAGAAATTCCTTGAGTGGTTCGAACGACAGAGTTAAGGGCTTTAAACCGCAGCATCCCCTTTTAAAAGTGTCAATATTATTGTGCGAGCAATAATCTAAAGAAAAAGGGTAGTAAACTCTTCTGAAAGATAAGGGGGGGTGGGCGTTCCATTTGAGAGGGATTTTGAAAATTTGTTGTCACATGGCACAAACACGTCCATCTCTTCATCGTCCGTTGATTTAAGTCCATGGTCATTGAGTTTATTTAGAGAGTGCATTTTAACCAGTAGCGGTAAAAAGCCAAGAGGATAGTAAAAAGTAATAGTAGAAAAAAATAATAACAACGATATGAGAATAGTAACTGTCGCATAAGGACACTTCAAGTGGCGAATATGGTAGTAGGTTGACGTGTCAATCCACATAAAATGGTTTCTTCAGTCTGAACATGTTTAAACATTGAAAAAAAAATTTCAGAAACCAGATTGGAAAAAATATTTGCTTACTCCTGAATTTGCGTTTAGATTACCTACTTTTCAATGGAAGTGAAAAAAGTTACCTGTCTTGACAAAGCATAATGGTTCACAAAGTGAAGCCATAGCGTAACTCACGATCTGTTTGCTAAAGCACACACTGTTCAGTAACGCAAAAAAAATCAGTATAATGCATATTGTTCAGTATAAAGCACAGCTGATGTAGTATAACGCAAAAACTCACCAGAATAATGCATAAACTCACCAGAATAATGCATTAACTCATCAGAATAACGCATTAACGCATCAGTTTAACGCATAAACGCACCAGAATAACACATAAACGCACCAGAATAACGCATAAACGCACCAGAATAACGCATAAACGCACCAGAATAACACATAAACGCACCAGAATAACGCATAAACGCACCAGAATAACACATAAACGCACCAGAATAACGCATAAACTCATAAGAATAACGCATTAACTCATCGGTTTAACGCATAACTCATCAGAAAAGCGCCTAACTCATCACAACAACGCATAAAGCCCTCCGAACTACGCAATCTTCAATGTAACGCTTAAATCTTTAGTATAATGCATAGAATCATAACATGGCATAACGCACAAACATTCAGTATAACGTAGTTTGTTATTACGCACCCCTGCCCCACTCGGCCCTAAATGGTTGTTACCCGTGAACTCAAATTCCGTATTATGAAGCAATGACAAACGATGATCACGCGATAGTTTTGACGGGTTTTTTTCTCTTCAAATCCGTCTAAATTGTTTCCAGGGGTAATTCTACTTACGCGTGTCACAGCCAGAAGTGATTAAGAGCAAAACATTGGCACCCGAAGTCTGCTGCGATGGACAGTTGTGAAAATGAACAGACAATTACGTTAAGAGTATTTGTGCATGACAAACGTACTCAATTACTGAAGACAACGAACTGTTGTAAGACAATTTGACTATCCCATTAAGGTCACTGTGATAAAAATGACTACAAATTAATGTTCAATTACTACAGTAGACTGGGGAGATAATACACCGATCCATTAAGCCACGCCCATTTCTCATTGACCAATCACAGCCGCGAAATATGATCACCATTTGAGCCGTTTGGTGATCTTTGCACTAATGGTGATCGGGTTTCGCGGCTGTGATTGGTCGACTCGTAAGGAGGCGGGGCTTGGTGGATCGATCTATTGGACTAGGCTTTCTGAAATTGAAAAGTAATTAGATAATTATTTCACATTTATCGTCAAGGGATGGCAGTAACACCATAAATATAGCATCTTTCATGGGTTGTGGTGGTTCTAAAAAGAACCATGCCACTGTATCTTTAAATATTTTGTGCTAACCATATCTTTTGATGATTTTTTTACACCCACCTTTCGCTTATACCAACCTGTGTGTAAATTTTACTATGTTTGAAGTCTTAAAACTAAAAAAAATAACCCCAAAACATAATGCTTAATCGTTCTTCCCCCTTTTCTGTTCAGTGAACTCAATGCAGTTACATTACTACAAACCGAGTCTGGCTGGGATTCCTGTTCACAAATGGAGAATTCGAGCCGGTACTGTCACAGCGAAGACAGGGAACATGACCGACGAACATGGACGTTCCAGCAGCCGTTACAGCAGCGTTATGAAAAAAATGACGTATTGATGACGTCGATGGTGACAAACTTTACAAACATTCAGTAAATTTAAGTGAATTTAAAGGGTCCGTATATACGTTTGGAAATGACTTTGAAAAATAATGACAATAAAAACTTACGTTGTAAGAAGTAGGCCTACAGCAGCTTTCGACAGTATAAAGCATTTTGAGAATAATTTCACTTTGAAGTAATGTGGTTATTGAACAAAATATCAGGTTTTATAACCCAAAATTTGAATATGAGAAACGTTTCTGTCAGAAACGTTTCTCAAATTGTGTGTTCCTATAGGCAATATTCATGTTTGAAGTGAAATTTTCACAAATTAGTTTTATTGTACAAATCTACATTTATATAGGATTAAAACAATCGAACGGTTAAAAAACCAAAGGTGTACTTTGCCTTTAACAAACCCATCATGCATCAAATGATTGTTGACGATTATTCATAGGCATATATGCTAACTACGATATTAAACAAAACACCAACTCAGTGACACTTCACAAAGCTCCACGCGACACCTTTTTTCTCTTGTAAAGTGAAAACAAATTATTCAGTTAAAACCGTGACTGATATACCTTTGGGGAAATACGTTACGAGCAATCAACGAAGGAGTTGGGCGTTACTGATTGCTTGACAAAGACGTGACGTAAACACAAGTTATTTACCTTACGTGTGCATGACGTCACCTCCATTTGCGCCTGTGTTTTTCAGTCATTCCCCTATGTGGGTTTCTTTATCTGTAATCTATCATTCTATTTCCAGCAACAAATATTTTCCATGAATTTCTGGGCGATAAAACTAGAATGTCTTTTATTTACAAACACTTGACCACCAGTTATGGGCAGCCTTGTGTCAGAAAATATACAACAGGGTTGGCACAAATCTGCCCTGTTTAATAAACTATTAAAACCGGATTTTTAAATGAGGAATGTGATTGTTTACTTTTTGTTTTGGGAACTGATTTATCAGTGATATGGTACATGTAGTTTCTTAGCGTTATAGCAATAATTGATAAATTGTTGTAATATTCACTCTTAAAACTCCCATGTCAGAATTGACCTTGTTCCGGGGTCTTACCCAGGGGGCCCGATCCATTTCTGGGTCACTGTGACCCCGAATTTGTGTCAAAATGACCCAGAAATGTGTCATACTGACGCAGAATCCGACTTGAAATCCCATTTTCACCTGTTTCAGGGTGAGCTTGACCCAGAAACGGGTTAGTATAGGCCCCGGGAATACGGGATCTGGGTCAATTCGGACTCGGGAGTTTTTTTTATTGTTTGCAATGAACGTCTGGCAGTATTTTTGCCAACTACGTTGGCAAATCTCGCGGTTGTGACGTTTAAACAAAATGTCAATGGTTATAGATATCTGAACATCATCATACGCCAACAGACCCCTTGCATTGGCATCTTCGATGTCAACAATGAAAACGTGCACGTGTGCACGCGCCACGCACAACACTCGGCCAATGATAGGCCCTCCTTTGACCAAGGTGAGGGCGCTGTACTGTATGAGCTTGTGACGTCATAATATGCAAGAGTATACTATGTTGCAATTGCAACTTGATACTTCCTCAGTCCTCACCTTAAAATCAAATGATTATTCTTTTCTCGTATCATGAATACGCAGTGTTTAAGAAGAAAAATTAGAAAAATATGCTTGACGTCATACATAATTATCATACACTACATTCTATTTTAGTCCATGTCAGGGAACCTGCCTTATTTGGACATGAAGAAAATTTACAAAAAACAAAATAAATGCAGATTTACAACAGAAAATATTTATTTTGTTCGATGCAATTCAGAGAAGGCGTGCTGGATTAAAAGTATACGTACTTTAATAATATATCCAACAATTATTCAACATAATCATTTTCAATCCAAGTCAACTGCATGGAAAATATAGGTCGTATGTATAAAAAGTGATGTACACAACTGAATATGTATCTATAGAGACAGCGTGCTACTATGCATTGATATAACTTCCTGTCTGGCACATTTGAACATCATTCACAAGGTATCATCGACCGCGCTCGGGGCGACATGCTACGCGGTCCGTTGACTATCATATCACGGGGTAGAACAACCCGCAGCGTGCGCTGATTCAACGTGTCACCGTCTGCCATGGCGAGCTGTCGGTAATTGCCGCATCAAGATCCCGCCGGGGGATCGGTACTACTTTAAAGGAGGGGGAGCTTCGCTCTGCACAGCTGTGTAGTCAGAGTGACCTACGTCTTCATCAAACAACCGAGTGGAAATTGGCGCCTACCACATAAGATACCCGCAGGGACATAGTTTTAATAGATTTCCTAATATCAAAGTTGAACAATTTCAGGGTACTTATTTATTGATTATTTAATGTTTTTTTAGGTTACAGTCCTTCGCAAGTTTCTTCTGACTTATTTTGTTTTCTTTCAAGGGATACAAACAAAAGAGCACCCTCAGAAGTCTAACACCGTAGCCTTAAAGGCTGGCGAAATCTCTTGTGTGGAGAGTCGATGAAGAAGTATCCAGTTGTTAAACTAAAAATGTTTTATGATGAAAACAAACGGGGACAAAAAGCAAATCAAACAAACCCAGAAGCTGGGACTCGAGGGAGCGAGGGATTCAGAGTAAGTCCAACCGTACGCAATTTATACGACTGTTGGCGAGTCTAAAACTACTTCTGTGGCACTCTGTCCATTTATATATTAAATTTTCTTTTAAATTAGACCTTCTCACTGCCCCGAAGTAATCGTGATGGACTTAACGAGATTGTCTTCTCAATTTGACCGTGCGTCAATGAGCGCGACATAGAGTGCAAAAACCCTGGAGATATTGCATCCGATGTGTCTTTAAAAAAATCCTTGCCAGAAATGATTCGTACACATATTAAACCGCTCCTTTTATATGGATCGGAAATTGTGGATTGTTAAAACCACCTCAATATTCTGGGTGCGAGTTTCGCAACACGTCCGGGCGCATTTGTATCAGAAGCACCCGGGTGACAAGCGCTTGAACACTGCCGTAGAAACTGTGCCGATTTCCCTCCAGGACTAAAACCACAGCGGGCTTTGAACATCTGCAGAGCGGCAACTTTGTAGATGCAATTGGACACATGGCTAAAAATATTATATTGGATGTTAAAAAGGAGAATGGTGTACGGCGCTCCTTTGCCGCTGGGAGCAATCTCCGCCGCGTTTATTTCAATTATGACCCACACAAGAAACAGTTTACCCAGATGCTTTAGGCAAAGAGCACTCGAAGCGGTCGTGCCAGTGCTTCAAGAGTGGGCCTAGATTCCCTATAAGTTTCAGGGGGTCTGTTTTTCTTTCATTTCCAGTTAATGGGTAACTTTAATAAACAAAGCTTTTTTTGAAAAGGGGTGGTTTCTCTGTAAAAGAATTGCCGTTTACAGACAAATTTCTTAACCCTCGAGAAATACTCTTACAGGTTCGAACCGTCAGGCCATTGACGTTTTTATGTGTGTGCATATTCCATATAGGTCCTTTTTGATTTGCATTGTAAGCAGTTTTTAAGTTCTATTTTCTAATTTCTTAGAAGTTAAATAATTCATTAGAAAATAGCAAAACCGTGTACAGCAGTTTTGTCAAAACGCTACTTTGCCTAACGCTACTTTGCCTAATATTCAAATTAGTATTTCACGGAATTGGTTCAATATTTCGTCACCGACGCCACGAAGTAGCACAGACCTAGATACCAGTTAAAAGTAACAATTAGAGAAAACAGCGTTTAAAGGTGAACGCTTTTTAAAATCAAGCTTTCTTACAAAATGTCAGGGTATTTTCAACTAGATTTCTTACAGTGGAGACTTGATGCATTGACCTTCCTTTTTACGTTGCCTTTTCCTGCTTTTCGTCTTAAATATTAAGCAATAAAGTAAGAAAGATGTGTGCTATTTCGTGGAATCGAAAATTAATGACAATAGACATTTTCCGTTTTCACGAAGTAGCACCTTCCAATGTATTACTATGCGTGTTTGTCAGTTGGTGAAATGTAGGTCACGCGCGCGCGCGCTACATACAAGATTGCAGTGCTACGAAAACGTTTTTATCACACTTGAGGCTGGTGTGCGCCGTGTTTCAATGGTAACTTCGGTGCTACTTCGTGGTGTCACAAATTGTCAGTTTCGGTGCAAAGTTGTATCGCTAATAACCGTAATTAAGAAAGTATTGCTCCTGAAGCGGTGAAACTCAATGAAATTGTAGGCCTCGGTTAACGTTGTTTAAAATGTAAAAAACTGAAAACTGAAAAAAAAAAATGGTTTAGTATAGTGCGTGCTACTTCGTGAAAACGCTGACGATTTACAACCAAAATTAAAAACAAACAAAACCCGCGTTTCTTCATTACCAGAAGTACATTCTCACAAGAGCAACGAACGGAAACTTGCTGAAACACAAGTCAACGTGTACGACAATCCACTCTCCTAAAAAAGAAAACAAGAAATTGCATCCTGATACGCTTTGCGTCATCAATTACTCGCGTGGGATTTGCAAATTGACAAACGGGCTGGTATACAAGGAAGCGTCTTCGATTGAAGCTATTCTTGTTAAACGCTCTCAGAGAACTGCCGGAGACGGGTTTTTTGTGTTAATTTAGGCATCAAGGGAGAACTGTTAACAATGCCAGATATCTGGTATCACCGGCTTCAATTCAATTACTGGACGTCCCATATACCTGCCCCTTAGTCGCTGGCAAATTGGACAGATGCGGGAAACAGCACGAATAAGTAAATTTCAGAGACCAAACAGTCCTCATGTTAAATGAGTTATATATTGTTTACGCTCAAATGCTTTAACACTTTATGTGGTGGATCGTGGCAGAAGACTATTCTAAGTGACCTTTCTACAATGCACTTTTCTTGTTTTAAACTTGTAAACCGAGTCGACGCATGCCCAATAAGTCGTGAATGGCATCCATGGTGCAGCCATTTTGTCTTCCAAATCGACAGTAATGCCGTAGAGGCACCTACTTGCCTGCCCGTAATCCCAGTACCACCACCCACCATGTGCCCAATGGGGGAATACTGCCCAAACCAAATAAGGAAAACATCTCACTTGGAAAAAAGACTTTGGTGAACCATATGTTGTGGCCATTTTGCTTTCCATCCTTGCATACCATTGTGCGCTAGCACAGCCGCAAATCATAGACTCGCCAGGTTGACTGATCGACGAAACAAATATGTCACCAAATCGAGGTTGACAAGACAATTAGACTGATCCCCTTTTACGGGATACAGATCCACGCCAAGACAGAACACATGGGAATAAGACGCTTCCCGTACGGCCAACGTCTCTTTGGGGGTATCTTGAATCTTAATGGATACTAGTGGTAAATCTCACAAAAACCACATCTCAAAAGACGAGTGGTGAGCTGACCGCAACTATAGGCTATAAATATAACGTTGATGGGGCATGGGGAGGAGGGCATGAAACACGGTCAAGTGGCAAGGATAACGGCACGCCACTTTACGGTTTTAATGCACACTGACTTCCATTATCTACGTATCCGGGTAATTCATGACAATATAGTTGTGGAGCGTAGTCCATTCTCGTGACGGACCTCTGCTCAAGTCTTTCTCCGTGTGAAAAACATACCTGATCGTTAACAGGCAAGCTCATCTTATCTCGATGTAGGCAAATTAGATTGGATTGAGGGTATCGCAAAAGGTAAGAAAACAAATGAATTCGGGTTCCTCATTATAAACTAATGGACTGAGATATCTAAACTGCTGGGGATCTGGAATGCTAACGTGAAAGTTTATTCACACTTCAAAGACACATAACCGCTTCTGACTGGAACATAACCTTATGACGAAACGTACTTTCTAACGACATCTATAGTTAATATGTACAAATGTTTCGTGTTATAGTGTGCCAACCATCTGGGCCCATGTCTCAGCTCTACCCAGGCATAAAATATTGCTTAATGGTTTTCTGCTGAGCAAAAATGAGCAGGACACCAGTCACAAATGGTACGTAATGACATGGTCTTTTGGCTGGTAGTCTTTTTCTGGTAAGCATATTTCTGTTGTGCTTAACTGCTTTTTATGCTAGAGCAGATTCATGAAAATTTGCACTTGATCCGTTTTGCTTAAAACTGCTAAACACACACCAAAAACTAGCTAATCATGGCGGGAAAAACTACCCGCCGACTGGTACTCGGCTTAAATTTGTTCAGCAAAACTATGTTAAGCAACTCTTTCAGCCCTGAGGTGAATCATAGGGCAATGTTCCCGCGGACAAACTATCCGTTAATAACAGTACGGATATTTATTACAGTCCCCACTGACGAAGATGACAAATTAAAAGGATGTTAAATCACCGACCAAGAGCCATGTTACAAGAAGAGTAACGATAGAGGCTACAAGCCTGCACCTCCCCAGCGTTGATTTGAAGCAACTTGACTGAAGTTAATAAGTTTCAATTTGCAAAGAAGTAACTTTTGGTTAAATATACATTACTTGCAGCCAGCGATACCTTCCATCCTGTGTAATAGGATGACTTGAAGAAAAAAAACACACAAAAACCCTATGTTTTATAGTTGATAGTCTTCGGAACAAAGTGCATGCAAAAGAAAATGCAAAAGAAAACCACACACAAAAGAAAAAACACGAAAAACGGATGGAAATTAAAAAGGGAAAACACAATGATAAGAGCTAAATCGGATCCTAAAGTACTTGGCTAAGTGAATTCGTTTTTTAAACCTCAGTGTTTCAAAGTGGGTTTTCGCATGTAGGCCTATATGCAGCTTTCTGGACAGGTTACTTGCCCTGTCCAAAGTGTTTATACAATGCTGACGATTGTATCGCATGCATCCATGACTAAAACATCTTGTTGTTGAGAAGCAGAAACCTTCTTAAAGCCTGTCTACGTTAAGGCCCTTTCACTTTGTCTCGATTTTGCGTGACTCTTTTCGCATCAGGGTTATCAAATCTTCATCCATCGAGGGATGACCAATTTGGGAGAGAGGACAGCGACGGAAAGTCGATTCGTTTTTTCCCGATGCAGAATCTCTCAACAGTTTCTTATTACGGTATGAAGAGCAATGCCAACAGGAACTATCAGCCTGTAGGTTTGGGCCCAAACCACGACTGCAAAAGGTCAACAATGATGCATGGGCTGAGATCACTAAGAATGATGTATCGGTAACCATAACCACGATATTCTGGGCAATAAGAGAGCACTGTGGAATGCATCACTACTGGTTACTGATAACACTAATACGTAGGCCCTACTTCTATTCTACAGCTATAGTATGCGGTAATTAAAACACGAATAACAACCGGTGAAGATATGAAAGGTTTGCTTAAGGTGACGTGATCGCAATGAAGTTAAGACGAGTTCGATCGTTAAAGAGAAACTATGGCCGAAATGATTTAGACGCTGTAATTTGAATCATTTTATAATTAGTCTGTTGCAATTTCGGGACCCTGGCTTTGGATACGGCTCCGCCGTAAGCTCTTTTCGCCACCAGTTTGAAGGACCACAACAAAACTGCACGTTTTCGAAATTACAGTTGGAGCCATATAGGCGCATATACAGTATCAACGGAGGGTATCCGTGTACTCTAATGACTCTATTAAAGCAAACTGTTTAAAGCTTTCTCTTTGGTCCTGTAACACATTTGAGATGTTAACAACATAAGAAATTCCCAACACTTTACCTGTACATCCTGCACCTACTATATACCCTTGCTAAACCGTTCGAAGTGATTTCCAAACCATTCGAACTGATTACTAAACCGTGCAACCAATTAATAAACCGTGACCAACGGATTGCTAAACGGGTAAACCGTGGAAACAGATTAGTCCATGGATTTTCTCCTCACTACTGTCCCTTCCCGGGCTTCGTACCTTGTGTTTCACGGAACTTAATATTTTTCAACAAAATTCACAGAAATGTATGGACTATGGAGTAACAAACTTATAATAAATATATAGGCCTATTGCAATTTGCAAAATGTCTGGGCAAACAGACTGTGACGAAAAAGGTCTGCAAACCCTCAACAAAGCAATACACAAACAAGTCGTATAATAATAGGAAGTAAACTCTGACTTGGCAAAAAGGAAACTGTCTTCCTTAAGCATTTATTGAAAAGTCGCAGGCCTAGCATAACAAATGCACGGCAACCGGAGGCATTGTACGTCAGTATCAATGATTGATCATTTGCAAAGAGACGCAGGATGTAGTATGCGTCAAGATGATACCAAACAGTTGTTCAATATTAATGATGAATGTCTATATGGCACATACTAATTCCCAATCAGTTGTGGTAGACAAAGAACAAGATTGGTAATTTGTTGTGACAAAAAATGACTAGTGCCATTCCCAAAACTCACTGATTATGAATTTCATTCAAATAAAAGAACTTCAAGAGAAAAAGTTTCCGTCAGAAATAGGCCTACATGCAATACAGTTTAGTGTCGAGGAAAAGCATGAGCTCAGAAGACCTCATTTTTACCGTTGCTTATTTCGGTATAGATGCAATCGAAACAACCACGAAAACATAGACCGTTTTTGTTACTATCAGACGTGACCATTGATTGATGATGTTTTACAGGTATGGTTGGACGGTATGTTTATAGAAAGCTAGAAAATTTGATTAAATTCTTCCATATTCTTCCGGGATGTTCACGATTCCATTTTTTACGGATTCACAATCATTTAGTATAGATTCACAACAACCGCAAATTACGGATTCACAGTCCGGACACTCAACAACTGATAATTACGGATTCACAACCTGTTACTGTTAGTACAGATTGACAACCCGTCATCAAATATTTATTGTGAATCCGTTCATAACGAATTTTGAACCTGTTATAACGGATTCGAAATTAGTTTTTCGATGGCGCTAATGGGATTTTGTACAAAATCAATATGCCAAAAAGAGTTGATATGATACAATGCCAGCCTAAACCCTTAACAATATCAAGTTGATAGTTTACCATTGCCAAATGTATATGTGTGCTTCTAATAATGTATGCACTCAAATGGCACTAGTTGAGCAATTTATTTAATAAAAGAATGTTTTTAAAATTGTCAAACACCTTTACAACGTATACAATACACGCAAACTCATTTTTGTGGAAAGAAGTGCGCGAATAACATTATCACAGGTTATTGTAGCTTTAGTGTAGTTTCTAAAAAAATACGGGAACATAAATGAATCCCCTCTCCCAATTATGCTCCCTTTTATGGTATGATTCTGTGGATTATGGTTTTAAATTAATATGTACTCCTTTTATACAACACATTTTTGGTAAAAAAATTTGAATATCCTCTAAGAAACCCAATTTATTTACCATGTACTAATCTTTCATGTAGATTTTGAGGATTGGAATGGAAATACGCGACTTCCAAACACCGATAACAGCTAAAGACAAACATTCATTGAGACACACACAAAAAAGACCACCAACAAAACACCCATGGACAAATATATTAACGCCTAACCGGTATATACATTATTTAACATCTAATGCCTTGTAATTTCTCTTTCTAGAATGTTACACCCCTTTGGGTGTTTGGATTCGCATCTCGACTTTGTTGACAAGGCAAATACAAAAATTAATTCAGAGGTACAGGTGATAACCGAACGGCTGAATTGTGCATGTTGATGGGGTTAAAAGGGGTTGGGGGTTAAAAGGGGTTGGGGGTCTAGAGAGGCTTGCGTGGCTAAGGTGTAGCAGGAAATGTTTCCGATACGGTCTCTAAACGACTAGAGAACTTGCTGTAATGAAATTAGTTTATTTTCAAATTGATCAAATAATAATAACAATGACAAGAAGAAAGAAAAAAGACGACGACGACGAATAAGAAGAACAAGAAGAAGAAGACAACGGTTAAAGAAGAATAAGAAGATCGAAGAAGAAAAAACTAGCGGTAGAGGTTGTAAAAAAAATAATATAAAAATAAACCGTGGTTTCAAAAAGAGCCATAGATTCGGATGGAAATAAAACTGGTTACAGGTTTTGTGAGTGGGAACAATGGAAGAGAATACGTATTTGCTGACATTTTAACCCCCTTGTCCCTGCACCGCCCGAGTTTGCTGAAACGATGTTCAGATTTCAAGACACTAGCAGTAAATTACTTGAATCGTGCTTCAAATTTTCAAAAGATACCCATGGCTAATAATTAAAGGCCCTTTGTACAGCTTTTGTCTTTTTGTGAATATTGTCATAGAATAACTAAGTCCCAAGGGAACAATAAGTGCCTCTCGTTAACGGCTGCCGGTAATTTTTATGGCGATTAATTTTAATAAAGGACGTACCACAGACTATAATTTAATTTTGACGTCACTTTTTATTGCAATACACACGCTTGTGAGTGCTTCCTCCTACCGCATGATTATAGTGTATCACTTTGGGCGGCTGGGCGGTCCAGTGGCTAAAAGGTTAAAGGTTTAATTTTATTGTATTAAATTTTGCATTTGGTTAAAGTTACGACTTTTATGATTATGATTATTTGATTTGATTATTTTTATAACTTATTTATTAGTTATGTATTTATTTGTTAAATTGGTATCATTCTGTATTTTATTCTATTTTGTAAAGAGTGAGATTGTGGAGAATCAAAGACGTCTCGGACCGCCGATTTAAGCTTCCCGTGTGAAACCCAATAACACCTGTGTGTTGTTGATAGGTGTAGCACCAAAGCGCTGACAATGTGACATACTGAACCCTCGCACTAAGGTGGAGAGAATTGGATAGCGTACTTAATGCAATCTCCGCTTGAATCTCCACTCGTTAAGTCGGCTCTAATTTTTGCAAAATCCAATTTTCCTGGAGCAAAAGTATTCTTTCTGAAAACCGAGCCGAGCCCCAGGACCTATTACAGCTACTAATCTTGATACCCTCAAAAGATCTGATCCATCTATCGAATAACTTGGTGAATAATACAGGACGAGAGCAGTGCTGTTGTTGTAACAGATTTTCCTTATCCAAACATTATTTTCTGAAGACAGCTAACATTTTCCCCAAGTTGTATTGTGGAATGAGATACAAAATACGGATGTATTGTTGTATAGCCAAGGTTGGATTATTTTATCAACTTCCTAGAGTTACTGTCACAATGTTTACAGCGATGAACTTACTGTACGGTACAACGACAATAGGCAGGCAACAAACTGCAAACATTAATTTGTAACGAGTATCTTCCTAAAGCACAACTTTAGCGCACTATATTCTGCGCAAAATGCACGCGATTATTATTTCCTTCCACAGACCTGTGTTTATTTTTTGCCTGTCAAGCTTTGTCCTCGTCGATTACATGGTATATTTCTCCACAGTGAATAACAGTGTTTCCTTTACTAAAACTTCTCAACACAGTTCATTTCAGGGCACTTAGTTCAAGTGATGGTAGCCTAATACCAGGCATTGATGACCACGGACAACAAAAGAGAGAAAACAAATCCCCCAAAGAAACCTACTTCTAAACGCTTGTATACGTGTTGTAAAAGTTGCTCTAATACAATCGTATATTGACCCATTGCAGACGCGGAACGCATCCACAAAATGCGCGTTTACCATTTCCGCCATTTTGGGAGTCAATTCAGTTGTGAACATTTGGACTCCCAAAATGGAGGACATAATACTCACGGGTATAAAGTGCGCTGCTTGTTGTACAAAGAGTCAATATGCAATTTGTTTGAAATCGTCCTCATAAAACAGTCTATTTGCGTAGCACGCACGAGAAGAAAAACATTAAAAATCACGATGTAAATTTAACACAAATATATTGTTTTAATTTCTGTGCTCAAACGGCCCACACCATCGCCCATTTTTGTCTCTATACCAAGTTTTGACAGATAACAATTTTTAAAAACGAAACCAATTAATAAGAAAAAATAGACAAATATGAAAAGTACTTTCTCATATTCCAAGCACCGTGCAAGAAATAATTCTGACATGCAAATTGAGCATGCCTGATGGTGACTTGAGAAAAATAATAGAGTCCCGTCAGTTACTCATTTATATATTTCAAACATCTATTAGTATTCGATGATGGATAATTTCGTTGAGTGTCTCAAATGACAGTTGTTTCTTTCCTCGACTAAAGAAAAATAGCTATATGTCTAGTATTTATTTCATTTGTTTACCGTCAATTCTAGCAAAAAATCGGACTGGACATCTTTAACATATGCCTCAATGTTGAGGGCGCCCAGGGATGAAACTTACGCGCCAGGATTATTGTTTCAAATACCATCAGGAAACGGCCTTCATCACATTGATATTGTACTGGCGTAAAACATAATTCTGTCTTGCCAGACAACATCTATCCATTTCAGCCGCCTTTATGGTCTAAACTGCCCTCATTATGTGACTCTCTGCTTTGGTGTCAATGATTGCAACGTCTCCCTGTATTCTTAAGAGCTTGTTTTTGGACTATTACAGGCAGCATAACGACGTAATATAGCTCATGTAACGAGGCAGTGTGACGGGCTTGAAATTAATTCGTACCATTATTAAACCCCATCCTGTTAGATATGACACATCAAGGGTTTATCAACATGAGCATTCAGAACTTCCAGTGTTCAAGAAACGTTAAACCAAACAGTGAAACCGTTTGATTAGATAATTAACAAAACTAATATGTAATGACTTGTCAACCAATAAGACATGACATAAGTTTCAAGAAAGATCCCAATCATTCGAATCATCCAGTCGTCAGTTGCGCCACGGACTGACGCATGGGTTAAACAATATTTTGCAAATATTTTGCCATTATGTGTTTCAAAGATGACGTTTCACGTTACGTCACTTTATCAATTGAAACGCAAAGTGTTGGTATACGGTGCCAAACACGCGTAGTATGACTCCTGCAGTTTCACTAAGTGGCGTATGAAAAGTTAAGTGTTTTCACGAAGCGACGTAAGCATTGGATTTACGCAGCGCTCTGCGCGCACGTCTCTTTTCGTTTTCACGAAGTGACGTATGTGTTTAGGCAGGGCTCGAATTTGGGGAGAAAATCCACAAAACTACAGGGCTTGTAGCTCAAAATCTTTACTGGACCAGACATTTTTTTACAAGACCAGATTCAAAATGTGAAAATAAAAAATTGCTGACACAGTTTAACATGCATTTGACTGCTTTGATATGAACCCGAACTGAGACAAGTAAGAGAAGAGTATACTTGATTACTCATAGAATCAAAAGATAATTTATCAGACCCAAAGTCAACACTTGAACCTAATTTGTTTCTGTTCAATAGAAAAACACAAGACCATCGGACTTGTTAGGTCATAAGTTTACTGGCCCAACACTAAAATTACTGGCCTCGGGCCTGTGGTCCAGTGTAAAATTCAAGCCCTGTTAGGAATAATTGATAACTCAACAAAACAGTTGCAAGATTGAAAAAAATATTGACAGTTCTGTTCTTAATGAAGAAGTCAGCTTTATGTTGGTATTAACATTTTTGTTAAACAAATGTGAGCAGTCTTCGAAACAGTAGTTTGAAAAATTACTCAACATTTTCTCAAAACACGGAATTTTGACTGTGGTGCACCATACGTCATTTCGGTGTGCGTTTGTTTTAAACACGATCTTTAAAGGGAGCATACAAACTTCCTTGGTATAAAGCAAAGCAGCTGTTGATAATGTGTAACATGTTGATAAACCATTTCTTTCTAAGGAATGTGGATTTAGACAAAAGGGATTCAAACAATTTTCAATCTGAGAAACGTTTCTCAGATGGTGTATTTCAAATACGATTCATTCTTCCTGCTTGGACATAACCACTCCAGATTTTTCGGCGATATCCAAAAACGCTACACCTTTAGAAATGAAATTTCCGCAGGTTAGTTTTATTGTATATGTTTACATTTATATAGGTTTAAAACAATCGAACAGTTCTAAAAACCTTAAGTACACACTGCCTTTAAAAGAACTGACTTAAAAACGTCCATACAGTGTATAGTATAATACATTTACGGAAAAGGCCTCCCATTCTACTCCAACGTTCAAGAAACATATAATAAAAACAACCAGTGCGACCATATAGTCTCACATTTTCGGAAAAATATGTTTGACTTAACCCTTTCTCTTTGAAAAAAACATACTGGACTTGATATACACCCATACGCTATTCTTCTCTCTTCGCACTGTGTATTAACTTTCACCACGGTAATCTTCATGAGAACATCTAACAAGCTCCCTCAGTACCATTTTCCAATCTTCACTTAAAACCTCTTTTATTCGAGAGCTTATTATTGTCCGGCGCTATGAGTAACGTGCGTTTAGATTGGCGCCTTATAGATTTTACAATTGATTGATGTCTGACATTCTATAACTTATTTAAAGAAAACGAACACAAATCCAGTTTACTAAATGATGCGTTGTTCATTAAATTGCAAAAATTGATGAGAATTCGGACAATTTTATAAGTTGGCTGATGAATGGCTTGAACGAGGCAAATCATAACAGTAAATTAAGTTCGTTATCAAATCTTTTTTTAATCTGAGATTCCCTGTAGTTGTGCACACTACATGAAGTTACTTGTTACTCAAATGGAACGAGAGTGACAGCTGAACGTGGTTCCGTTCGAAATGCAGAATACACGAGTAAACAGGAAAATCTGTAATGCTTGGTTACCAAGCAACCGAATCTGCTAGAATCTTCGAGGAAATTACTGTTGTGCCGATGAAAAGGGTAACTATACAATCACTAGTTTATGGACGAGAGTCATATTCCATACCAGTGGCGTAATCAGACATGATAACTTGTGGGCGTGGGCAAGTAGGAAAAGGACATAAGTGGGAGGGGGCGCTATTTAATTTAATGTATACCGAACAATTCAATTGTACATTTTGTCGATCTCATGGGGGCAAGGGTTGCAAGGGGCTCCTCTCCCTGCTCCCTCTGGTTACGCAATTTAAATCTGTTTTTAAACAAATTAACGTCCAACCAACTGTGAAGATTTCATCCGCTTTTAGTTTTAGAAAAAAGGGTATTTTATCTTATCAGGCATTTGTGCATGTTCACATGCCTATTTCGGTTGCTCCAACCGAAATAAGCAACGGCGATTTGAGGTTTTTAAAACTAATGCTATTTCCCGATTCTGACAAATATTTCTAGGTGATTGGTATTGGTATCAACTTTAAAATCAGTGAGCTGTGAGATCGAAACTCATCAAGGTGTTTGCAATGATTGCCAATCCTGCACCTTATCTTCACGTTGTTGCACACTGGCACCGCTGTTGACAAACGGTCCTGGGCACGATTTCACAATGCACTAATGATCCATCTTAAGATGGGTTGTTGATATTACCATAGTAATTTGTATGGTGATATCACACTTTGCTTAGCAATTAAGATTGATTCGCACTTAAGATCGATCTTAACTATTTGTGAAATTGAGCCCAGAAGACACAGCGAAGTTAATACAAGTTGTACCTATATAGGACCGCATTGACGGCTAAACATTTGATTATTGTGTATCTATACCACAAGATCCCACATGAGGAAAGAGTCAGCTTTTTAGAACAAGGTGAGTAGTCGCGATAACCGTAACCCCCATCCTCCCGACGGTGGCAGACCAGGGATGACGAGTCGTCGTCCGTACGATCTGGTTTATTTTCGGCCATTTCCAGCAATTTTTTATCACACTAAGACTACCCAAATTGTTACCACTTTAAAAAAACGTTTCACACTTCTATAAAGAACTTGGATTTAATCTTAATTGCGTAATGAATCAATTAAGAACACATAACTACGAGATAGGGGCATAAATAATCGTGTGTCCATTCATTTTAGTTGGTTCGGTCCTAAGTAAGGCCGTATCCGAATTGGTGGCTACAGCTACGGCTACGGCTAGATTTCCGCGTCATCGTGCATTGAAGTATAGGACGTCCTTAGCGACACCCTTAGCAACAGCCGTAGCCGTAGCTGTAGCCGCCAATTCGGATACGGCCTAAATTTTAAAAGCCTTGCTTCAACGCGGTACATTGTTTGTTGGCGAGACGAAGTACCAGACGGGCGGCTGGAATACAGACCATTGGAAGCAATCCTGTCCAGTGAAAGATTTCTCTTGTATAGCAGAGCAAAATGCTACACAAAATGTATCAGTTGCTACTCAATTATGAGCATTCAGTGTGCACAAAACATTGTTCAGTCTAAATATTTTGCTATGCAAAATTGCTGGACGAAGTCGTTCCCTGTTGTATCTTTCCCGACGTTACATTCTTTAGTTTTCGTGATTCTATATCTATGACTGTGATGAGATTGTTCAGTTTAGCTTCCAGGAAAAATTTGGTTTTGGGGGAAAGTAGACACCAATGAGCGGATGACAAACTTTCCCCCACAATGTTCACCATTCAACTACCGCTGACCTACAATGCGGTATCACTGTAAAGTATTATGCTAAAGCTTAATAGATATCAAATGATCAAAACAGAAGATGATGACATTCTCTATGTATCTGTTAACGATGTGTAGAGAATCACATAATATAACTGATAAAGTTTACTTGAAACTCCCTGATGTAAAAAACAAAAAAAAGGTAAAATCTCACCATTTTGAAAATCCAGTGGTCACGACCAGTAAAAGCGATGGGGGCAAATAGACCAAAGCATCCAATACCGAATCCAGTCTTTAGTGCATATCGTCTTACAACAAGGTTGTCGAATCAAGCCATGAGCTCACTATGATGACTCCTGATAGCAAACTAAACCCTTCGAATGAATACAACACTATTTATACTGCGGACACGACGACCAATTCATTCATGTAGTCAACGCTAACCCGACGGCGACACGGTACGTAATGAGAGAGGGGATGATACTCGACGTGTATACCGGGGAGAGACAAAACATGCAACGGTAATCGGGGGGAGGACTCCCCCAACGGTTGCTCGCATGCAGGCTTCTTGGATGGACAGGGCGTAGATAATAGCTATTGCCCCGGCCCAAGTCTCGGTAAAGCATTTATGTATATAAGGCAATACATTATAACCAATTCAAGACAAAAACACGTTTTTAATGGTACTAAGTTAACAAGTTTGTCAGAGTTATGTTCTCAAGTATGTAAAGTAGGGCCTAACAATGGCATCTTTTCCAAATTTATGAAACTTAAATTCGAAACAACTCTTCAATAATCAAAATTTAAATACGCGCGCCAAAAAAAAAAAGCAATAAAATAAATAACGTCTTCAGAATAACGCAAATAATTATATTGATTAAAAAGGTACGTTTTCTACTCACAGTTCAAAGATTCACCGAACCGGTTATTCTTCTCCCTTACAAATGATTGTATAGCAAAAACACAGTCTCCGAGTTGAATTATCTTGCCCCCTGCAAAATTACGAAAACATTACTCAATGCAAAACAAATCAACACATTCCTTGTGTTTTTCCTTGCCTCCACTACCTCATCAAACAGTTTTGGCAACTTTATCAAACACAATCTACTCATCTTTAAGATATCCTGATGAAAAGGTATTTAAGTTTCATAGCTCGACTGTCACTTTTTTAAGCGGGGAGCTTGCGGTCGGACAACCCCTTTAAGTTGGAGCTCATCACAGCACCTCGACGGCCCACCCCTACCTTGGCAATCAATGCTGTAAATATTTCATAAGTAATCTCCCTCACACTCGCTTCGTGAAGCGTCAAACGCAACACTGGTTTCGCAGGAGCGGCGCGTAAAGAATACCTAATCACTTTCCCCCTTTATCATGCACGGGGACCACCCACTGGAATGGGGGAGAGCCGACCTTCCGCTCTAATCATAATCTAACCTTAAATTCAAGAGGTGCGAAATATGCCTTAATTAAATTTCCGTTTTCGAATTGATTTTTGTTACTTCACAAAGTAAGTGGATAGAATGGTGATCGGTCATCTGGTGAGTGGTGTGATGTGGTGGAAGGGGGAATTTATCATCATCTTCGCTCAGTGGTGTCTACTTTCCCCAACAGTTTTAACTTTCCTGAAAAGCTAAAGTGAACACTCTCAAATCACATAGATTGATGACGAATAAAGAATGTGACACCGGAAAGAAGACGGTGTTTCCTCCGATGGTCTTTATTCAAGGCGCCCGTCGGGGTTTCCATCTCGTCAACAAACAATGTACCGCGCTCATGCATATGCAACCCGTAAAACGAATGGATATGCGATACATGTCCCTCGCCAAGTTAATATTTATTTTCTCTTTCAGCTGAGTTACATTTTTTTCCCTCCCAGGAACATACTCAGCAGTGTTTGTTAATGGATCGGGTATTTCATTTTAAAACATGAAAATAGGCCAAGTGGTGTCGTGCTCTTCATTTGTTTTTTTCCCCCTCTGACGAGTTAGTGATGAATCAAAGGGGATATTTTTCAATTTGCTAATACAATGACAGGTTTCTCTCCATCAATTTCAAAAAACTTCTAGGGATGTCAAACTTCCAAAAGCGGTGCTTTCAAAGCATTGAGTACGGTATTTCAATGATAAAAATAATAATAACAATTTTACAAAAAGAAGGGGGAAAAATAAAGAAATCAACACGATTTGCATTATTTAAAATTGTTGACATATTATCACTTCTTAAACACGACCATGATTTGTTTCCTTGCATTTGTTCCTTGCTTTTTGGTTATAACTCTTGTCTTAAAAATGAAATAAAATACAAGAAATCGCCTTACTCACAAGGCCGGACGGGCACTTCAAGGTGAGGGCTACTCATTAACTGGTTTGCTGTCGACCCAAATCAACTGCCACTATAGGGGCACGTTGCCACCCACTCATGGGGCTAAAACATGGTATTTACCCCTTCGAAGTTCGTAAGGATAGGCATGTGCATCGTCCACTGCTGCTGACAACATCAGAGCTTGGGTTAGGTGAACTAGACTGCTTGGCCACGACACGCCACGCCACGTCTGTTTTGTACCGTTTATTTTTTGGGTCGGAATAAATTAAAAATATTAATCCTTCAAATCAAAACAAGCTCAGGACTATGAGAGTGAGATGACTTTCTCATCCATGGCAGCACTCAGACAGGAACAGTTTGTTGGATTTGGTAGACACCCCCTACCGGTATCAAAATCATCATAATTAAACTTAACTACCGCGGCTTCAAAAAACGCTAAAATTAATTTCCCCATTACAATTGCCAAACATTGTATCATACAAAGGCAACAACATTGGTGAGTACACCGCGTGGGAATTCACTCAGTCAAATGGGTATAACTCGCGGTTTGTAGAAAACGTCGTAGGCGTCGTCCAATATTGCCTTTCAGGAATTCAATCAATTTTCTTAGAGAAAAGGACAGCATTTAAGACGAGAGAAAAAAAAACCTCCACAGACGTTTTCTTCATTTACTTGTCTCAAAAATTAAAACCCATTTTAGATGACACCGTATATTTTTAGGGGAATTTGATTCCCGCGTCGGTTGTTTACAAAGAGGATTGGCGTTAAAATCCGATTCGTTTTCGTTTGCAGCCAGTGCTACGTAGATTTGTGTGTTTACTGAATCAATACGATCTAGTCTAGAGTTATCAGCACTGTCAACACACTGACGTTGATCGAGTTGTCTGCGATATCAGCTAACGTTTAATAGAATCTCGCGGTGTTTGCTTTACGTACGAGAACCTATGTCTTCCAGATACAACGTGGCATTGGTTACTTGGAATATTTCCTTTGGTTACATTTCACGATCAAATGAAACTGGTTAAAGACACAACATAGTTAGTTTTTGAATAGTCTTTTACAGCCAACAAAATGTCAAAAGTTTATGAGCAGTACGGTATCGATAACGCCAACTACAACCTCCCTTATAAACCAGAAGAGTTTCTAAGCCGATTGTTTTAGCACAGGCTCAATTTCAGACTGCAGAGCTGCCAACATTTGCATCTAGCAATCTGTGACATTTTGTACAGCAGTCAGGGAGATATGCAGAGTTACATTCTTGAAAAAGTGTCCATAATCAGGGTGTTTTTCAGATTTGTTCATCAGAGCATGAACAGATTGGTTTATTTTCAGGGAACTTTCTGCAGAATCTGGAAGAGTTGGTTGGCAGCTCTAAACCGCAGAATTATGCGCAGGCTCACGTCGTGTGAAAGCAGAGCCATGAAATTGTTTTCACGAATCAAGCACCACAGAACTCATTTCATACTACACGTTTTACTTGTTTACTTCAACAAACAAGTTTTGAAATACAACAGATATTTGTCCCATCAGAAAACCTCCCCGGTCAGAATTGAACCCAGTGTCCCAGGGGCCCTGATGACCAATGTCTGACACATTTCTTGGTCAGGCTGACACGGAAACTGCTTTAAAAAAGAGAGTTTAACTCGTATTCTGCGTCAGTTAAATCCATTTCTGGGTCATTTTGACACATAAGGCCAAGTAAAATAAATTAACGAGTTTCTCGTCCGGAGTAGGCAGGGCTTTACTATTTACTATTTTCAATTTTTAACTATTTTTTCCAAGATGGCCGCCATGCTAAATATGGCTGGCCAAGGTATATTTATTCACATATATTGTGCTATTTGAGTATACTGATGCAATTTATGACAAAACAAATGATTTGTAAGACCCTTCACTGCAGAATCGCAGCACCATCACCTTCGACAACAGCTGCAGCCCGCTCTGAAAAGAACGCCAAGCTGGGTTTGGTGCCAAGACACTGATGATATATTAAGTCAGGAGAATCACACTTTTAGCCCTCAACTAGCTAGGGACTGCACAACTGAGAATATTGAAATGAGAAAGTTGGGAATTCTTGAGGCAAAGCTGCTATTTTTGGCCTATCTAATTGGATTCAGGAGATTCAAAATATCAGAGATGCCACTCAGTTTTATCCAGAAAATCTGAAGTGCGTAAATTTGGGCAAGAAAGCCAAAAAAATAATAAAAGCGCTGCATTCTGGGGCTTCAAAACAAATCTGATTTCAGCTTTAAATCTTCACAAATATCTAGTTTAAGATCAGATTTGTTATTTATTTATTTATTATAAATTGTTTCTTCTTAATAGTAAATAGTAAATAAAAGGAGGCGGCGGCCAAAAAGGGGGCGGGCGGGGACGAGAAATAAATGGATCAGGCCTCATGGGCCCCCTAATCGGGGTCTGTTCCTCGGGAGTTTTAAGAAAGATTTATGCGTCATTGTGTTTTGTGGCTTAATGAGAATTTTTAAAGACCATAAAGATCTTCACAACTATTAAAACACCGGCATGAATGTTACCTTTAAGCTGAATTCTCCTTTCAAATTATGTTTGCAAAAACACTTTACTCTATGGAAAATGTGTGGGTAGCATTGGTCCCTTGAAATTTCGAATCTAAATTTGCAAGGCTATAGATATTGTCATACTTACAGAACAAAGCAATATAAGCAAAGAATAAGTGAAAGTTTCAGTCAGAAGGGGAGAGTGGTGTTATTTGGACACCATGTTTAAACAAAAATGTTAGATGCTCCAATAATTGTGATGTTTCTGCTTGTGGGCAACTGACTGAAAGTGTCATTCAGTCCCTTTGATGCACCGTCATTATGTACATAGTGCAACGAAGCAAGCAAAACTATCTTTCAACAGCAGGCAGTAAACGGGCGGGCGGATTTAATTTAATAATAAATCTAATTTGCATGATAAGGTATAGAGTGTCCAAACTGAAACTCATTTTGAAAAACTAAGTTTAGCGGCTAAATACTTTGAAACGGTGCTATATCATGCGCTACTGATTATGGGCCCACCCATGCGACCCTCCCCCCGGGTGTACCTCATTACTTTGGGAAAATGTGCGAAAACTCACTTCTTAATGAAACGTTTTTGAATGTTGTCATTTTCGATTCTGTGGCTGGCAGCGGCCATGGGACACACAGTTGTGTCAATAACTCCGATCTGGAAAAATAGCCAGAACTGCGGTTGGGCTCAGCCATCTGAACCAGGTCATCGGGTGAAAGTAATTTGATAGCCAGTTTGTAATTTGACCATTCTTGCCATATCAATCGACCGGGTATCGAATTTTCCCCCCACGTTTCATATCTAAATCACTGCAATTTTTTCTTCATTTTGCTCGTGGTTGAATATTTTAAGTTCAAACCACTATCGATTTTCTCAAAAATTTCCGTTCAAGTTGGAACAAGGCTACGGATGGTAAACATCCCTTCAGACTTTGAAGCTCAAAATACTTGAGAAAGTATCAAAAAAGTAAAAATACAAAAAAGGCTCCGTGCACAAAGTAGTAGGGCCTATATTGCAAAGAAATCGTTTTGCAGACAGTATGACGCTTCAATACAAGTTGCATATTGATCACATGCTCAAAACTAATTCAAATCGGGTGTCCCTTCCGCAGTTACACGGATGTATGAAAGAACTTTGCCTGATTTGTCCAGGGCCGTGCTTACCAGTTGCGCTTACAGTTACCATCTCCGCTTAATAGCATATCATCTCCGTGCCACAGCTGTGCAAGCGAACCTGCTCTGTATTTTGAAGTACGCACTTGCACAAGCAAAATTGCCCAATTTAACCTAAGGCTTCCGCTATAGCTGAAAACGTACAACTCAGACGTTACTCTCACAGTTTTGCCGCAATTTTGTTGTCGCCAATACGTACGTGAGTTAGTTAGTATGTATTATGCATATTTAATCCAACGCGGTTGAAGATCCTCGTTGACGTCTTGTTCTGACCCGTATAAAATAGGCCTAACATGCCTCCGTTCAACATTAAATGCAAACTGGCACTAAACCCCACATCAAATCTGTCCACTTATCAAAATGTTTATGTGTACATAGAGTACAAGCACCAACAGCCGGAAGAAATATTTCCACTCAAAGAGATATTAATGTTTTTAGAGAAAACAAAAAGGGTGGCAGGCTTACTTAGTCTTGAAGAACATACACAAACATCGTTACATTTTACTCACTGCTGTTTCAATACTGTTTTGAAAGAGCATTTCAAAGATTTTGTTTCTTGAAGATGTTCCCAAAAAGTAAGTTACAAAATGTGTACTTTATAAAACTAAAATGGAGTCAGGTTTACATTCAAATGAAGCCACATCATTGGCTGACAGACGCACTTGAGGCGTATTTGGGAGCCTTTCATTGGTTATAGAAAGCGAGTGCACCTTGGTGCTTTTGATTTTTTGAAAATGAAAACACACTAGTAAAACCAAGTACTTTTGCAAACTGTGATTGAATAACACCCATCTTGCAAACAAGAGCGCCAATCTCCATAACTGTTAACTGTGTACATTTGAACCGTCAACTTTGTGTGTGAGTGTGTGGGCATGTCTACGCCTTCAAACCGAGGACTTACGAAAGGGACCCAGGGAAAAGGTGATCCGAGGACGTCCTCCCATTTGATTTTCGTGTACAAAACCAACGGGGACGTCTCTAAAAAAGAACAAAGAACAAACAATGGGACAACACAGGGATGTCCTCGGTTTACACCATAAACAAACCTGGGTGTGCGCGCATGGCGGGAAGCAAACAATGTTCAGAAATTACTTGCGCTGTCGTGCGAGGCCTATTGGTCTGTTGTTTTTCTTATAAATAGTCCCTTTACTAACTTTAAGAACAATGGCTCAACAATATTGATGTTAACAAGATCAATTAAACTGAATATTCGGTAGCAGTTGCGCAAATCTTTAAATCTTTTTTCTTGTATAACTTCAGATAAATATCATTAAAATAACATCACCAAACATGAGTGGAGTAAAAACGGGACACCTACTTCCTAAAAAACAATCAGACCGATGACTTGCGGCCTGGAATTATAATCTCTTTCACTTCTTTGTAATTTATGTAAGAGTCGGATGATAGACATATGAGAAGTGAATTTAATTTAGGTCACGGCCTTGATGTGACCTATATCAGACAAGAGCTTATTACAACAAGGAATGAAAAACCAGGGAAAAATTCACAGCTGGACAACTTCAACATAAATGGGAAGATATAAACCATGCCATCTGGTACTTTGCATACCCATCAATGTAACCAACACAGAGGCTGGGGGCCAGGGAATATACAGTCAGACCCTTGTTTGTATAATGAAGGTTCAGTGTTCTTCAAGTACAGATATTAGACTTCATTGTAAAAGTCTGAAGCAACTGGCTCCGACTACAAATATTGAGGTTGGCTTGAACGACAACGTCGAAGAATATGACTATACTCAGCACTCCGGCCATATCCACTACAAAAACAATAATTCGGACACGGCAGAAACATCGGCTTCATCTTCGGCAACACGCCATGCTCCGTCCGCCTGTTTGAAACTCCGTACTGAAATTGTACGCTTTCGAAATAACTGGCAGAGCATAAGTCAAAGACGAAACCATGATTCCGGAAACATGCACTTCTGATATCCAGAGCTTTACCCCAAAATAGTCCCTTTGCCGCCCGAAGCTGATGCAAAGTTACAACGACATGATGGTATATGTATGCAAGATATTTGGTGCAAAATGTTCAAATTCAATGTTCAAAATGTCCATTTGACGTACATCCTTTGCGTATACAATCTTTGGAAATATTGCCAATGTGTAACGGCTTTATATCCAGTGGGAGAGTAAAAACTCATCATATATATCGTTTCTCAGTGAGAGTTAATTGGCGTGTCAATTATAATGTTAGTGTATAATTATTTTTCAATATTGACGCCTAATGAACACTTTAAAGCCTTGCTTTTATCAGACGCTCACATTATGTATTACCTCTCGTCAGTATCATTACGATCCGCGTGGAATAAGACACGTCGGCAATTCAAAAACTTGTAATTGGCTAGACCAATGTCTCTTCATTTTAAGTAATGGTATTTAAATACAAAATGAGCTATCAACGTTAACAGCGTTGTCACATAGCTGTGGTCTGCTGGCCAAAATGCCAGAACACCCGAGGATCAGTAAACATACTCCACAAGAGGTCCAGCTGGCTAGGTCAGTGCATAGAGCAAGGAATGTTCAGTGTTGAAAAGCATCCTCTATATGGATAAGTGAAACGGTTGTCATAATAGTGAAAAGACAAACTACTAGCTGTTCCTGCTGGCTAGTCACCAAAAACATCAAGGTCAAATCCAGGTCAATTTGCCTTTTAGTTGCCATGTGAAGACGCATTATGACGGCCTTCTTGGATTTCCAAGAAGGCCGCCATGTAAAAACCCATATTTTCCAATGTCTCAGCTTCTAATAGTCACTTAGATGTCCAAACATACATTTTCATGGTCAAGGAATGCAATTCTACCACTTAGAAAAAAGTAGGAGGCTTCAGAGGATGGTTCAGCAATCGTGTTTATCCCTATTACAAACTGTTTAGTCTGGTGGCCGATTTAATTTTTAATCCGGGTTATGAAACGTACCGATCGAATGCTACTGTACTTGTAGAAGGCCCTAATGCTGATTTTTTTTTTTTAAACATCACAGATCTTTTGGGAAAAAAGTTTGCTTTTCGAGTAGCGAGTGTGATTTTTTCCCCACTTATTAACTTGCGGGAAAACCATTGTCAGGTTCCCTCAACAATCCACAACAGTTAGACGATCAACTGCTGATATTTAATGGGGACCAGAATGATTTAGTCAGCGCGCCGAGCGCAATCAAGGTTTTGTGAAATACGTGTAATGCTGTGCGCATCTCACGCCCGTCTGGGAAAGATATAGACCTTTCTTTTGATAAACAAATTGCGCCGGTTGGCATGGACGGCCGAATGTTGCCAAAACATTCAATCGTGTTAAAAAATGTTGTGACCAAATTCAACATTTTCTGTAAAGATTCATGAACGGAAATACCTTCCATGATTGGTTGATTTGTTTCCAACAAATTCAACACTATTTTTGAATATTTTGTGTAAACACTGCTACAAACTGTGATGTGGCAATCTGTTTTTGATTTGCAGTTATGGCTTTCCATAGTTTTCAACCTGGGTTGGCAAAAACTCGGGCTGTGACGTTGCAAAAGAAAGGTCTATACTATGCTCAGCGCGTTATGTAAATCAGTCTGGTCCCCATAAATAGTTTAAATGTTGTGAAATTGTTAAGGGAACCCAACTAGGTTCTCGCGCAAGTTGTTAATACGCGTTATCAAAAAATTCACTCTCGCGACTAGAAAGGCAATAAATTTTCCCCAAAAATCTGTGATTTAAAAAAAAAATGTTTAGCATTTGGGCTTTCTACAAGTAAGCCTACAGTAGCATTCGATCGGTAAGTTTCATAACCCGGATTAAAAACTACATCGGGCACAAAATAGGATTGCAATGGTGCTTAGGCCCAATTGGCAAGGATACGAACGAAGTGGATTGGCCCACCATGGGGCTAGTGAAGACATAGCATCGTATAATCATGGTGTCTCACTCTGTTTAGAAAATCACAGATTTTTTTCGTATTCAAGAAAGAGGGTAAATATCCGTTGTGTTTCTTTCAAACTAGTCATTATCAATTGTGCAGATAGTACAACGATGTAGGGCTGGGGGAGGGGGCTAGGCCTCTAGTAGGCCTACCCTCACCTTGTCGTACATTAATGTTATTGTTGCTCGATCGCGCTGTCACTGAAGACAAGCACAGCTTGTTATTTTGTGTCACATTCTAATCCTCAAGTATGTGAAAACTAAATGACAAAGAGTATTTGGTTATATTAAAAATTGCACTATCGTTTAACTCGCCAACAGTTTTCCCCCCTGAATAAGTATAAGTTGTAGCCTGCATTTTGATTTTATAACTCAAATCGATGACTCCCAACTCGAAAATAATGTTTTAATAATGATCTTGCAAAAACAAAATTGGTTTAAGTGGTCGGATATTGCATGAGATCGTACCACAGAGCATCTAAAATCCTGTTTCGTAGCATTGCGGGCCCCGGAACCGGCCCATGCCGTTAGGGGTTCGCATTATAATGCGCTCGTAGGCGCCACAAATTGCATTCACCATTTGCTGCTTGGTAAATTTTCACGCCCCCCCGTTTGGAAAATCCTGGATCCGCCCCTGGGTACCACACAACACAGTCCAATATTCATGGTAGAACGATAATCGCGAACATTATCCAACATCCTATTGGGCAACATGATGAGTTACTTTTACAGCTGCAATGACGCGAAAAGGCAGCATTGACCAATGTAATAAATCGAAAATTCTGTTGAATATTTACGAGGTGTAGTGTTAACCAATGGCACGGCAAATGGCAACTAGACTGGAAATAAATTACATTTCACAGTGTAAACGACAGGCGGTATTATAACTTAATGGAGCCTTGATCCAATGATATTTTGCATCTTCGTGTCACTTTACAAATGATGCATTCAAAGTGGAAGGCACAAACTGGTAAAAATAAACTCAACAAAGATACTGAGTACCTTTAATAAATCATTGATTTTTCAGGAACTTTTAGCATCCATTCCAATCCCGTCAACACCAGACAACCAGATTGTGGAAATTTCAAACTGCAATAGGATTTATTATTATTATATTTTTTTTGGAGAGAAAACGATAGGCCTATAACACATTTGTATTATGTTTTAGGAGCTTTGCACGTGAATAAGAAAGATGCTAGGTCCGTTTTTTGCCAATTGGACTCCAAAACTGACTTTTTAATTTTAAAACGGCCATTTGCATAGAATCTGGAAAGTTATCACCTTTCATTTAAGGTATTGTTCGACAGAATCCTCAAATGGTCAGTGCTGTTAATTAAAAACTAAAAATGAGTTATTTTCGGGATCCCAACATATAGTCTCCTGTCCATTAGACCTGAATAAGTATTCAACTTTGCAAGTTACATGTATTTTGTGCCATATCCGTGGCATAGGCACTATGCAAAAGTAAATGTTTTTCGTTTTGAAACACCAATGATTATCTGTCGACATTCGTTCAGCGAAAGAATTGTTCCCCCCCAAAATTCAACTTTTAATCAATTTGTGCAACTGAAATAAGAACCGCGTCAGTAAAAATTCACAATGTTCTCGTACATGACAGTATTTCTGACGTATACTGCAAAAACGGGGTGTTAAATTGACACCACGATTTTTGTCACAATAAGGCCAAGTAAAAAAGGTAATGAGTTTCTCGGCCGGACTTTTTCAGAAAAAGAAGGGGGGAAACAGGCATTACTATTTTTTTTTTTTTTTTTTTTTTTAGCAACTTTTTCCAAGATGGGCGCCATGCTAAATATGATTGGCCAAGGTATATTAATTCACAGATATTGTGCTATTTGAGTATACTGATGCAATTTATGACAAAACAAATGATTTTGTAAGGCCCTTCACTGCAGAATCGCAGCACCATCACCTTCGACAACAGTTGCTGTCCGCTCTGAAATGAACGCCCGGCTGGTTTGTTGCCAAGACACTGATGATATATTAAGTCAGGAGAATCACACTTTTAGCCCTCAACTAGCTAGGGACTGCACATCTGAGAATGTTGAAATGAGAAAGTTGGGAATTCTTGAGGCAAAGCTGCTATTTTGGCCCATCTAATTGGATTCAGGAGATTCAAAATATCAGAGATGCGACTCAGTTTTATCCCAAAAATTTGATTTCAGCTTTACATCTTCAAAAAAATCTGATTCAAGATTTGTTTTTTTCTGAAAATAGTATAAAGAAAAGGATGCGGCGGCCAAAAAGGAGGCGGGCGGGGACGTTAGTTTTTTTACTTGGCCTTAAATACAAAAAATAATAACAAATATACACCAAAAAAGGGTGTTAAAATAACACTAATTTCTGCAACAACAATAACAATGGAGTTAGTTTAACATCATACGATGTTAATTTTGATTCTCTCTTGGGTATATACGTGACAACACGACACCCATGGTGTCAATTTTGACACCCCAGTTTTTGCAGCGTTCGCAAAATAAGCTTCAATATTTTAAGGTAACTAGGTTTACATAAAGAGATACTTTACACATTATCAAGGCACTTTTGCCAGAAAAACAACTGTGTGCCATTAATGTCCCCACCGATGACAGTTGCACTTGCATGACACTTGCATGCCGTGAACTATTATATAAATAGTGAGCTCTCAGGTTGAACTTAATCAATTCGACTCACGGTGATTTACAGATTCCATTCCGTGTCTTTAAATTAAACTTCAGTAAAAGACAGTGCACTGGAGCGATACAGCGAATTCCGTGCATGGTTCAATCTTTAAGTCCTAAAAAAAGACAGTCAGTGATCAATCTTTGTTTTTAATTATAAGCCAACTATCCCATTATTTGTCAAAATGGTATTAAACCAAGCAATCATGCATCCCGGTCTTTCAAAGTACAAACAGGTGTACCTATTTGCTTATTGCACAGATAGGATCCTAACTGACGAAAGAGTAAATAGCGTTTGAGAGGTTCAATAATTATCACGAAAACTGTCGACAGTGCTGACATCAACGTCAGCTTTGCTAAAACGATTGAGCTAATCCTTCTTCACGGTTCGGTGTGTGATTTGTGGAGAAGTTGATTGGCAATGACTATTCAAAAACACAGCTGTGCGCAATGACTATTCAAAAACACAGCTGTGCGGTTGGGATACTTCGATACTTTGTTGCTTTAGGGGCAAGAAATGTTTCCCTATCACAGAGGGAAATCTAAATTTCTACTGTAACATTTCAAGAGGCACCGAGGCAATGACAAGAGACACGGGGCAATATTGCCCCAGCTGCCTCCGTGAAGTATTAGCCTGCACAATGTTGACTCCGTTTTATGCTAATGACGACGAATTAAGCAAGACAATGATTTATGATTATCTAAAACAGTTCGACATATTATTGACTGATCAGTCAATATAGATTTATTTTATTTGATTAGATGGTTAATAGTCAATATTAACTGAAGCAAAATCCATTGTTTTTGGCCACTCTGAATGGCATTGAAAGGGTGATCAATATTAATAATAGGCCTAACTGGTCAATATGAATGAACAGTCAATTTGGATGATTGGTCAATATGGATGGCTGGTCAATATAAATTGACTGAAACTCATAGCTCATGGCAGCAACAGCAACAGCAACAGCACAAACAACAACAGAAACAGGAACAGCAACAACAATCCCTTTTTGGGTGTCAATTTGTCCTACCTTTCGGAGCAAATCCCTCCTCCAAAAAAGTGCACCCCTTCCCCCTATGTACTTTCCAACCTTTCCGGCTTGAATTAGACCCTCGTTAAGCGGCACTGCTATGGACCAGTCTGAATGAATGATATCGACTGATCATCCCTATTTTATGGACCGGTCCAAAAGACAGTAGGCGCACTTATGGCTCGCCTCACACTATAGCAAGTCTAGTGCTCGGAGTGAACGTCGTACATGGACCATGGTGCACTGCACACCCGCCATAGTGCAACAATGCATCATGAAGGGTCCTACTGACCGGCCCACGTGGTAGCCTTATCACCCAAGGGCCTTACAAAGTGCATACAAGAGGATAATGTTACACCCCTCCAAGCTTTCACAGTAAAGGGGCGACAATAGACCCCCATACCTCTTAAATATCCCACGTATTTTATACCACTGGCTCGGCCACGGAAAATTAATAACTTTACCCGAATAGTTATGACTTACGAATCTTTTACTGGTTTAAAAATATGATGTCGTAACTTACCTTCTAATTTTCAATGAACAAAGTCAACCTCATCTGGGAAACTTTCACCAAATAACATCACCACTCTGACATTTTTCACGAAGAGAAAAGATTAAAACCGTGATCAAACCATTGTGTGAAACAAAATTGGCACTGCGTGAAAACTTTAAGGTCGCGCAAACTGGCTGTTCGTGAAAGGTCACAAATCAGTGCCTTCGTTTATGACACCCACCCAGCCAACAATATGTACTTCAATGTGAAGTACAAACCCAAAAGGGGAAAACTCAAATTTGTAAATCTGGTGATATTTTCAGTGTGCTAATTAGCGTAACTAGCGTAACTAGCGTAACTACAAATTTACTACAAGTTTTTGAGACTTTAGGAAAGTGTTAATGTCAACAAAAACATTAACATGTACAGACTGAGGTTTGAAAAAATGTATTAATTTTGGGGCGAAATTGTCTCTTCATGAAATCGGTGACAATATGGTAGACAACATATCAAGTCTGAAAAAGGGGTTTAGCTTAGTATTTGATTTTGTGCATAAACATAAATATACGTGCCTCTATTGGAAGACATTTCCCCCAAACAGAGCAATACATCAAACAGGAACATGTTGGGGTTATCAAGGTTATTTAATATAAGCTTCCAGAATAACACCGTCAGTATTGTGATCATCAGGCCTCTGTAAGGAGACGGTTGGGGAAATAACATATTTTCTAAATTATTTATTATTTTATAACAATTCCCAAGTTCACTACGCTGCTACTCCAACGAGTAAATGGCGGGAAAGGTTTCGATTTATGAACACGAACTTTGTATTGATTTGAGAAAGGTAGTGTGCTGGTCATGTATCTATACAGAAACCCCATGTGCATAATGCTGGGGAAAACATTGATTTTACGAAGGATGGAACCCCAGCCTTAAAGGTTTCATCAATATGGGCAGGAGCCCTTTTACGGTAAACTTGACAATGTCTACGTGTGCGGAGATTTTCGAGGGGAAAACATCAATGAGTTCTGAGGGAAATTACTGAAGCTCAAAAGTAATATTGAGAAAGAAAGAAAGAAAAAAAATAAATAATAATAAAAACACAAGAAGAACGCTTTGCAGGCATATACTTAGTTCTTGTATGAAATTGTTTTATTAAGTACAAGGGCTGACCTACAGGTTCATATCGTATGGGGTTTCATATAGACTTTCCAGACCATTCAATATCAGTTTGGTTGAACTTGTCCGAGTGCAAAAAAAAATACAACTAATAAAAAAGAAATAATAAATGAAAACCAGATTAAAGTAGGAAGACTTACAATGCCTAGAATCAAGACGTAATGTCAATAGGCCTTACTGCTATTTTGTAGTTGCGTACTTTGTTACACTTTATATGTATTTAACGTAATGCATCGCCTTATTTTTGACGTACGTAAAAAACATTTCACATTCCTGCTTTCTCGATAATTTAAAATATTGAAATAGTAAGTATACTAAAACGCCTTGAACTTGTAAGGAAAATTGAGGTGGTCACATAATCTTTCTCCCCCGGTAAAGGGTAAGACCTTAAAAAGGGCAGCAGAGTAAACATAAAATGTGCTGTGTGAAATTGAACACTACCCCCTATCCATTTAGGCCTTATTGCTCAATCCTAGTTAAACATTCGAATGGTTTGGGGGTGATGCGCGTTCTTTCCTTACCTGTCGCTTTAATTTCTAAATAGACGGCGATATGTTCAATCAAATAGAGCGCAAACCAATGAGTTGTTGTTGAATGTCATAGGACAGTTCCTTTAGGCCAAACAACTACGATGAGAACTTTACTAAAGACATTAACAAAATATACTAATAAAAAACACCTGAAAGCAGAATGTTTAAGAGATCACATGAGCCGAGAAACGCCTTTCACCGTGCCTCCATGAGAACACTCTATCTGTCTGAACGGTATTACCACACGTCTCTAAAGAATTGTGGGGTTTTTTCTTACAACTTACGTGAACAATCGCTGGGTGTACAAATCGTGATTTTGTCACGTTATTTCGTGGGGCCGAAAAGTGTCGAAGTCATGTCTGATTGGAAGTCAAGAATGCACGTCATGCGGGGCCCCGGTAAATTATTTCTTATGGCGCCTGAATCAAAAATGCCCTAATGAAAAATGAAAACCAACGAATCATTAGGAGCCTCATAATCCATCTCAACGGTGTCCGATTTCGTCTTGTTCCGAACAGTAAATGACAATTGAATGACGGACCAAGAATGTTGGGGGATCTAGGGTCGTGGTAAAGGGTCGTGGTTTAAAGGGTTGTTGAGGCCAAACGGCACGCGGGAGACGGGTAGTGTTTGGTGGGCGCGCCAGGCCGGTAGCTCGGCGTATCCCCGGTGATTCAAACAACCTTGCCCCCCTCGGCGTCCGTGGACTTGTCTTTTCCCTGGACCCGCTGATGTAAAATATTTATCAGGACCATCACAGCATAATACACCGATCCATTAAGCCACCCCCATTTCTCATTGACCAATCACAACCGCGAAATCTGATCACCATTTGAGCCGTTTGGTGATCTTTGCACTAATGGTGATCGGGTTTCGCGGCTGTGATTGGTCAACTCGTAAGGAGGCGGGGCTTAATGGATCGATCTATTCCCAGCCAGAAAAAAACTTTCAGCAAAGTACAGCCACAAATCAACTTGTATCGGGAGACCAAACCACCATGCATTTAGGAAAGAGAAAGAAGGAAAAACAAAAACTGAATAAATATACAAAATAGACAGATATATTATTTCTTACAAACAAACTATGCATAATAAGAACTAAACAGCACGCAGTTTGAAAGTTAACGCCCCAAATAAAGAGATTAGAGTCGTAAAGTAGAAGGCATTTAAGAACTGATAAATTCTTCATTCATTTCTATCAAACGGTTGGGAAGTATGAGGATAGATTTTAATCGGCTTTTAAGGGTCCAGATTTACGTACAATTCCAGACTGGTTGGAAACACCGCCGCTATTACGATCTGCAAGCCATAGCCAGATAATCAATAATCTTTCCACATTATTAGGAGATTGTCTCTAGAGAGGTGGCACCACTATAGGTCCACATAATTTGGGCAAATCTCAAGGAGCTTCGAGCACATCGATTCGCTATGGATACTTTTGGGGACGTGTCACTCTAAAAACTCCCAGGTGATAATTTTGGGGACGTTGCACTCTTAAACCTCCCGGGTGATACTTTTGGGGACATTATCTAAAAAAACATCAAGGTGATACTTTTTGGGACCGTATACACTATAAAAACTCCCGGATTATACTTTTGAGGACGTTTTACTCTAAAAACTAATACCAGGTGATACTTTTGGGGATGTTTACCATAAAAACTCCCGTGTGATACTTTTGGGAATGTCACACTCTAAAAACTCCCAGGTGGTACTTTTGGGGACGTTACACTCTAAAAACTCCCAGGTGGTACTTTTGGGGACGTTACACTCTAAAAACTCCCAGGTGGTACTTTTGGGGACGTTACACTCTAAAAACTCCCAGGTGGTACTTTTGGGAATGTTACACTCTAAAAACTCCCAGGTGGTACTTTTGGGAATGTTACACTCTAAAAACTCCCAGGTGGTACTTTTGGGGACGTTACACTCTAAAAACTCCCAGGTGGTACTTTTGGGAATGTTACACTCTAAAAACTCCCAGGTGGTACTTTTGGGGACGTTACACTCTAAAAACTCCCAGGTGGTACTTTTGGGGACGTTACACTCTAAAAACTCCCAGGTGGTACTTTTGGGAATGTTACACTCTAAAAACTCCCAGGTGGTACTTTTGGGAATGTTACACTCTAAAAACTCCCAGGTGGTACTTTTGGGAATGTTACACTCTAAAAACTCCCAGGTGGTACTTTTGGGGACGTTACACTCTAAAAACTCCCAGGTGGTACTTTTGGGGACGTTACACTCTAAAAACTCCCAGGTGGTACTTTTGGGGACGTTACACTCTAAAAACAAACAGGTGATACTTTTGGGGACGTTACACTCTAAAAACACACAGGTTACACTCTAAAAACACACAGGTTACACTCTAAAAACTCCCAGGTGATACTTTTGGGAACGTTACACTCTAAAAACAAACAGGTGATACTTTTGGGGACGTTACACTCTAAAAAACCCACAGGTGATACTTTTTGGTACGCACTCTAAAAACTCGTAGGTCAGAACTGAAAGGGTGATCGACCCACTTTCGCCTCATGTTGACTCAGAAAGTGTTTAAGAAGTGGGATTTTAACCTAGAATCCGCATCTTTTTGACCAATTTCGGAGTCACTTTTACACAGATTCCGGGTCATACTGACCCAGAAATGGGTCAGGCACCACGGAACCTGGATCTGGGTCAATTCAGCCCGGAGGTTTTTGACTTTAGGCGGCACACTTACATGCTCAGAGATTTACGAAGTCATTGGAAAAGAAAAGAGTTACCAGCTAAAACGACACGTACCGATGTACCTTGCTTGTGACTGGTCCTCTACAATGGTTGGTATACGTAAACACAATCAGTATTCAGTAAAACATGGTTAAAAATATAAAATGAAAGTCAGGGCCCTATGGCTCCTCTGTAAACAAGTGACGTCACAGGTTACGTGGTCTATAGATCGAGCGTTCTAAAGCGACGCATCGCAGTAGAAGAACACACGCCGTTATATCGGTATGCTTGTTTGTAAGCGATACCTACGCGTTCAAATAACAAAATTAGAACTGACTCAGTTACCCCAAACAACTACCAAGGCGCCGTCTATAAGTATTCCATATGGATGATCTATACATTGCCCTGCATTCTGGGTGACCATCAGTCCATCATAATTTCAATATCATCATGATATGTCAGGCTAATCTATTGATGCTTTAAGCATGATTGTGTCATGCATGATGGGGATGCGAAAGCATATCCCTATAATGAGATTTTAAGTTGCATATACCTGTAGACGGACAGGCTGTGTGGTTTTGTTTACCACGTAATATTTTGGGAGGAGCAGTTATCATTAGAGATCGAGCGTTAAGTCAAAACTGATAAGGACATCGGCCAAGTTAGGACCAGTTAGCTCGTCATTTCACTAGTCCGTTAGCTTTTTTAATTGTCGATATTTAAAGTATAAGAGTGATGCTTTTTCTTGGAGAGAATTGTAGAGAATTCTGACGAGATAATTCTGACTGGTCCTGATGTGTTTTGACTGGCAATTGGTCGTCAGACCAGGAAAAACACTGTCCTTATAAAAAATGACATTGGGGGCCTCGTTTGTTCTGGTCTTGCCTTTCCTTCCAATAGTTTATGAAAGTTTCCCCCTTTTTACCCCCCATAGCGAATTTCCAGACTTGTTTCTTTTTAAAGGCAAATTATAGGCCTACCTTTGATTTTTGCAACCGTCGATAGTTTTAATCCTAAATAAATGTAGATATATACAATAAAACTAACCCAAGAAAATTTCATTTCAAAAGGTGGTAGCGTTTTAGAGATATCGCCGAAAATCTGGAGTGGTTCAGTCCATGCAGAACTAATAATCCGCAATTGGAATACACAATCTGAGAAACGTTTCGTGCAGAAACGTTTCTCAGATTCGAATGTGTTTTGAATCCCTCTCTCTAAAACCACATTCTTTTGAAAGGAAATAATTTACATAACCAACAGCTGCAGTGCTGTTTACCAAGGAAGTTTTATATGGTCTTTAATTTTGGGAGTAACTACCAAAGGTAGACCCTCACTTTAACATTCGTTTACACATGTAACTCTCATTATAAAACAGTGTACTTAATAAACGTTGTGGTTTGGGTATATGGGGTACGGATGCAATATAGGCTGCCATTGACAGGAAGAGGAGTTCTTATGACTTTCCGTGAATTTGGAAACTGATGATTATTCATGCTGTTGGTGATTGGTTGTCATCCCGTGGGTACGGTAGGGGTTAATTACATGTAGTATGGTAATCAAATTACTACCGTTCCGTGGGTACGGTAGGGGATAATTACCATGTAGTATAGTATCAAATTGCGACCGTTATGGACTTTTAGCACGCAGTGGCCATTTTACAAGGTTCGTTCACTCCACATAATAACTGCCGCTTGTCGTGCACATGGGACCGAAGTATGTGGGGGATTCACGGCATGAATTAAACATTTTGAATTTGTCACGGAAGGAAAAACAAATGGTCTTTGCCAAAGAATAAGTACTTTACATTCAACGACCAAAATGCATAGATGATTCACAGCACAACATGAATAGAATACACATTTTTTGTTTCTCCATTCTGCGAAGGCTTATTGTACTGCAATACAGAAAACAACCACTGAGGAAAAACACAACCTTTTTGGACACTATGGTAAAAAAACACCACTTATTTATTTGTGAAACAATGGCTTGGTAACATCACGGAATCTGATATGAAAACAATGGCCTAGGCCTTTATCATGACCGCCGTGCTCTTCAAAGCGATGATCGATTCTCAATTAATCCCCAAAGGCAACGTTACCCTTCAATCCGCGGTTTATATACATTGATCGGGAAAGAAAACAGGATGGCAGCATCCAAAATCAAGAGAAAACATAAATTGATTAAAAAAGGTATGGGTGCGGGGAAAACCTTTACCAGCGAAACAAATAAATGCAGATAAAACCATTGCCCTATTTATTATAATGCTATCTGACGCCGCCCAGGCCATACAAAAGTGACTGAAGAAAGCACGAAACTCGATACTTAAGCAACGGAACAGTTCTATCCACACAAAACACCAGTTTCGGTATTCGATTCTTGAGTCAACACGCCGAACGGGCAAAAACATTTCTCCGTAACACGCCATCGGACTATCCACTGTTTTCGACCTCCTCCCATTTCTTTACAAACTTACTCCCGTCGCGAGCTCTAAAATAAGATTGAATAATTCAGTCTTGTCAATAACTTCTATTTACGGGTATAATAAACTCTGGTGGCTGCATTTTTTACTTGCTGGATTAATCTACTCTTGTTAAGTTGCTTTTATTGAAGTGTGCCGCACGCTGCGGTTCAAGCTGAGATTCAGCCACCCTCGCGCAAAGCAGAGCTAAGACGAACCATTCCCTCCAAATTAAATAAAAATAAGTGTCATTCGCGTCAAATTAAATCGTCTGAATGTTATTCTCTATTTAGCCTAGTTCTTCCTTTATGTTGCACCGACTTCATCCCAGCATGGGGCAAAATTATGTGAGTGACAGATGCCACCTTTAACTATGAAACAATATTGCCTACATCACAGTTAAGACAAAAAACTGCAATTTTGTTTTACACTGTCCCAAAAGAAAAGAGAAGAATCCCCAAAGTGTCCAATCTCTGCGTTTTGGGCGCGAACGTCATTTTGATAACTCAAAAGGCTCAGCACAGTAGGAAGCTATTGCATTATGGGAAATAATGATTCTCAACATTCAGTTCCTATATTAAACAGAACATAAACATGCTTTTTGGTGTCTGTTTTTTTTTAAAAGTAATACAAAAATTACAGGTTGGTGTTACGGTGTTTTTATTTATATTGAAAAATAACCAGATGATTGGACTCGCAATTAAACACTGCTACAGGGTCAACAAAAAGAACAATGCGGTAAAACGCATCATTAAAAACAAAGTACAGCGCACCTCTAATCTTGCATGGGTGCGCACGCAATGAGCTTAAAGTTGAATCAGTAATTGCGGATATTGCTATCACAGTCGAGACCGAAATGACGTAGTCCCGTGCATGACACCATTACTTGACTCTACAATTAACCACCCCAATAATTACTTCTCCTCATTTTCTTTACACAAACGATCCCCCCCCCCAACCCAAAACAAAGCTCGAAACAAAGACCTGCCCTTGTACCTGGACTCCCTCTATAATTGTTCTGACAGACTACACCGAAAGCTCAGCAAACCTTTACCGCTAAATAAATAATTGATTGTCCGAGTTGGAAATAGTCTCATCAGGTACGATATATGATTGCCAATGTTAAACACATTTCTCAATCTGAAAGTTTTGCTTTCCTAGACTTGATGTCACAGTATCTGGTACCAAGTTTATCAACGAAGGCCGATAAGCTTTTACTTTGAGATTATTTCGATGTTTCCCCTTGTTTGACCACTAGGAACCAAAGTGTACGGAGTACTTTTCCGTCTGAAAGACTGCCGTTTGCGAGAAAATCATCTCCTTATTTGCGATTGATCAAGATCATTTCGATTTCTTAGATCGAAATAATATGTGATTGTGTACAAAATGCTTGAACAAACAAATATGAAAATAATAAAAAATCTTGTTCGATGTTTCCTTGAAGACGAGAACACTCAAATTGATGAAACCGTTTACAGGTTGGTTGTATAGCATTGGAAACTAGCAGATGAAAATAATTCAAACGAAAAGAAAAGAAAGGGAAAAAACCAAAACAATCATGACGATCACACCCATCAGAAGTTATTCTTGCGGGTAACGACTATGCATTTTGTTATGATCTTAAGTTAATAACAAAATACCATGCATGTTTTTTTTGTATTAACTTATATTTCCTTTATTTGGGCCCACGTGTTAAAGTAGATAACATTTATGTAAATCCTAAAACAAAATAATGATAAAACAAGTAAGATACCAAAATAATAGCCAAAGAATCAAAAGAAAAAAGAAAACAAAACGGGAGAAAAAGTTTTTTTTTATAGGGCTGTGTAGAAATGAATAAATAACTAATTAATTAAATTATGCTGCAACAACAGTTAAGCTATAAAGAGAAACGGACTCAATTTGTATCGGACTTTTTTGAAAATAATTCAGCACTTTTGCTCAAATAACAAGGCTTGAGTGAAAGGTTTCCTTTCTGGTTATAGCAACCCTTTAGGTAAGTGATTTTGTCTTGAAGTGCAGTTGTCTGTGAAATGGGTGATTAAAGTCTGCCATCTACTACGGGAATTTTATGTTATGCATTTACACACTAGGATCTGTTGTTATTTGAACAAACTCTGTCGGCAAACGATAACCAAAACACTTCTGTAAATATATCAGCAGCAGCAGCAGCAGCAGCTCGATAATGACTGCCGGGCCGATCTTGCAGCTATAGTTTGTGACGTAAGTTATAATTTTACGTTATATCGGCATCCCAAACCATACAATGGTCCGAACTATAGGCATAACAATGATTTTGGCCCAAGTGTGCAGACTGTTTTTGAGGAATGTTGTGGCGAATTCGTCACGGCTCGATTCGAAATAAAGTTTAGTGCTTTATTTTAATCGATTTGAGGAGACCAATAAAGAAAAGCGCTTAAACACTTAAGCAAACATTTTAACCGAGTCGTAACCGTTAATGATAAATAGTTCAGTAGAGGATATCTTGTATTTTGAGCCGATTACCATAGATTTGGTTTTAAAATCTATAAGTTTTATAGTAGCGTTAACAGTCAACTTATTTTTTGGCATCATGACTATTTGCAATTTTTATGTTCAATTTGGTCACAGCTGGATCGTCACTGGAGGTGCTACATTTTATTGTGGCGTCGGCTGCATGTAGCAATTGTCAGTTCTCGGCAAAGCATTGTGGGGGACCCCTTGCGTAAATTACGAATGACAGAGGTCATAAAACAGATCCCTGTGGAACTGAGAGGGAGCGATCAGAACAGCGTTTTATTAAAGGCCAGCTTTAATAAACTTCTGGTTGTATATAATTATGTTTACATTTACTCGTCTGATTATATTACATCCAATCAAATCTCAAAGTGATCTTTACAAACGTTAATAATGATTGAATACTTGTTTGATGATTTAGATTTGTGGACCAATTTAGTATCATTCTTGAACTAAAATCATGTTACAAATGCGGATTTGCTGCGACGTGTGGCATTAAGTTGTACTCAAAGACATACTGCTGTGTGAAATAATTGAGCTTTTCCCCGAAAGTTCAACAAAATCTACCAAATACCCAAACAAACAACAACAGAGAAAGGTTAGGGGAACTTTAAATCAAAATGTAACTTACCGATTGGAGCTAGGGGCGAGTTTTCTCTTATCTATCTGGTTTAACCTCGTATCCACGTTGTAATACTTCAGTACAAGTCATGTAAATTACATCCATCCATATAAAAACCTTTTGGAGTTGTACTGTGATTATTTTCTCGAACCCGTCACTTGTGGTATTATCGACGAAACCCTCCTGTCATTGGCTACACAGCGCGTTGGGGAGGCGACCTCATACCGCAGAGACTGGCGAAGTTGAACTGACCGGAGATGCGCGGTTGGCTGGTGAATATCTACAAGGGAATAGGATGGTGAATGGATTAATCTAACGTGACAGGTTCAATTCCCCGAGCTTGGCTCGTCACGGGTCTTTACATTGTACTATTATATTATCACGGTGAGTTTATACTACTCTACGACACGCCATACTGGGGCCGTAGCCAATTAATAGCGACATGGCCCGGATGGTCGCTATTCTATGGTGGCCCTGAAGGGACATCGCATATCGCAAACGTGTGCGCATACGTATGCAATGTCGTGAAACAATTCGCGAATATGCGCACACGTATGCAATGTCGTGAAACAATTCGCGAATATGTGCGCACACGTACGCAATGTCGTGAAACAAATCGCGAATGTGTGCGCACACGTATGCAATGTCGTGAAACAAATCGCGAATGTGTGCGCACACGGTATGCAATGTCGTGAAACAATTCGCGAATATGTGCGCACACGTCTGCGAATATATTTGCGATGTCGTGAACGTTTATTGCATACCAAGTTGCATACCTTTGAATAAAATGTCTAATGATCTGGGGGGTTTCTTGCCTGCAGTGAGATTAGCGGTAGTCATTGCAGCGGTAGTCATTGTTGTGAGGCAAGCGAGGCGGGTGGCGTATTTCTTTTTTTCCCAGGACGAACGTGGGCTATTAACATAAAATGGGCGTGTTTGACCGTAAAATACCCTCGCGCGTGCGTACTCTTCGACCTTGATTGTAATAGCACAAGTACTTATTAGTAGGCTGTAGGTAGATAGCTTAATATGCTGTAGTACATGTTGGCGAAACTTGGCCTGGTGCCATGTTCCTGGGTACACATTATTGTATAGCCATGCTTACAGGAGCCTGACTGTAGCGCCACGTACTCCCTAGGTCACTAACAAATTGTCTGCAACTATGACATCATCCCAAAGGTATGCAACTTGGTATGCAATAAACGTTCACGACATCGCAAATATATTCGCACTCGTGTGCGCACACATTCGCGATTTGTTTCACGACATTGCATACGTGTGCGCACACATTCGCGATTTGTTTCACGACATTGCATACGTGTGCGCACATATTCGCGATTTGTTTCACGACATTGCATACGTGTGCGCACATATTCGCGAATTGTTTCACGACATTGCATACGTGTGCGCACATATTCGCGAATTGTTTCACGACATTGCATACGTGTGCGCACATATTCGCGATTTGTTTCACGACATTGCATACGTGTGCGCACACATTCGCGATTTGTTTCACGACATTGCATACGTGTGCGCACATATCCGCGAATTGTTTCACGACATTGCATACGTGTGCGCACACGTATGCGATATGCGATGTCCCTTCAGGGCCACCATACGCTATTCTGAGTGACTATGGGACAACCTGAGATGAAGGAAAAAAATCAGTTTCAATTTACAAAATCAACCTCTGATGAACATCAAATTGCTATTGCTTATTTCGATTGCAGCAATCGATACAATTATTTAAATTAAGAACTGACCCGGTTCCGGGTTCCAGGGTCAATTTTACAAAGCACTTAGAATCATCTTAAGATGTGTTGTCAGTAAAACCATAGTGATTTGTATTGTGACTTCACACTTGCAGTTAAAGTCACCTGGAAATATTATTATTTTTTTTTTAATATAAGAGTATATGTTTATTAACAATAAAACAAATTTGTGAGTAATTGTTTGTCAGTATTTATATGTAAAAAAAATAGATAAAGTTGTTTGGGGGCGACTCCGCCCATCCCTTTTTGTGACGTCAATCGAGGAAGACTTCGCCTCGATCGAACATCGACCCCCTTGAACTTGCCTGCATTTACGTTGTATATACACGTGCTAGTAGTGAGATTGTACGTTTCGTTTGGTTATCCAAAAAGGGGATTTTTCTTGCATTTTTCCGGCAAAAATTGCTGCTGGATGCAGCAAAACGACTAAAGATGGGGTCAGCCAGCATTTTTTCCTGCAGATCCCAAATATAGGCAGTTACGGGCATCGAAAGTCAGGCTAACGAGGGCAAAGTGGTCCGGTCCGACGTCGTTTTCAGCGCTATGCAGCGAACACTTGGATACCCCGTCGTGCTTGGATACCGGGGATTTTTTCGTTGGTAGTAGTGTGCAAGGGAAGTTGCAGCAAAATGTTTCTGGTGTTCGGATCGACTTGAGCTGTATGCCACGACGCCGCGGCACGCCGATCCGATAAATAGTTTGGCAAAGTAGGAAAAACAATACCTCGTATTATCCGTGTTCTCGTTATGACCATGCTCGTATCTTCCGTTTTTAAGACTATAGAAACGCGCATGGGACAGTTCGGGACCGGTGAAAAACCTCGTATAAACTGGCGTCTCGTATTAGTCGACTGGTACACTGTCCTAGGATTGCATTGGGTGGTGACGTCCGAATACGAAAACGCATCATACTGATCAGGTACCCAGACGTAATGTACGGGACCAGACTACACATTTTCTCCTGCCTCGATTGACGTCACGAACAGCGCCATGTAAAGGGGGGCCTATTTTTTAATTTGTAATTAAAATTAAAATAAAAATTGTTAACCTTAGTTAATTGTTTATTCACATTCCACTCATAAAAATGTATATATTAATGACAAAAGCTTTATTTTGACAAAATACCACTGCCAGATGCCTTTAAGATCAATCTTAGCTCATTGTGAAATTGAGCCCTCACCCGTTTCTAGGTCAGTGTGAAACGGAATCTAAAACAAAATTACCCGGAAATGGGTCAAACTGAGGCAGAATCAAAGGTCAAATCCCGTTTTCTAACCAGTTTCCACTGAAACGTGACAGAAGATGGTGAATTTTGTTCACGGAATGGTTAGACGGTGTGATTACTGAAAACTAGAAGATATACATTTAAGTGAACCAGCAGCAACTCTGTAATAAGTCTTTAATTCAGTAATTGAAATAAAGCAATTTTCAACCTAAAGTTACATGTAGTTCCCTATTCTAAATTCAATACCTTCCCTTTCCACCAGTTCATGCGCGTGTATAAGGGAAGGCATGCCCATGAACTGGGAATGGAAGGCAATTATATAGTGAACTGGGTGCTAGTTACTTGTTCGCGAGGTGGTAGATGTTTATGCGTTTAGCTACAGAAACCTTGAACTATAGAAACTAAAGTGAAGGTAACTTTTTCGTTATGGCAAGGAAGGGACAGAGAGAAATTCTCCCGGTGTTCACATTCCTCTCCAATTTGAAAGTTACACCTGTTAAATTCATATATCTTGTTAACTTGGCTAAACTATTATGAAAGTTTGCCTTTACTCAATTATAGAGCATCCAGTATTGGCGCGGCTATCATGTATAATTAGTCAATCCGGGCTTCTTGAAGGTCTCAAAATTTTGCTTTCATGTTCTGTAACGAACAGTTATGGAGAAATTACTGATGAGAAATCAGTGTGAATTGATGTCTGCCGGTTTCGCATCGCAAGATGATAATAATTATTAGAAATTACTTTGGGGTAAAAGCATATGTGTCACAACTCAAAATGGTAATTGTCAAAGACAAGTATCCACACTTGGTCTTGATGTGACCCAAAATATACATGAAATAACAAACCTCAACTGGTCATTGGCGTCACGAGAAAAAAAGTTGGTAAAACCATTTTCTAACAATGAGTTTTGGACTCAAAAACTATTGCATTTCAAGCAAAACTATTTCAAAGGGAGTTTCCCACCACCAATGACCAACTTTATAACATACGTTGTGTGCAAAACTATGTGAACATTTATATTTGTACTGTTATACCAATGTTATGCACACCCTTCAAACGCAGATCTGCATGGGTGCAGTTACACAAGAACTATGGCCCAACCTTGCCATTACAAAAAACTACATAAATAAATAAATAGTAGGCCTAATTATTTTGAGATTTTTGTTGTTATTAACAACAAAATTTCTCAAATATTTGTGTGTAAGCAATTAAATTGCTTACACAGAAACAATTTTGCATCACTGAAACTCGTTTAACATGTGCCTGTCGTTCGCAGCTCTCTTTTCATGCAGTATACTATAATAAATACGCAAATTGGATACACAGTCAACAAGGTGGAATCAGATGATTATGCCGAGTGTGATGAAGTAAGCATTCCGTAAAAATCAGGAGAAAATTTGTTAGTATTAACAAGAATCGAGTGACCATTTTAGCTTTGAGGCGTAGCCTAATTTAAAGTTTGTATATGTATCGATGGACGGAACTTAATTGTTTAAATCCAATGTGTCGCACTTCCCCCTTGAAAATTTTCAACAAAATCTTCAAAATTTGAGAAAACACTTTTGTTTGTTTGTTTTTAAAACACTTTAAACTTCGGGTAACCTTTACATTGTATTGAATACGTGAACAAATATTTCCGTGAATTACTTGCAGCGTAAAGATAATCTCGAAGACGAGACAGTCGTAATGATTAATTCAGTCACTCCTTTAAATCATATAACCTTTCTTCAATAATATATCTCAACTTGACGGGGAAAGGGTCTGACACACTGGCGGGCATTTTAGTCGCTTCCCCAGGGGATCCAGAGTGGCCGATACTCCCCCTAGATCCGGACCCATAGTCGCCCCTCCGGCCAGCCCTTTATCGGCCCAGTGGTGCGCACTAATGGTACATTGAGAATTCTCGCAACACACAACACATAACGAATTTGCTTTTAACGCAGCAGAATGATGAAGATAAGAAAGTTATTAATCTGTTCAGCTTTTAACATTGTTTAAATATTTTGGGTCCAGTGCCAAAACACAAAAAACATCCCAAAACAAAAACCAGCTGGCTATAAAACTGGTGCCTTTCTGTCTACTCTGGGTCCGTCCAGAAAATGACCCTTCGGTAAATTGTCCGTACATAATTCCATGATCACCTGGAATCTAAAGTAGCAATAATAACTATATGAACTGGTTATGGCTTGTCATTATCAACAACTATTTGATGTCAGTTACAGATCTAAGAGATAAACAAGCGTCATATGACGTCACAACCATCTCCATCAGCCATTTTGTCGCACTGAATCCAACAACTCATCCGGATTTTGAGCTATATAAACACACATGGCTAGTGGTGAAAGAGTGCTGAAAACTGAAAAGATTTGCAATAGCAACAATTGGTCTTTTCGAAACCTCGGTTTGGGCTTCGTGAGTATGTTGAAAACGTACACTCATGTAAGGGACTTCAAACACAGGTGGACGGTTCTTTAGCCGAAGCCCAAGCCCCAGCTGTAGCCGCAGCCGCAGCTTAACCGTTGTTTCGTAAATGGCCTATAGCTATTTGCTGCTTACAATACAAAGAAACCCTTTAGTATATCAGGGCCTAATTTCATAAAGCTGTTTAGCAGAAAATAATGCCTAGCCAATTTCTTCGCTAAGCAAAAAATGAGTGGGGCACCAGTTGCAACAATGTTAACTTTATGGAATGTTGGCTGGTTACCCGTTTGTGCTAAGCAAGATTGTTCTGTGCTTAGCAAGTTTTTGTGCTTACAGGCTTTATGAAATTGAGCCCAGCTTATATCCGCCCACGAATCAAGAGTTTTAAGTTACATGAAAAGTATATTATGGTTTCTGTGAGAGTGTATTCCTTCACTCTATATTTTTCACTTAAAGAGTATAGTACAACCAGCTTATGAAATCTGTATCAACTTATAGGGTCATTGTTTAGAGAAAACATTAAAGGTTTTATGTTTTGTACACGTACATGACCGACTTATTTTGATTGCAACCCCAATGTTTTGTTGTTGCTATTGTTGTTTTGGTGGGGTTTTTTTTTTTTTGTGGGGGTGGTTAAACTTCTGTTTTCTCGACTTTGTCAGTACTTTAGACAAAAATATATCAAAGTTTCTACTTTTCTATTTTTTCATTTTAATAAGTGAGCTGTCAGATCGACTTATCATTTTCTGCCAATCCTGTCCTTGTCTTTAAAAAGGCATGGATAAGCTTGATGGTCGCAATCACATTATCAAACAAATAAGTAAACTCCACGATATCTTTTTCAAAAACAAACATTAGAATTGAAGATCAATCTAAATGTGTTCCTTACCTGGGATTTGAAATGGTTTTAAGTTGTTATACTAATACAACTAAAACAATAGTTATATCATTCAATTAAACCGAATTGTCGATTTTTAATCTAAAATTTGTGGATGTTTACCAAATCATCCTTTGAAAATATACTGAAATTGTGCATTTTTCGCCAATTCCATTCAGCGTAAAATTTCACTTAAAATTTCATTTTGAAACTGTCATCGAACATGTCCGTTTCTCCAATCACATACGTCATAGGGCGTACAGGGGCATTCAAATATCCCTAGGCTTTTTATTTCATAAAGTTTAGTCTGGTCCTTCCCGTTCCATGTGATTGCATTTTCTTCGTTTCTTATTCAGGAAAAAAAACAAAAAACATAAAACATACAGAAGAAACTGAATCAAACAATTGCAGGCCTTGAGTTTCATCTTCAAGAGAGCTGAGCCATTTTTGTTTTGCGAAAGGGCACTTTCAATGTAAAATCTTAAAGTCTCTGGGAAACTTTTGAAGGGGGCACCAAGGCCAAGACCAAGGAGCAACAGAAAACGTGACCTTCGTAGCCCTCGTGTGATTCCAGGCAATTTAAATTAAATTATTGGACAATAATGGATATATCTTTCAACAGCTAACGGAGCAAATGGCAAATCACTTGCCTTTAATTTCGTAAGTTGTTGATCACTATTTAAAGTCAAACGGAAGATGTGCAAACATGCATTCTACTTAACAGCATAACTTGCAAAGAGGTAAACTGGAATGCAGTAACGCAATTTGATTTGAGAAGTAACAAACAAAATACTAAATCAGATCAAAAGGCTTTGCTAACTATGAACGGAGAAAGTATAGAACGGAGAACAAATGATGTCTGAGAATTTAGAAATAAATCAAGAATGTTGCAATCAGTATCTCTGCTAGTGCAATTCAACCAGCGCTTTTAAACGACAACTCTGACCCTTTTGCTTAAGTCACACATCTATAACAACAACACCTCGCATGCAGGTTTTTTCTTCTTAAGCCTGTCTGTAAGCATGCTTGGAAACAATTTAAGAAGTCAAAAATAAAAATCATAAAATCTCTCCGATAACAAGAAGGTCATACCAGCACTGATCCTCCAGACATACTTAATATTAGTAATAAAATTAGTTTTAATAATAGGCCTGTATTGTTTTTATTAATACAATAGTCTAGTTGTTGATGGTCACGAATGTTAGGCAACTGTCGGCAATTCGCTAAGAAAAGTGGTTTACTGTATTAATTTTGTTTATGTTTTTCGCAAATTTGATAAGTGCCGAAAACCAATTTTGAATATTTTTATTTTTTCATGTATGACATTTTGTTGAAGAGACCATCAGGACTTTTAAAGGGTGTGTACAACATTGGTAATTGCCAAAGACCTGTATCCAAACTTGATGTGACCCAACATATACATGAAATAACAAACCTGTGAAAGTTTAAGCTAAATCGGTCTTCAGAGTCATGAGAAAACAGTGAAAAAAAACCTTATATGTTTTAACTTTTTTTCAAACATCGGATTTTATCCTGCAGGATAAAGACTATTGTTTTACTCATTTCCTAAAAACTATGGCATTTCAAGCAAAACTATTTCAAGGGAAGTTTCCCACCATGACCATCTTTATACCATGTAAGTTGTGTGGACATCTGTGAACATTTATATTTTTCATTCTTACCAATGTTGTACACACCCTTTAAGCAACCAGAGATCTGTTACATTACAATTCTGCGTTATTGTGAACAAATTTGTCTTTGTGCAGGCGAATGAAGGCTGCTAAAGGCACTCACACAAAACACTTGCCTTATTGAAATAATATATAATAGTCATAATAATAATACTAGTCTAATAATAATATTCTGGGTATTTGTACAACGTTCTTACTCGGTGATATCAAAACCCATTCACAGAAGCTTAATTTTTTACACAAAGTGGGTTTTTGTGGAGAAGGAAATGTTGAAAAATGACGTCCAGTTTAGTTGGCGCCTTGCAGGCGTTAAGAGGCACTGCGGTGCAATTTCCTTAAAAAATACTGTCAAGGTCCAGAAAATAGCATTAAACAACTCCCAAATTCACCGTTCCTTAATTTGATTGCCCAAATCGAAATAAACACGCACAAAAAAGAGCAGCAAATCGTTGAAAAGACATACACCGTTTTTCGCCAGTTGCACTAAAACGAGACCAAATGATTTGATGAAATTGTCTTAGCTTGGTTGCAAAGTGTGTTTATTGAAAACTGGAGGTTGAATATTAAGTGGATATTAAATACCCCCCAAAGGGGGAATATCCCTCTAAACGAAGGAGTATATCAACAACATAAGTTGAATAATAATAATAGCATTTCATGGTTCAATTAATCCACGTCTAAAGTTAAATTAAACATCTTTACAAGGCCACAATGGACATCTGTGCTGATTTCGATAAATGTAAGGAAATATTATTGTTTCTGCATGGAGTGTATTGTCTCTTGTTTAATTGCTGTATTTAATTTGTATAAAAGCGGGCATGATTTAAAGGATCGTGTCGCCTAATAATAAATGTGATGGCATACAAAACAGAAGTGTAGGGGGCCTACAAATATAAAAAATGAAGAAAGAAAAAAATCCCGACAACTGCAGGACTAACGAACACCAATTCCCCGCAGTAAATTAACCAGTTTATAATCTGTGTATTCTAAAAGAAAATGTGACCTAGAGGTGCAACTTTCAAAGGCTATTGTTTTATTTTAAGTGAAAAAGAGGTTTATACTGACTCTTAAAAATTAATAATAATGCATCATATCTTTAAGGTTGGATTCAAGTTTCATCAAAATATTGGGTTTCCAGTGTGTTTGTTTAACGGCCTGGGATTAAACAGTAGGGTGCAACTCTGGGTGTTACCGATTTCATGCAATTTCAATCCTATTTTTCGGCGTGAAGATTTGGTTCGGCAGTGAAAATAATGTTGCGTGTAGTCCGTAAACACTGAAGGAGCAGGTTTCTGCATCATTTTTAACGTTTACCCAGTGAATCATTTGTTATTTTTTAATATCACTACTGTTTATTTAAAGAGGAAAATTGGTTTGAAAATAGGTCATGTTTTTTTTTGAACATCAAATCGAAAAAATTGATAGGCCAACTAATATTCATCTTTGTAAAAAAAAAAAAAAAAAAAAAGGCGTCGTGAATGGATGGAGGTCGCTTTGAGGGCTTTTGTAAGATATGAAAAAGGGAAGAGTTGACGATTTGGAAGAAATGAAAGATTTGAGGAGATTTAAGATTTGCAAAAATGTAGATTTCAAGACATGCAGATTGGAAAAGATGAAAGATTAGAAGAGATGAAGATTTGAAAAAATTGCGATTTGGATAGATGACGCTTTGAAGAGATGACGATTTGAACAGATGACGATTTGAACAGATGAATAATTGAAAAGGTGAAGATTTGAAGAGACGGAAATTTGACAAGATGAAGTTTCGAAAAGTTGATGATTTGAAGAGATGAAGATTTGCAGAGATGGAGATTTGCAGAGATGGAGATTTGCAGAGATGAAGATTTGAAGAGATGAAGATTTGAAGAGATGAAGATTTGAAGAGATGGTGATTTGAAGAGATGGTGATTTGAAGAGATGGAGATTTGAAGAGATGAAGATTTGAAGGGATGGTGATTTGCATAGATGAAGATTCAGAGAGATGAAGATTCAGAGAGATGGAGATTTTCAGAGATTAAGATTTGAAGAGATGAAAATTTGAAGAGATGAAGATTTGAAGAGATGGAGATTTGCAAAGATGAAGATTTGAAGAGATGGAGATTTGCAGAGATGAAGATTTGAAGAGATGAACATTTGCAGAGATGAAGATTTGAAGAGATGAAGATTTGAAGAGATGAAGATTTGAAGGGATGGTGATTTGCATAGATGAAGATTCAGAGAGATGAAAATTCAGAGAGATGGAGATTTGCAGAGATGGATATTCGAAGAGATGGAGATTTGCAGAGATGAAAATTCAGAGAGATGGAGATTTGTAGAGATGGAGATTTGTAGAGATGAAGATTCAGAGAGATGGAGATTTGCAGAGATGAAGATTTGAAGAGATGAAGATTTGAAGAGATTGAGATTTGCAGAGATGGTGATTTGCATAGATGGTGATTTGCATAGATGAAGATTCAGAGAGATGAAGATTCAGAGAGATGAAGATTTGCAGGGATTAAGATTTGAAGAGATGGAGATTTGCAGAGATGAAGATTTGAAGAGATGGAGATTTGCAGAGATGAAGATTTGAAGAGATGAAGATTTGAAGAGATGAAGATTTGCAGAGATGAAGATTTGAAGAGATGAAGATTTGAAGGGATGGTGATTTGCATAGATGAAGATTCAGAGAGATGAAGATTCAGAGAGATGGAGATTTGCAGAGATTAAGATTTGAAGAGATGAAAATTCAGAGAGGTTGAGATTCAAAGAGATTGAGATTCAGAGAGATAGAGATTTGCAGAAATGAAGATTTGAAGAGATGAAGATTTGAAGAGATGGAGATTTGCAGAGATGAAGATTTGAAGAGATGAAAATTCAGAGAGATGGAGATTTGCAGAGATGGATATTCGTAGAGATGGAGATTTGCAGAGATGAAAATTTGAAGAGATGGAGATTTGTAGAGATGAAGATTCAGAGAGATGAAGATTCAGAGAGATGAAGATTTGCAGGGATTAAGATTTGAAGAGATGGAGATTTGCAGAGATGGAGATTTGCAGAGATGAAGATTTGAAGAGATGAAGATTTGCAGAGATGAAAATTTGAAGAGATGGAGATTTGTAGAGATGAAGATTCAGAGAGATGAAGATTCAGAGAGATGAAGATTTGCAGGGATTAAGATTTGCAGAGATGAAGATTTGAAGAGATGGAGATTTGCAGAGATGAAGATTTGAAGAGATGAAGATTTGAAGAGATGGTGATTTGAAGAGATGGTGATTTGAAGAGATGGAGATTTGAAGAGATGAAGATTTGAAGGGATGGTGATTTGCATAGATGAAGATTCAGAGAGATGAAGATTCAGAGAGATGGAGATTTTCAGAGATTAAGATTTGAAGAGATGAAAATTTGAAGAGATGAAGATTTGAAGAGATGGAGATTTGCAGAGATGAAGATTCAAAGAGATGAAAATTCAGAGAGGTTGAGATTCAAAGAGATTGAGATTCAGAGAGATGGAGATTTGCAGAGATGAAGATTTGAAGAGATGAAGATTTGAAGAGATGGAGATTTGAAGAGATGAAGATTCAGAGAGATGAAAATTCAGAGAGATGGAGATTTGCAGAGATGGATATTCGAAGAGATGGAGATTTGCAGAGATGAAAATTTGAAGAGATGGAGATTTGTAGAGATGAAGATTCAGAGAGATGAAAATTCAGAGAGATGGAGATTTGCAGAGATGGAGATTTGCAGAGATGGATATTCGAAGAGATGGAGATTTGCAGAGATGAAGATTTGAAGAGATGAAGATTCAGAGAGATGAAAATTCAGAGAGATGGAGATTTGCAGAGATGGATATTCGAAGAGATGGAGATTTGCAGAGATGAAGATTTGAAGAGATGGAGATTTGAAGAGATGAAGATTCAGAGAGATGAAAATTCAGAGAGATGGAGATTTGAAGAGATGGATATTCGAAGAGATGGAGATTTGCAGAGATGAAGATTTGAAGAGATGGAGATTTGAAGAGATGAAGATTCAGAGAGATGAAAATTCAGAGAGATGGAGAATTGCAGGGATGGATATTTGAAGAGATGGAGATTTGCAGAGATGAATATTCAGAGAGATGGAGATTTGCAGAGATGGAGATTTGAAGAGATGGAGATTTGCAGAGATGGTGATTTGCATAGATGGTGATTTGCATAGATGAAGATTCAGAGAGATGAAGATTCAGAGAGATGAAGATTCAGAGAGATGAAGATTTGCAGGGATTAAGATTTGAAGAGATGGAGAATTGCAGGGATGAAGATTTGAAGAGATGGAGATTTGCAGAGATGAAGATTCAAAGAGATTGAGATTCAGAGCGATGGAGATTTGAAGAGATATAGATTTGAAGGGATTATGATTTGGATAGATGACGATTTGAAGAGATGAAGATTTGAAGAGATCGAGATTCAAAGAGATGGGAAAGCAGCGGAAAACAGCTGGGAAAACAGCGAAAAACTGTCACGGTATTTTCACACGAACGTTGAATCCATCTATCGTTTAACGAGGTGACAGCGGGTACCAACTACATCTCTGGCGCAGCATTCGCGAGCAGACACCAACCCTCAGAAATCCAAACTAAATTACTTTGAAGAGAATCCTTTCTCAAAGTAGTTAATACTATCAACAGCTGCAGTGCTTCTCACCAAGTAAGTTTTTATTGTCACTAATTTTTGAAGTACTAAAGTATGATGCTATAAGGAAAATGACAGCACTTTAGACACCCTCAGAATTTAGCAACGGAATAAAACTACTATCAAGTATAACGAATGCACAGTAGAGAATACGCATATAGGTTTTGCGCAATATAAATGTCCGTTATTATTAAAGAATCCATCATAAAAATTAATCCTGTGTCATTTTCTTTACCGTAATAAGATGTTACGTTCAATTTGGAATGGTGACTTAAGTTATAAAAATAACCACAGTAAAGTGCATACCGGTAAATCATAATCGTGTAATATTAAATTCAATTTAAAATATGATTCCTGCAATTATGTCTGCCCCATGTCTAACCGAATCGAGGCGTGCATGGTTCTCGACACGTCTGTCCAATAAATTAATACAAGCCCCCACCCCAGGCGTCCGTCTACTTCAATGTATATATTTTTTTCAATTTTTTGTAAACTGCTATATTGTATCTGATCTGATGTGAGAAATAACATTCATAATTGAGGTCCCCGGGCTATTTCTTTACCACACTCTCTCTCGAGGTTTCAACCATAGAGTAAAAAAAAAAACGTTATCACGATCTTGTGGTTGTGTTTACTGTGTACTCACCTTGTGCAGAATCAGAGGAGACTGGGGAGATTTCCCTGGTGTTAACGATACAGTATAGTGTGACAGTAACCCTCTAGCTTGCCTCTCTTTTTTTAAATCATGCTTTGCAACTATTTATTCATACAAATCATCTGTTTGTAGAGCGGGACAGAGTCGACACTGATCATACCCCCAGAAGAGGCGGCCTGAAGACAAAAAGAAAAATACCAATAATTGGATTTTTAAAATGTGCCGTCTTGGGCGAAGTCTCTACCCATTATGATATTAATGTCAGCCCTCATCACTGTTAATTCTCCCCCTAGCGGAGATGCAACGGGGGGTCGAGCCAAATGTAACACTCGCCTATTTCACTATCTAAAAGATTCTTATCCAGCTGTATAGTATTACACACAGTAATGCCAAACGAAAAAAACAACAAAGTCAGTTATTTTCAAAATACGTGCGATGGTTTATATACAAGCTGGGTGACAATCAGATTTAGGCGAAATACTAAATGCAGTTTATATATTAATACAAGTAAGAGGGAAATAGAATTAGCTGTAGCAAACTGCTTACCAACCAAAGGAACCTGTAGGGTATCAATTGCAAAATGTGGTTAATGACCTAACGTTTTGACCCTATAGTAGAGCCTTTCTCGAAGGCTAAATGACAAACATATTGGTGGAACAGAAGCAGTCAAGTGAAAAGAGATGAAAAAAGAGGGAAAGGCAGAATCCGAAAGGCAATGTGTCCCTTAAATCCAAGAAATGTAGCCATTGTGATAATTTCGATTCCATTTCACCGTCGGCCAAGCGATTAAGTTCCACTTTGGGTTAAAGTTGGCTTAACTTTATGGTACAACCTAGAACTAAATAACTTTGCTAAGTGCATAGACCAACGAGTCGTTAGCATTTATGAATAAGAGATGAACTCTTCCTTTTTTTTTCTAACCCGTTAACGTGTGAAGATTTGGCGGCAACAGAGCACTATCTCCGGAGGAACCATTTTTGATATCTCCTTTTTCAACGACGCCTGTCGTGCAGATGGCACTGTGTTGGGTCTCTGCACGTACAGACCAGCTCAATAGTAATTAAGCGCTAACTACAATTTAACTGTGCCTTTATATAATGTTTAAAGGATATAATTTGCATTGCCACACAAATTGGAGTATGGGGACATTTTTATTAGTTTAACAGCCTTTTGTTTTTATAGTGCCGCCTGAGTCAGTTTCGCTGTGCTTCATTACCGTTTGATGTAGCAACTGTTTATCTAAAACTGACTATGAAGTAATGATAAAACCAAACTGAAACTAATTAATGTGAAGTATCAGTGGAACCTAGATCCACTTAACTATATTTGTGATTATGTAATGTTGGACATTACACGGTTGTCAATCACAGTAATGATAAGGATGGGTTTTGAGACCTTTATCTTCATTGTATCAAATACCAGCTATGAAAGATAACATCTGTACAAAAAGGAACCAGACTGTTTCTCCTTCCAGCCTCGGTTTGGTTTCATTCATTTGAATGGGAGAAAATCATGATGGTGCACCATTATAAAGGTCTACATGCCTACCGACTGAGCTATTCGTCGTAAAGCTGGAAAGATATGAGTGGTCAGAGGCTAGTTCCCCTTGTAATGATTTTATCTGAGGACATTCTTCAGTTAAGCTATGACTATCTACATAATTAAGCTCCGGCTATCTACATAATAATAGAAACTAAAGGGTTGTCACTGTTTGCAATTACTACGTGCTTTCCCAGGGATTGAGTGACAAAAGGTATTGATACGGCGTGCTGCCCACGGTAGCGAGGCTGGCCTCGATTTCACAAAGAGCGAAGATTGATCATAACTGCGATCCCTCCCAATTGGTATAGCGTGATGTCACAATAAAAATTACTACAACAACTGACAACTCATCTTAAGATGAATCTCAGTGCTTTGTAAAATCGGCCCCTGGTAGGGATGTGCTGATTTATTTCGAGTGGATAGTCCATAGGCCTAATAGCTCCCGTCTGTATTAGACAAACTAGTGCCTCAGGCGAAGCCGAAGAAACTCACTTTGTCTACTCTCAATACCTCGGGGCTTATATCGACATCCACCCTGAGTAAATGTACAAAGTACATCAACATGGAGAAACAAATACCGTAGGAACTACGATTTTTACTGATTGTTTTCTAAGAACAATGCATTATGCTCATTGAATAGCACGAGTATCTTTTTTTTTTATTGTTAAAAGGTTCCTTTCCAACGTTCGTTTCTTCGCGAGTGTCGGTTTTTTCGGGTGATTGCATGCTAGTTCACTTTATATTAATTTTTTTAACAAGACATTTCTCAACCATGAATGAAACAACTTGAAGTAAATATTGGTGCAACAAGTTTTCATTACAACTGTGTTTTGTCCGTGAATATGTACTAAATTAAGCCAATCTGGCTACTGGAGAGTGAGTGAAGAGTTCTTGGTTGTTTGGCTACTGAGCAAAAGGAATAATTACTGATGTCAACGCCGTACCCCATATGCCAATCCGGACGGGGCCTAACATGGCTAACGAGCCTTAGGGTTGACTTATATCGGGTATGAGGTTGTTATTGACCATTAGACCAAGACCAAGCTTCAAACTACCGCCATGGACCCACAATCGAAGCAACCGACGGCGGTTCTGTTAGAATTAATCGTAAACGAGATTTAAAAGAAATTCATAAGGCATTTGTGCCGCTGGATCGAGGCCTCAAATTACTTCATCTTATTAATAATTAATTTCTATAATACATTCTATGAATATCAAATATGCATCTTAAGACAACTGGATGTGCACATTAAACATTTAGGGAGAATCATTCCACGCTAACAGAGGCATCAAACATAAGTTGGGACGCATAATGAACAACTTGAAGTGCTGATTATCTATGTGATAAATAAATAAAAAATCATTCAAGTGAATATTGTATTAAGTATTATTCCAACAGTAATTTGACTTATAGAAGATAAAGATCATGTCACACCTTGACGTTTTAGCCAGCGTATGCCGACGTATCAAAATTTCTCTAAAACGCCGGCATACGCTGAACTATCGAAGTTTGTTCAACTTTAGGGCGTATACATAGCGTATTCATAACGAGTTGGACGCATACATAACGTAATAGTAACTTATATAGAACGTTTCCATAACTTATAGATAACTTATACCAACGAATGCTTAGCGTGTTGCCGGCGTTCACTAACTTAAGCCCAACGATAGTCTAACTTATGCATAGCGCGCGGCATCGTATCGCCGACGATCACGTGTCGTAGCCTATAAAAAGGATGCCACTCGACGATTCAAATCATAGCCGCACTAGACATCGCAGTATCCTCCTGCAAACCCCTTTTTATATACCAATTCCCCTAAACGCTGCCGATACGCCCTTACGGTAGCTGTAAGTTAGAAACACGTTCAGTAAGTTCTGTGGTCGTCCGGAACACGTCAACACGTCTATACGTCAATACGCGTTGGAGATAAGTTCGACATAGGTTCAAAGCCGGCATACGCTGGCTAAAACGTCAAGGTGTGACAGGGCCTTTAGTTGGGACGCATAATGAACAACTTGAAGTGCTGATTATCTATGTGATAAATAAATTTAAAAAACATGCAAGTGAATATTGTATTATTCCAACAGTAATTTGACTTATAGAAGATAAGACTTAATAATCACTTTGGCTTTAACCACGAGGGGATTAAAGATGTTTAGAAACAATAATGACACAACAAAATAAAATGAGTTGCGATATTTCTCAAGAAAACTACGGTATTCTACGCTATCACGATTCACTTCACATAAATCCCTAACACTCTAAAAACGTATGGGTCAGACTTGACCCGGATCCGGGTTAGACTTGACCCGGATCCGGGTTAGACTTGACCCGGATCCGGGTTAGACTTGACCTGGATCCGAGTTCCGTGGGGCCTGACCCATTTCTGGGTCAGAAATGGGTCAGAAGAACCGGAATCGGTGTCAAAACAACCTAAATATGGGTCAAAATGACTCAAAATCCGAGTTAGAATAAATGTTTTAACCACTTTCCGGGTAAGTCTGACCAAGAAATGAGTCAGGCCTCCTTGAACGGTCAACCCCTACCCTGGTGTTTTTAAAGTGCAGTGTCTATGGCTTGAGACTCTCCCAAAAACTCTTGTTGGACAAGGTAGCTCTTGGATAGGTCTATACCATTGGTTGATACAGGTACACTGCCACACAAAAATAGACAACTTTCAAATAGGGTTTTGGGAAAATTTACCAAAACCCACCACTGTTTTCAAACATCGAATTACGGACTAGCGAGATTTTATTTTGTTTTACTTATTTTCTTAAAAACTAGCTTTTCGGGAAAAAGATACTTCGAGGGAAGTTTCCTACTAGTACTATACCATGATCATCTTAATATACCATGTAATCTCGTGTAAGTCCGCGAACAATTATATTTTCAATCTAACCAATGATCTGCACACTCTTTGAGCGAAGAATCTTTAATTAATTCTGATGCAATTTAAGTCCGGTCACGTTTTTTTTAGAACGAGTACGTTTGACAGCGCGGAACTGTATGGTCCTCCCGTAAACACTGATTTGTTCGCTTCCTGCAAAGCAGAAAGAAAATGTGGTTCTGTATAAATTTCTAAGTCAAATTTGATCGTGTCATTTGGAAAATCAGTCCAGGCTACTTTTAGAAGCATTGTTGTAAAAACTATGTTTCGTTTTAGGGCCATGTCATGAAATCGAAATAAGAAGATTATGTGTACACAATCCCTGATAGAACATGAGCTGACTGGTGTCCACCTAATTGAAAGACATTTCACAGGTTTGTTAACTCAGATTTGTTTGCTGAAAGCTATGGGATTGGAATGAATGAGGTAGTGATTGCAAACAATGCTAAACAAAATCCTGAAAAAGGCAAATAAATAAATCCCTCCCGAGACCCACTGGTTTCTATCATTTTAAAGGCTTTTCTTTGACTTTTCCAAAGAATAGTGCATTTACAATTGAAATACGTGTATACTGCGGTGGGGTACAAAACATCACTCCCAACACCGACGTAACGCGAATCTATCTGAGAATGATGACGTCACGCGAATCTATCCGAGAATGATGACGTCCGGGGCCTTTTCGCGAAACTCAACGAAAAAGCAACGTTGAGGTGTGTTCAAAACTGTTTGTATTTACAAAACATTTTCTATGTGATGTAAGCAATAAGCCCGTATTTATAGATCACTTCACTTGTAACACTTGTAAGTGAAAGTCAACAAACGTTACTTCCTCTTTTCTCGTTCAAGTTACAAGATCTTTAAAAAGAGAATAGACTGTGCAAGTCTCGCGCGTAAGCGAACTTCCGGGACCATTGTGGTCCCAACCATATGGAGTTTTAAGTTGGCAAGATTTTGTTGCGTCTATTATTTTAGTTTAACGTACTTTATGACCATGAAAATTAATTATGTTGTTGGGAATGTAATACTAAGTGATAAAAAATAGGAAAGTAAAATCAATTCAACAATACAACGAAGAAAACCCAAGAAATAAACTTGACCTCTGCTTCCGGTTACTTGCAAAAAATTAAGAATTTGTGCCGACCTCCGATCACCAAATTTGTTTTTGTTGCGCGATGATAATCACCAGACGCTGTAATTGTCAGACGCTAAGCCTTTTCATTGCAGTCTACGGTTGCAGTCTACGGTCTACATCGTGCGTCTGCGTTTAAACCTGCTTTTAGTGGTTGCACGTACTCTGGCGTGGATTTACAATAGTGGTTCCTAAAAAGTTAAGATCAAATAAGCATCCTTGTCCCAGAGTTTTTAGTTTGTTTCAACAAAAACTAACAAATGATTTGTGTGTTTATTATGAAAGCTAAAACCCATTTTATACATATTTTATGATTATTTTTGTTTGTCAGATGTTTTCATAGATCTAATTAAAAACAATGATTTGATTTCAGAAAAAAATATGTTCTTCGCTTGACGTGTTTTCTCGCTCCGATACGCGCGAGACTTGCACAGTCTATTGATGGCCGGTGTATTCTTTAACAGATGATCCTAGTTTAATGTGAGGAACCGATAGTACGATAAAGTGTCCGATGGCGACTGTTTTATCAATCTCTTTATCTAATCATAAGCATCAGTATCGCTTCAGCAATATTTCGACAAAACTGACTGAATTTTATATAATTTGAAGGTGGCAGGCCTAGTATGTGAATCTTGAAGGAATTCTATATCTTGATTTTATACAAAATGACAGTGAAAAATGACAAGGGAATGTGAGAGTTAAGCCCATAAGCGAAGATGCTTCATTCATAAGGAGATCTGGTTTGTATGCTCGACAGATAAGCCCTTGAAATGTAAACTGTCTAACACAAAGCTCCCAATATGCATGTGAACATTTGACACCTTCGTCTGGATCATTCAAAACATGAGGCACAGGTAAATCTGGTAACAACAACACGCGGGCTTAGGTAAGATTGGCCTTTTGTTTGCCGTGTGCCAAAGGGTTGGCTACCTGTCCCCACCAACCTGTAATAACAGCCGTGAAAAGGGAAATGGAACGGCCAGTGTGCGAGGGAGAGAGACCGAAAGGTGAAGTGACCCGGTGTGGCTTGGGCTGTGGACGATGGAACAAGGCAAGTGAGAAGCGGAGATTGTGTCATTTTTGTGCACCACTGATTTCCCCGGACGCCTCCTGCAGTACGGGATGATGGTTTAAGGTGGCACGGCGAGAAGTCACATAATGCCTTGGCGATTTGATGCGTTCGGGTCGCCTCACCTCGGGGGAAAGACGCAGTGTCGTTACGCAGAAACTATAAGCGTTGGTGTGATTGGCCTATCTCCTTCTCGTGCATGCTAATGGCTTACTCCTATCAGCTCACCCGATTTTCCAAGATTTGATTGTGTTACAACCAAGCATTCCACTCCAAGATCCGACGTAATCGAATGATAAGTATTTGATCTGCGCCATCTGATTTCACGTAGGCACAAAATTCAGTTTGTTACGAGAGATTTTTCGAAGGGGGAAAAAAATGGAAACACTGAACCCGTTTCTATATATTATCACATTTTTCTTACGAAAATGGGATCAGATACACAGTTGATTATTGAAGTTGATTATTAGCAAAGGTTTTTAGATTTCTCCCCCTGTAGGCTAACGTTAGCAAATAAAACAACGTCAAATCCCCAAATGAATAACCCTGCCGTCGAAAACTGGAAATCTAAGAAGAAATCTCATCAGGCGGGCTTTCATATTTCCTGGAGATGAAGGAACTAGGGAATGAAACGGTAACGGAAGGTCATAAAGGGACAAACACACAATTATGGTTGTGGGAAATTTCGAGGTTTTGTTTTTGGGGAAGCTGTGGTTCCCAAAGGGACTGACAATTTTCTTCCTATATACCGAGAAAAAAATACCTTCGGGCTGAGATTACTCCGGTAACCTTTTTCTATAGATAACAGGCTGTGAAACATAGATCGGTCGTATGACATTATGTGATTGAAACGCCCCCACGACGCAATTATAAAACTATAATGTATTTTTTGTTACTAAGGTACACAAGAAATTCTATACAAATGATATGTTCAGAGACATCTATGAGGGCAGTTATTTGACTTGACAAGTTGCATATTTCCACGGTGTGTGGAAACGAACAGGAAGAGGAGTAAGTTTGTGGGTGACAACCGTATAAGAAACTCTCTCTTGCTTCTCAGAGGAACAGCACTATACAAATCTCACTTGAAACACTTTTTGCCTTGACCTTAAGCTGCTTTGTTTCGTTGTTGTTGTTGTTGTTGTTGTAGTTTGTTTGTTTGTTTTATTATTATTTGGGGGGAAGCGGGGCAAAGATAGTAAGGGGCTGTTAATAGTGTATATATCGAAGCATTCTTTTGTGCATTTTGTTGATCTCAAGATGGGGGAAGGGACAGGGCAAGTGTTCTGAGCGTGGTTGTGGGACTGCCGCCCCGCCCCCTGTGGTTACGCCACTGACCTTAATACGCAAGTAATGAATAGTTTTATCCAACGATTAAAACATTGTTTAGACCCCTTCCTGTTTTAGCAAAAGCTGTTGTCACGTAGAGACAATTAGATTTGTTTTATACATTAATGTGTATAAAACATTAAGGAGCGTGGTCAGGCAGAAATAATACCACTGCATTCTTCATACTCTATATTAAAGAACTATTTCGGGTGGATTTCTACAAAAGTAACTTGATATAAGGAAGGATTGTGTGCATATGTACCACTTACACTTTTCACTCCCACATCAACGTACATTGCATGCAACACTTGTTCCTTGTTCCATCACAGCTGTAACGTTTGATATTGTGTTTTTCAAATGTCATGGTACGGAAATAGGTCAGGACCCTGAACTTTCCAAATGCTCTACAAAAGACAAGGAAAAGATACCACTTACATTTTGTTGTAATTTAACCCTTGTCATTAATTTAGTATAGCCTTTCTGTAGCAGCGTTAAGTCCATATTACCAATGCTGTACCTTATCTTGATTCACAGAGTAAATAACAATGGAATCATTACGCCAAGATTACTAATGATGTACCTTATCTTGATTCACAGAGAGTAATTACCAATAGTAGCATTTGGTTAGGATTACCAATGATATATCTCATCTTGATTCACAGAGAATAATTACCAATAGGAGCATTTTTGTTAGGATTACCAATGATATACCCCATCTTGATTCACAGAAAATAGTTACCAATAGTAGCATTTGCCATTTGGATAGGACTACCGAATGATATATCTCATCTTGATTCACAGAAAATAGTTACCAATAGTAGCATTTGGATAGGACTACCGAATGATATATCTCATCTTGATTCACAGAAAATAGTTACCAATAGTAGCATTTGGATAGGACTACCGAATGATATATCTCATCTTGATTCACAGAAAATAGTTACCAATAGTAGCATTTGGATAGGACTACCGAATGATATATCTCATCTTGATTCCCATAGAATAATTACCAATAGGAGCATTTGGATAGGACTACCGAATGATATATCTCATCTTGATTCACAGAAAATAGTTACCAATAGTAGCATTTGGATAGGACTACCGAATGATATATCTCATCTTGATTCACATAGAATAATTACCAATAGTAGCATTTGGATAGGATTACCAATGATATATCTCATCTTGATTCACATAGAATAATTACCAATAGGAGCGTTTGGTTAGGATTACCAATGATATATCTCATCTTGATTCACATAGAATAATTACCAATAGGAGCATTTGGATAGGACTACCGAATGATATATCTCATCTTGATTCACATAGAATAATTACCAATAGTAGCATTTGGTTTAGACTACCGAATGATATACCTCATCTTGATTCACAGAAAATAATTACCAATAGGAGCATTTGGATAGGATTACCAATGATATATCTCATCTTGATTCACATAGAATAATTACCAATAGGAGCATTTGGTTAGGATTACCAATGATATATCTCATCTTGATTCACATAGAATAATTACCAATAGGAGCATTTGGTTAGGATTACCAATGATATACCTCATCTTGATTCACATAGAATAATTACCAATAGGAGCATTTGGTTAGGATTACCAATGATATACCTCATCTTGATTCACATAGAATAATTACCAATAGGAGCATTTGGATAGGATTACCAATGATATATCTCATCTTGATTCACATAGAATAATTACCAATAGGAGCATTTGGTTAGGATTACCAATGATATATCTCACCTTGATTCACATAGAATAATTACCAATAGAAGCATTTGGATAGGACTACCGAATGATATTATCTTGATTCACAGAGTTACCAACAGTAGGATTACCAATGATGTAGTTTAGCCACCATAACCACATGATCTACACTACTTTACTTTATCCAGGAGAAAGGCATACCAGCCAAACCAGAATTTCCAACAAACTTGATACAGTAAGGATACCAGCAAAAGTTGTTTATACATGAACTACAAGTATGCTGTACCTTATCTTGATCCACAGAAAGTCGATAGCATACCCTGGTAACATCTTCACCAACATTACCAACTACAAAGTCTTACAAAAAATTAAAAAATAAAAATATTGTTGGGTAGTACTAGGCTCTCTACTTCTACGCGTCAAGGAGTGAAAAAACAGGTTTAGAATTAGAAGATGAAAGACAAACCAGAGTGTGACATTTTGACAGACAAGCGTCTGAACTGACACAGTTTGTCCCTGGGTGAAACATGGGGGTCATTGCCACCGCAAAGTTCGCCGTGGAATTACGCCGTGGAATTACTCCCTGGCGCTCACCCCGACAATCTAATCACCTTCGCCGACGAGACCAAATTGGGTTTTTTCTGATGACGCAATTCTGTACATGCAGGACACATTCGTAAAGTCACTCCCCCTCAATGAGGGTGATATTTGTACGAGCACGGTATCCGATGTGTTGATTTTCCAGGATTCTGTTAAATTAAACGGAATGGGACTTCACTACCGACGGCCGTTCAGCATTGGTTTCTCCTTTAAGGGGAGCCCTCCATCCATATTGCCCCAGCCTCGCTACCATGGGCAGCGCGCCGCAATACCCGCTAGACTCCGCGTACGTCTCTATAACCCCGGAAGGGAAGCACTAAAAAACAACGCTGATTGGTTTACCAAAAGTGACTGCTATGCGTGTACGCTTGTTAAAAACTTTCGATCGCCCCTGGGCGCTTGTCGGGCGCTTAGTACGCGCGTGTAAAAATTCACGTCAAATGAATCATGTTTTTATATGGGCACCCTAAACTGCATACAGTTAAATGTATCACAAGATTGAAAAAGAATGAGAGAGGGCAGTTTCCCTATGACTTGTGCGTCCTTTGACAGCGGGCTCTGCGTAGTCTCCAACACAGAATGGATCAACCACTGAGCTAATTAAAATATCCCTTATATTTGGATATTTCAAAGTCACACTTCCAGGGGGATAATATGATCGAGCGATGCATTTTGGGAAAGAAAAAAACATGGCGCACGGCAAGATCGTACACCACTGGGAACGAGGTTGATATTGCCCGTATTTCCCCGCAAACCGATAGATACTCCATTATATGGTCATCATACACACTTTGTCCAATTCATTTGTCAAATAAGCATGTTATGGTATCAGACAGTCTATTTAGCTCTAGACTTTGTAAATCAACAGATAAAGTCTTTATTAAAGGCAGTGCTCGAATCAAAATGAAAATATTGTCACCAACGCATGAACAAAGCAGGTGTCTTCTCTCAAAGCCCAATCTAAAATTTAACCTGTCCCATCCGCATTGTTCAACTTCAACATTGGCAGGACCACAAATTTTAAAATATGGTATCTTGAGACAGGTGTATCGCAGTGTCAGTGTAAAAACGGACATAAGTTTCGTAGAGTGACATTATGGGATTATCCCATTGGGGTTTGGTTTTCCCTTTTCTTTAATCGTTCTGGTTAAAAATATTGTGGGGTCCAACCCACAATGTAAACAAAACTCCCACCTAAAAACGGTTACATGTACCTACCTAAAAAGAAAAACCATCCACACAACGTATGTCTCGTAGGCCCACCTTATCTCCCAATATAGCTCTACGCAACGCCAGTTAAAAAGTGCGAAAACGTCGCATAAGATATCAAAAAATGTACACACAAAATCGAAGGCGCCGAGATACCACGTTCTTGCACAACAGAGCCTCATGTGATACGAAACGTTCTTACAAACGAGACAAATCATGTTTGCACGGCGTGTTCCGCACCCTATCATCGCCAATTTGAATGTAATGAACAAACTTGTAGTTCATTATACTATCAAAGACATATCCCAAGGGACTTTTCGGCGGGAAAATGCCCAGCTTATAGGCTTTACCACTGAACATTATTACCTATTCTTTTGAACAGATGAGCAGCGTGCCTACAGTACATCAGGCTTGAAATGCAAAGCCATGTTAAATCATACAAACATACCCTGCCTAAATGGAAATAGTGTCCTACAGGGTGATACACCATTTTGGGAAGAGTAGGCCTATATACATTCAATCGAGGCACATGAGCCCAATTTCACGGCACTGCTTACCACAGATATATGCGCTAACGGTACCCAGTAAAGCGTGTAATTCTATGGGTTGTTTAGTACACAATTCAGCAGTATTAAGTAGAGCCGTGAAATTGGGCCCTTATTTAAGAAACCTTATCACAGCCAACACCATGAACATTTCTCTACATTCAGTGCTTATATATCTGTTGGCGAGAAATCAACTTAATGGTCATTATGTTCACATCTAAAGCAAGTTGTTTACTTCCCTTTAACAACCGCGCAACAGAAAACATCGAATTTATATACGGTTTTGAGGATCAAGTTTCGGACAGTATTTCACAGGGCTAACATTCTGCTTTAACTTTTTTTACAAGTTTTAAGACGATCACATTAAAGGTGCTGTATACGTTTGGTAATTGGAGCCTACTGATTGTGTTAATCCTATAAAATGTAGGTATATACAATAAAACTAACCTGTGAAAATTTCACTTCAAAAGGTGGTCGCGTTTTTGAAATATCACCGAAAAGCCAGAGCAAATATTTCCACGCAGGAAGAATATTCCCCATAGGAGTACACAGTCTGAGAAGCGTTATGGCCATAACGCTTCTCGAATTCAAACTTTGGGGAATAAAAAGTGATATATTTTTCCATAACCGTACTTCGAAGTCAAAAGTTTCTCAAAATTCATTATACTACCCAAAGCTGCTGAACTTCTTACCAAGTAAGTTTTTATTGCCGTTAATTTTCAGAGTCTTTACCAAACGTATACAGACCCTTTAACGTGTACAATTTGTTTCCTACCACTTGCATACTTGGCAGTCCACTCTAATAACTCCCAGGTCAGAATTGACTCGGAAGGATCCCCGTTCAGACTGACCCAAAAGAAGTTTTTAAATGGGATTTTAACTCAGATTCTACGTCATTTTGACCCAGTTCTGGGTAAATTTGAAATATCTTCCGGGTCAGGCCACCCTGATCTGAATCAATCCTGTCCCGGAAGTTTTTAAGATTGTACTTCTGCAGTATACCAGTGACGGTCTGAATCAATGAATGTATTAGATAGTAGAAATATTGCTACAGCACCAGCCTCAATATAGTCCCCAAAATCATGTTTGTCTCCAACATTCCAACTAGATATTGAATCTCGGTCATTGCTAACAATATTATTACAGACAAGAAAAAGACTTGGGACCTTCAGGAGAAGCTTGAAGCTTAAAGTATAAAAAAAAATGCTAATGGATGAACTTTCACTGAAAGTACAGGCTTAGTTTGGATTTATTTAGCAAATTTTGAGACAGTTGTCCCAAGCCTCATCCATACAACTAGGTGACGAGATTTAAACGGCACAGCCGGTCAACGCAACGGTTCGTAGCAACGTTCCACTACATGTGGAGTGTCGTGGCCGAGTGGTTAAGAGCACCGAACTCAAGTTCTTGTGTTTCTGTTCAGCAGAGTGTGGGTTCGAGTCCCGGTCGTGACACTTGTGTCCCTGAGCAAGACACTTAACTATAATTGCTTCTCTCCACCCAGGGGTAAAATGGGTACCTGTGAGGGCAGAGATGGTTCTTGTAATTGATTTAGCTTAGTAGCGCATATATTGCAGCACAGGCTTTATACTCCCCAGGGAGCTGAGATGGTTTAAGGAATGAAATAAATGGCCCAGTGACCAGGGGTAATAATGTTATGAAGTGCTTTGAGACGCCCTTGGGTGTGATAAAGCGCGATATAAATCCATATTATTATTATTATTATTAATGAGGGGTTATAAGCATACGACTGCTTGATTGCAAACCCAGGACGTTGTGATGAATTCAAGGTACAACTGCACGTCATTCGGACGTCGTCTCCCTAAATATTCCAGCCTCGAGATGTTTACTATGAGTTTCATTCCAAATAAAGGAAATTACGTCCAACAAACTAAGGGGGTGGGGAGGGGGGTCAGGGACCAGCAATGTTGTGGGGTGTGTGTTTTATTAGCATATCACAATTTAGCCTGCATTCATAATAGTAATCGGGCGATACCATTTTATTTGCATCAGTTGTTAACGTTTTTAACACTGTTTTCTGCTTAATAAAGGTTGTGATATATATTGGTTTTTGCCAACGTATTGGCCTTTATATGAGGATTATAGGCAAACGTATAAAGAAAAGTCAATAAAAGTCACATGTGAAAGTTTCAGCTGAATACAGTGTCTACTTGCTAAGAAAAACAGCAAGGAACTGTGACGGTATTTTCACGTCGAATCCATCTGTCACATTAAGCGAGGGTACATTTGGTACCAACCGCATCTCTGGCCGCAGCATTCGCGAACAGACGCCAACCCTCAGTAATATGAAAAACGATTCACGCATGAACCGTTTATCAGATTCAAATGTCTTTGGGTGAAAAATTATCCAATCTATTTTCCAAGGGAATCCTTTCTCAAAATAGTTCATTCTATCAACAGCTGCAGTGCTTCTTACCAAGTAAGTCTTTCAGGGTCATTAATTTTTTGAGTATTTCATTTCCCTGCCACCCTAAATGTAATTGGGCCTTGATATCATTGTGTTTGTATAGGCATTCTCGAAACCAGGACCGCCTGCTTGAAAATTACTGAAGCCTAATAAACCGCTCAAGCCTACAACCATGAACTTATTGTAATCTGGAAGTGATAGTGTGTCCCTTTTCGTGGATTCGATTCGAAAAGGGACACACTATCACTTCCAGATTACAATAAGTTCATGGTTGTTCAGCCACCCGATACTATACTTATGTGTCAAACCTTTATAAGTCATCAGAAGACTATTCCTAATGATCCCCATCTGTATTCCTAATGTATACTTTGAACTTACCTGAAAATGATTTATTCTGAAGGTGTTAAATGTCTAGTTAAATGTCTAGGTGTTAAAGGCGTCTAGTTTCAACTGACCTTCAATTTGTTCCAATCATCAGTGCCTATAGAGGGCCTTGCATATTATTAAGCATAAATCTATGACAGCAATTTTGGATTATTCTAAGGCAAAGATTATCTTTGTAGATATAGTCTGGTGTTACCTACAAACAGTGAACTTTACTGCCAAAATCTATGCACAGCATACACCAATGTAGCACATAAATCTTATCAAGGGGCTAGTCTATTCCCATTTCAGACATTAGTTGCAATGCGTGGATTTACAAGCGAGAACAAAATGGCAGCCGTAAGTCAATGCGGCATGTCACAATTACTTCAAAATTCTAATAGAAATGTAAGCATTCTCACTTCCTGCCTAATTCTAAATAAACAATATAATGCTATTCTTTATAGTTTAGAATACATCATCAGCTTTATCCATTGAAAACAAAACCAACAGGCTTCCAGCGAATGTGAACACAAACATTTCAATAACAAACTTTCCTTTAATATGGTTTTATCAAAAAACACGATCTTGTGTGAAAATGGGACAGCTGTTATTGAGAGTCGAACGCAAACACCGGCACTCCACCTGACAGAAGTGGACTTGATTTAGTGCCGCATTGAAGGACCTTGACTTGGTCAATTGCTGAAGCAAAAAGGAAATGACTGTTAGGCGGCGGAGCCTCTGTTGTGATCAGGACATGTTGTTTTGCAACAGAACGGTTCGGTTTATCAAGGGGTGACACAATCAGTGGAGAGTGCAATTGCAAAGGTTCACGCGAAATGTTTCAATTCAGTAACAAAACAAGATGACTCCAGTATGGTGTTCTAAAGGCGACAGATGTGCGTCGCGTCGTGCCGTCGCGTCGCCTGTTCCGTCGTCCGTCGCGTCGCCCGTCGCGTCGTGCCGTCGCCCGTCGCGTCGTGCCGTCGCCCGTCGCGTCGCCTGTTTTTCAATTGATTTCCATGGTGACTTGGACATCCGTCGTCCGTCGCGTCGTGCCGTCGTCCGTCGCGTCGTGCCGTCACGTCGCCCGTCGCGTCGCCCGTCGCGTCGTCCGTCGCGTCGCCCGTCGCGTCGTCCGTCGCGTCGTCCGTCGCGTCGTCCGTCGTCCGTCGCGTCGTGCCGTCGTGTCGTGCCGTCGCCCGTCGTCCGTCGCGTCGTGCCGTCGCGTCGCCCGTCGCGTCGCCCGTCGCGTCGTCCGTCGCGTCGCCCGTCGCGTCGTCCGTCGCGTCGCCCGTCGCGTAGCTCGTCCTTTTGTGCCTCCTGGTGGCGCTGCAAGAGACTGTGCATCATGGTACAGTTAAAAAACTAATGACTTTTTCAGTGGCACTCTTGTCCATGTACTTGTGAAATGATGACAGACGTATGATGTTGTTGTTGTGTGGTTGAAGTGTCATTGATGAATCGAAAATAACCCCCATGTTCCGAGCTTCCGAGGGAGCTATCAGAGCAAGTTACCGATGGAAATGTATGGCACATTATTAATGTTATACACCGTTTTCAAGTTTTCTCAAAGTGATTTGTTCCCTGTAATGTGTCACTTCGTGTAACGTTACTCTCTATTGTGTGATCCATAACTCTGTCACTTCTAAAAATCTCACACATGTTAACAATTCAAAGATGAAACCGTCAATTTGGAAAAGCCGTTCAGGCCAAATGAAAGGTATCAGTTAATAAACCTGCTAAATATTGACATGACTAGTGACAGATAAATCATACTCGACCATTGTGTCACTCCGTAATTTATTGCCCAATCAGTATTGAAATGAACATTTACAAATTTATCATCAAGTTAGAAACACCATTATTAATTGTTTCTTGATAAGGTTTCTATGTTTTGTCCTCTATTTTTGTTTTGTGTGTTCGTGGTTTGTTGTGAGTGCATATTTGTATGAAAAAAAAAAAAAAAGTGCTTTGCACTTAAAAAAAAAAAAAAAAAAAAAGTTAGAAACACCAAGGACTCATGACCATGTATTTTGTTTTAATGTTAGAAACACCAAGGACTCATGACCATGTATTTTTTTTAATGATTTGGTGTTAAACAAAGAATTTTTGTCTTTGCCTCCTTTTTGCATAATTGTTGCTACTTATGAACTTTCAGGCTTGCGAAAGGCGATATATTAATCCGTTGTCATTACAAATATTATTGATATTACATATTTTAAGATAAACGGGCCAATTACCACTTTAATCACTACTACATGTACTCTGGTAAATTAACTCTTCTGTCATATTATGGCATATATTATTATTTACTGTGAAAAAGGCATGCACACATAACTTCTGTTTAAAAAAACAAAAAAACAAAACAATGGGAAATGACCGAAAGTAACAAACTTACTATTTCCAGCCAGTAATTCTATTTGAATATTCGCCATGAAAATTTACTTTATTAATGAACACTAGTTAATTTTATCACCTTTTTCTTCCGAAACATTTCTCATTGTTAGAGAAGTTTACCTCTTCCCACTCAAAGTTTAAAAAGGGAAGGATGTAACAATAATTATCTGTTTGGTTTAAATTTGGTGTGAGAGTTTGTTGATGTAATTTTACTTCTTGTGTTTACTGCTAGAGGAAGTTTCTCCCTTTTGATGGCTTATTATGTAACAGGTCCAGAAAAACCGTGTTCAGTAGGAGCATAGAGAAAGGACCACGGAGAGACAAGTATGTTCCCTTCCACTGTTTATTCCAACTTAATCTCTTGTAGCACCCAAGTTCATTTCAAGGAATCGTCTGTAATAAACAACCCTCTTGTTTAATCCTTAATCCTCAAGTAGTGGTAATTAAGTCACACATTAAATGTATTATAGTTTACAGATAGCAGCCTGTGTGTTCTCCCACCATCACTTCTTTGATTTTATGTACTGGTGGTTCTTCATGTTTTTAAGTTTTGCCTGTTTCAAGTCATTACTGCTATGGACTCGATTTTAGAGCCATTTTGATTTTAATTTGTAACCTTCCTTGGCACATGTGTTTTGTTGTTTTTAGTGGTTTTTATAAATCCTGTTAGTTCAGTAGTGTTACTGTTGGTCTTGGTTTAGAATTCACTTGATTTATTGCTTTATGGTTTTGCTTTTTGTCATCGCTTCATAATCAATAAAGTAATTTTTCATCGCTTTATAATCAATAAAGTAATTTTGTGCAAGCCCACCAACCATGTGGATAATAATTAGGTAAATTTGATCTCAAGAACTGGAGACCGATTAGCCTTTTAAATGTAGATTACAAACTGTTGGCCAAAGTTCTCACAAATAGGTTAAAAAGGGCCATGCCTTTCATAATAGGTGACAGATAACAGACATGTGGTGTACCGGGGAGAAAAAATCACGACAACCTCACACTTTTGCGTGATAGCATAGATTATAATTGGAACAATAAGGAAGCAGCTATTTTAAGCATCGATCAGGAGAAGGTTTTCGATAGAATTAATTGGAATTATATGTTTACCATGCTTGAGAAAATGGGGATTCCCCCCAAATTCATTCAATGGATCAAGCTTTTATATAGTAATCCTGAGAGTTGCGTCATTGTAAATAACTTCATTGGCAGACCTTTCAAAATAAGTAGAGGTATCAGACAAGGGTGTCCCCTGTCTCCATTGTTATATGCAGTCTGTGCAGAAGGTTTAGGAACTCTAATTAGAATCAATAATGGGTTGCATGGTATTCAGTGTCCAGGTGGAACCATGGTGGAACTGAATGTGTTAAAATTATCCAGCATGCCGATATTTCTAAAGAGAGTGTGTAAAGAAAATAGAAAACATTATTTTTAGTTTTTACTGGTCTGGTAAACCGGACAAAATCAAGCGTGCCACTATCACCGGACCTCGATACATGGGAGGGACAGGTCTTTTGGACGTCAGGGTCAGGTTACGCAGTCTAAAACTGATGTGGTTGAGTATTATATCAAAAGTAATGGTAAATGGAAATCCTTCTTTAACTATTGGATCGAGAAACCCGGCGAAAGCCATAATCTTGGTTGGTATGTGTTTGGTAAAACCAAGAAAAAGTCACCAGACCACTCCCTTTTATATGGACCTTTTTGCAGCCTACGAAAAATCAGGGGGTGTTTTCTGACCAGAATTCACCTCAGTTTTGGAAGTAATGAATATCCCTCTCTGGCATAATTCAGTGGTTGCGATTAATAAGGATAACGATTTAGCGAGTCCTGTTTTAACAAAGAATAACATCATCAAATTTCAACATGTTGTTAAAAATAACAGACTAATTACCTTTAAGGAATTGGCTAGGATCAAGTGTGATCAGGTGATTTCAACATAAATTTACTAATTCCAACCAATCCTAGCTCCCAGTCCTTTATCGACTTATTTACATCTCACTCTTTCCTCCCCCAAATCCATATGCCCACACGTATTACTGATACTTCTGCTACACTTATCGATAATTTTTTATCAAATATTCTTCCTTCCTCAAAATCTGGTATTTTAATCTCTGATATCTCAGATCATCTGCCAATTTTTATGTTCGTTCAGTCTCCAAACTCAAGTTCTTCTCATAATCACAATTTACCTTTTTCTCGAAATGTGTCTAATGTGAACCTTGAACAGTTTATTGACGACTTACACTCTTTTGACTGGACCAATGTCCTTAGTTGTAATAATCCTGATACAGCTGCTTATAATACTTTTCTGGATAATTCTATTTTTCTGTACGATCAAAATACACCTTTAGTTAGACAAAACAACAATACCAAATCTAATCATATTTCAACTACCCCTTGGATTACACATTTCCTCCTCAAATCTATTAAGAAAAAGAATAAATTGTATCGTCAGTACTTGTCCAACCCTACAACCTCACATAAATGCAAGTATATCAAGTATAAAAACACCTTGACTAGCCTTCTACGTCTTTGTAAAAAAAAGTACTATTCCCTTCAGTTTGAAAAAGAAAGAAATAACATCCGTAATACCTGGAAGGTTATAAATTCTGTTTTGAATAAAAATACCCATTCTCATGGTATTAACAGCATCATTGTTAATGGGAATTTAATTGACAACCCAAATCAAATCGCCAATCATTTTAATCAATACTTTATCAATATTGGTCCCAACCTTGCTAAAAACATCAAACCTACTCATTCACCCCTTAGTTTTGCTGATTATATGCCCAACCCTAATTTTAATTCCTTCTTTTTTACTCCAGTATTTGAACATGAAATTTTGGACATTGTAAAAAATTTACAAAATAAAAAAAGTTCTGGTCATGACCTGATCAATATTTCCATTATCAATAAGTCAATTTTTGCCATAAGTAAACCACTTGTTCATATTGTCAATACTTCTTTTACGACTGGCATTGTTCCATCAGAAATAAAAATTGCTAAAGTCCCACCAGTTTTCAAAAAGGGTGATCGTAACAATATATCCAATTATAGGCCCATCTCTATTCTTTCATGTTTTTCAAAGATCTTTGAAAAATGTGTCTATGCCAGTACCATTAATTTTCTGAATAAGTTTGAAATTTTAACAAATCAACAGTTTGGTTTCCGTAGCAAACATTCAACCATTCATGCACTCCTTGATTTTATTGATAAAGTTACTAATGCTATCGATGACTCCAATCATACTTTGGGGGTGTTCCTTGATCTTTCAAAGGCTTTTGATACAATAGACCATCAAATACTATTGCATAAACTTCCCAACTATGGTATCCGTGGAATTCCCCATGAATGGTTTAAGAGTTATCTTTCAGACAGGCCACAATATGTTTCCGTCAATGGCATTAAATCTGAGTCTGATGTCCTTACGTATGGAGTACCTCAAGGATCAATCCTCGGGCCTTTGTTATTCACCATATACATTAATGATTTCACAAATTCTTCTAGTGTGCTTTCATTTATATTATTTGCGGATGACTCTAATTTATTCTTTTCCCATAGTAACCTTGACTATCTTGTAAACACTGTTAACAATGAGCTCAAACTAGTTGCCACCTGGTTTACGGTCAATAAACTATCCCTAAATATCACTAAAACTAACTGCATGTTGTTCAGTAATTCAGTCAGAGACCTTCCAAGTCCTATAAAGATTAATGACATTGAAATCACTGGAAACTGATTGTTGCAAGTTTCTAGGACTTTTTGTTGACCGTAGACTATCATGGAATAGTCATGTTGATTACAGTGTAAAATTATTGCTAGAAATATTGGTGTGATCATTAGGATCAAGCATTTTATGCCTGAACTGGTTTTACAATCTCTTTATAAAATACATTGATCGGTTCTTATCTTAACTACGGGATACTTGCATGGGGATCAAGTTCTACTACCAATCCTAATAGACTTCTTCTCTTACAGAAGCGAGCTCTTCGTATCATTAATTTTGCTGAATTTAACGCACATACAGATCCCCTTTTCCATAAATATGCAATTTTAAAGTGAATGATATTTATTGTCTTCAGCTTGGGTCCCTCATGTATCAACTCACTTGTAAAAATTTACCTTCTGCTATTCAATCAATTTTTTCTTTAAACTCAGATGTACATTCCCATTTCACCCGCCAAGCTTCTAATTATCACATTTCTTACACTCGTACTTCCCTCGCTCTTAAAACTATAGGTTTTCCCGGCCAATTTCAACAAAAATCCATTCATTTTAACTCCTGGCTCATTCAATTTCGTTTGAAAACGAATGCTCCGTTGAAACAGCATTCAACAGTTTAAAGGAGTCATTCAATTTCACCAGTTTAGCATTCACTGGTCAAATAAGATCATTCAATTTCATCAGACCGCAAGACTCATTCAATTTCGTAAAAGCCAGCGGCAAGAGCTGGTCAACCATTCAATTT